>CM064880.1:23036600-23073095 GCA_003313485.2 Penstemon barbatus
TTGAAAATTATATTTTGACCCCTCAACTTTTGGAAATTATAAATTAGCCCCAAAATTTCCAGAACATGCAAATTGGACCAGAAAGCAGAAAATTAACAAAATTTCCAGAAACTTTTGTTCATTGCAAAACAGACCCCAAATTTACGCAAATAGCAAAAATAGCCCCTAACCTTTCGTAAATTGCAAAACAGTCCAGATTTTAAAAAATTCCAGAAATTACAATTTTGGTCCAGAATTGCAGAAAATGAAAAATTTACTTTCTGTCCAGATTTTGAAAAATCACAATTTGCAAATAAACCCTCCAATTTTCGGAAATTACATTTTTGGCCCAAAAACCGAAAAGTGCATAGATCCGAACATTCAATTTATCATAACAAGCAAGAATCAAAGATCGGAACACAACAATCACATATAAGCATATAATTTGATGTGTTCAGGCCTTTTTCATATGTGCATAATAAACCTGGCTCTGATACCACTGTTGGGATTTATGGTGGGTATGATTGTCAACTACAACGGTGCGGAATTTAAAATTTTTCATACACCAATTCCCAGGATTTACTTATTAGCACATACGAAAAGGTTGAATACAATTTAGCAAATAAATTACTAAATTATAAGATGGTAAATAGCAATTTACCTCACCACAGGCAAGGTGGTGGTTTTTCCTCCGGTCTTCATTCAGATCTGATGGATCTGGTTCGTGAGAAGCACCCCATGTGTTGTGCCTCTAGAGAATAGTCCACACCAGCTAGATCTGTGACTGCTACGATCCTCAGGCTCAGAACTAGGATGGAAACATGTCAAAATCAAGAGTTGGATCAAGATCCAACTCTAGATATACATGAAGAAGGAAGAGAGAAGGGTGGCACGACCAATCCATAGCACACATCGGCGGCGGCGGCTAGGGTTAGGCGGCGCACAACTAGGGCTAGGGTTGAGGGGTCGGCGGTTTTTAGGAGTTAGTTAGGGTTTGAGTGTTTCTTGCTATTTGGATTCTCTCTCTTGAGTTCCATTAGGTTTGAGTCTCTAAGACTCCCTATTTATAGAGAATACCAAAAACCCTAACTCCTTGTGCAAGACTTTAGTTAATGGGCCACTAATTAAACTAGCCCATGTCTTGCATGTATTTAATTAATACTTTAATTAAATAGCCCACTCATTTAATTAACACTTTAATTAAATAGCCCATTAAATCTAATTAAAGATTTAACACTTTAATTAACCCTTTAATTAACAATTTAATTAATTAGAATAATCTAATTAATTTTCTCTCTCTTAGAATTAACCCTTTAATTCTATTGATTTAATTCTTTAAATCAATTCTTTCTTCAGTTGACTGTCACAGTCCTAACTGTATTGTGTGTGACCCTCTAGGTTCACCATCAATTGGCCGCAGGCCCACAATTACGTGATTTAATTAGTGAGCAATTAATATTTCATTAATTGCTCCGATCAATAAACTTCCTTCATTGACCACTCGAGAATTAATCTCTCTATTAATTCAGGAGTACCCACACCTCATGGTCGATGTCTAGCCACAAGCCCATGAGGTCCAACTTCAGGTGAATTGATCTCAGTGAACCTCACCTCTTATAAGTACCATGTACATACGGTCCCTCTATCGACTAATTTCCCGATCGAGACCTAGGGTGTGTGAATTGATCGGCACCTCTAATTATCTCGATAACCATACTTTCTAATTCAGGATAATAATTCCAGTGTGACTGCTAAATTTGGAAACCCCTTTCCAAATCCGTCACCGACCGTGGCCACGGGTTTCTCGGAATATATTATCTAAGAATGTATAGGAAATTCTCTCAACGAACTACGTTGAGTCGGTAGATCCCATTTTGATGCTAACCATCCGCGCATACGACTATACGTACCCAACGTAGGCGCACAATGGTCAAGCTATGTGACCGGCTCCTAAATCACAGTACGCACACCCGCATACCGAATTCGCCCTAGCATCTCAAGTCTAAGGACTAAATCGTACACTGTTATAAGTCTTGAGAGACATCCCATCACCGATATGCTTTTACGCACTTCCACAATGGGTCTCTCTGTTCGGGTCGTTCGATGCGTTCGATCCCCTATCGAACCACCTAGTCATATGCACTGACATCAAAATGTCTTGTTCATGAAACAACAACAAATTCACTTCATGTGAATCATGCATAATCCTACAAGTCTTTGCGATTCCTTCGATACCCCGTCTCGATAGGAATCTATGACTTGGAACATTTTCGAGATCACGACCTTTGAGACTGTTTCATGATTAATCGCACCCAATACTGAAGTGAATAATCCCTTAGTCATGAGTGATCTCAGGGTTTCATCCAATCGCTTAAGTTATTCGCGAGAGATGAAGTTGGCCATTGTTTGATTTACATAGCATAAACAAACGATCGTATTAATTCATGTATACTAGAGAAAGCTTATCACATGATAGTCCTTATACAAGCTAAAATCTATTGGCTTGTAGGGCACTATCCCATCAATCTCCCACTTGCCCTAAAGCCAATCACAAACGCTTCTAAGACCCATCTTTCATAGATGTTCTTCGAACTCATTTTGTGAAAAAGCTCTGTTTAGTGGATCTACTAGATTTTTCTTCCGAATCGATGCGATCCATCACGTGCGTCAACTCTACCAATGACTTCTCTAATCAAATGGTACTTTTATCTTGTGTTTAGATTTCTGGTGAGATCTACCTTTGCTTTAGCAATAGCTCGATTTGTTATCTTAGAAGATAACCACGAGCTTCGCAATGCTAGGCACCACATCCAAAAGTTGGATGAGGTTTTTCATCCAAACACTTTTCTTACGCTGCACTCCTTGCTGCGAGATATCTTGCTTCAGTGGTTAAGATGGTAACGGTGCCTTCCTTGGAACCCTTTCCAACTTACCGCTACCCCATTGAGGCAAAATATGTATCCAAAACTGGATACATATATTTATCCACATCAGACCAGAAATTCGAATCAGTAAATCCTTCGAATTTCAATTCACCATTATCACCGCAGACCAAGATCAAATCCTTAGTCCTTTTCAAGAGCTCAAGGATATCTTTTACGGCGATCCAGTACTCTGCACTGGAGTTTGACTAGTAACTGCTCCTGGCACTTAGAGCAGGTTCTACGTCTGGTCTAGTACATAGTAAAGCATGCCACATGCTTCCCTTTTGTTTCAAACATAAGGTATTTGAGACATTCTCCTTTTCACATTCGATGTAGGGCACATCGATTATGGAGGAGAGATATAGTGTCTCACTGGAAGCAATCCTTTCTTGGATTCTTCCATACTGAATACTTTCAGTATTTGCTTCTATGTACTTAGTTTGAGAGAGTTCCAACATCTTTCCTGATGTCTCTCTCAAATATTTCATGGAGAATTGCATGAACAATCATGCTTCCGTCTGTGTTAACATTCCAATATCATCCCAGATAATCAATATGTTATCGACATGTAAAATTAATGAACTCCAAAGAGCTCCCACTAATCCTTTGTACACTCAAGTTTCACATTTGTTTTCGATGAAGTCGAATTCCTTGACTTTCTCATCAAAATGAATGTGAGTCCAAATGGATTCGGACATTGCCAAATGGAGAAAAGATTTCATCAAAGTCCGTTCCAGGCCTTTGTGAATAACCTTTTGTCTTTAGGCAAGCCTTATAGGTTAACACCTTTTTCATTCATTCCTAGCTTGCGCTTGAAGATCCAATTGCTTTCCATAGGGGTACTTCCCTTGGGTAGATCGACCAAGGTCAATACCTTGTTGGAATGGATGGAATCCATTTAGGATTGTATGACCTCTTGCATACATGAGCGTCTACATCTAATGTAGGTTCTTCGTATATGGTTTAACCATATCTATCAAGTTCCTCACGAACTCGATCAGATCTACGAAGTACTGGTGTACTTGATGGTTCAACAGTTTCTGGATTAACTCCCACTGTTTGTGGGGATGATTTCCACTTCTTGGACCACATCATGTTCTACTAGGGTATCACTTCTATTCACAAGGAAGCCATCCTCTAAGATATGGATATTCCTTGAAACAAACATCCTTTGTTCTTTAGGAGTGTAGAACAGGCATCCAAATGGATTTCTTTGGATACCCCACAAATTTGTACAAACTGGATCCACTATCCAATTTATCTCCTTTTTGTTCCCGATATAGGCAGGAGATCCCCATACTCAAAAGAGTATAGAGGTATTTTACCACACCATTCTTGGTAGGGTTTTACAGGCACGAACTTTGAAGTTACTTTGTTCAGTATCTTCAATGCAATCATTAGGGTCAATCCTTAGTATGCATAAGGATGTTGAACGAAACTCATGACGGATCAAACTATGTTCAACAAGGTTCGATTCTCTTCTTTCAGACCCTCCAATACCTTGAGGCGTCTTAGAAGGAGTTCGTTGTATGAGAACATGTTTCTCAGTAAGATAATTGAGGAACTTCTAGCTTAAGTATTTGCTATCTCGATTAGATCGAATGGCTATAATACTATGCCTAGTTTGATTCTCTACTTCGTTTCGAAATTCTATGAATTCTTTCAAGAGTTTCGAATTGTACATCATAAGATATACATATCACTAGTGACCAAAGTCATCAGTAACACTTACGAGGTATGAGCAATCTCCTCTTTCACTAACACTTTAGTGGTCCACATTCATTCGTATGGATTCAATCCAAAGTTGGTTTGGTACGCACCGGATGCCTAGCAAACGGTAACTTTGTCACCTTTTCCCTTCAGACAGGATTCGCAAGTTGATAGTTCATCTAAGCCCTGTATTTCAAGAAGCATCGATGACACCAACTTTTGATCCTATGGAAACGCGACATAATCTTGCGTGCCATATGAGTGCGGATCATTATCTTGTTATTGATTGAATTTAATTAATTCAATCAATTTCCTTTCAATTAACTCTTTAATTGAAACGTTGCCTTCAATTAACACTTTAATTGATATATTTCCCCTTTTCAATTAATTCTTTAATTGAATCGTTGCGGCTCGATTAATTCTTTAATTGAGACTTTTCTTTCAATTAACTCTTTAATTGAGACGTTGTTTAATTAATTAGAATTTCTAATCAATAAAACATGTCAGTGCCTTTATTAGGTGCAGCGGGATAATTTCGATTTTAGGCTACTTGCGTTCTATCCATTACCATTATGTTCGCTTTGGAAGAGAACCCTTTCTCCTTCCTTTTACTCTTCTTTGACTTTGCAGTCCTTGAAGTGTAAGCAATCATGACAGGTATACCTCTTTAAAAGGTTCCTATTTGCCTTTCACCAATACTTTGGTTATTTCGAGAAACCTGATCAACTTATCAAAGAAGTTTAGAGTTGTTCTCGAATAGTTCGAATAAGCGGGGAGGAGAATTTTAGGAGGAAGTCAATGTTAAGATCACTTGTATGCCTACGTTTGAACGATCTAGTTTTTCAACCAGACTGATAAAACAAGGACAGTGATCCTTCACATTGCAATTGGTTCCTTCATTTATTCTCAAGTTTCAAACAATACCTTATAGATCTCCAATCAGACGATTCAAAAACTGCTCCTCAAAACAAGCCTTTCGAGGTGAAGGTATGTTTTAGAAGCTTCATACATTTTCTTATGTCGCTTCTTTAGCTCGTTCAATCTTGATGCTTATATGAGGCAACGATCATTAAGATTCCCATATTAAATAGGTGATTCGTTCCCCCTTTTGAGACTCATCTCAAAATGCATCAGGCATATGTTGGTTATTAAGAACACAATTCCGATTTTCGGAATTGAGGATAATCCTCAGGTTTCTAAGCCAATCGATATTTTAATCCAGATATTTTCTAAGTCGAGGATAAATAATAAATAATGGATAATTCATGCAGATATCACAATATCTAATTTAAAGAGAAGACATAAAATCTAGAAGACTAGTTAATGAAAATACTTATAATCTACGAAGGTTGGACTTTCTATCGTAAAAGTTCTCCCACTATTTTATCGAAACAATTACCCCTTCAATTGTTCGGGAAATTCTATTTCCTAGTAGGTCTTGACGTCCCAGCAGCCATTAATTGCACCCACGACTCGTGGCCATACAACTAATTCCCCAGGTAGGCATACTTATTGCCAATTGTGTCACTACACAATCTTCAAGCTATTTTGCCTCGGTCTTCGCACTTATCTAGCACTGCTACATCATAAGTGTTACTAATCGTTAAGTCTAACCCATCAATCATGATGAGCAACGGGCCCGGTCGTGAACTCCCCGTAACTGGTTATCGGTCGATATTCACATCCCGACCAGTCCTCACCCTTGTCATGTTTAGTTAAAAACAAGAATCAAGGAATTTCGCGTATTGTCCCTTTCTTCGACTCGGGTGCCATACTCTGGATCACCTCTATCGATAAGTAGACAACATACACTAGTCCCTATTGATGGAAGGCTTGGATTTATATAAATACTTCATTTTATTTTAATCCAATATGACTTAATATTATTTTCAAGAGGTGTTTTTCGGGTTTAAGAGTTTGAGGTAACTCTCCTCGAGATCTCACCGTTCCAATTATGCTTTACCTTTTATTTACGATCTAAATTACTAGCGCGCATTACCATACATGCTAAAGATAAATCAGTAAATAAAACATACATACCTAGCATGATTTCTACCACAGTATGTTTTCGGTCGGGAGCCTCCTATGTGGACCACCATCGAGCCAAAGACGATGGTCCTATTGGTCAATTTAATAGGTTTCAAAGAGACCTAGTCTATTACACATACTACCATGCATACATGGCCTTTAGTCTTCTTGGGTTCCCACCTTGCTTGTAACGGGCCTCCATCCTAAACTAATAAAACAGTAAAGCCCTATCTATTACAAAGGCTCAAAGTGGCCCAAAAAAAATTTAAGGCTCGCAGGCCTAATAAAACCAGCAAAATTAAATAAACCAATCACATCTACCCTAAGGGTCAAGGCTCGGCGCGATCGAAAACCACGTAAACAGTTCACGTAGAGCAAGAAACAAGCAAAAGTTATTTTCTTCTTTCTTATCTCTTATCATATTTTAAAACCACCTTTTAAAATACATATAGATTCTAGTTTTAAAAAACCCTTTCTAAAACAATCTCTTAACCATCATTTTAAACCCCTTTTAAAATGACCCTTTGATTCTCACTTTTAGTCCCTACTAATTATGATAAAATTAACTTTCCGGATCCACTAAACCCTTTTAGTGCACAAAACAGTTTCTGTTTTTCAACTTTGAAAAATTGCAGTTCGGCCCCTGAATTTTTGAAAATTATATTTTGACCCCTCAACTTTTGGAAATTATAAATTAGCCCCAAAATTTCCAGAACATGCAAATTGGACCAGAAAGCAGAAAATTAACAAAATTTCCAGAAACTTTTGTTCATTGCAAAACAGACCCCAAATTTACGCAAATAGCAAAAATAGCCCCTAACCTTTCGTAAATTGCAAAACAGTCCAGATTTTAAAAAATTCCAGAAATTACAATTTTGGTCCAGAATTGCAGAAAATGAAAAATTTACTTTCTGTCCAGATTTTGAAAAATCACAATTTGCAAATAAACCCTCCAATTTTCGGAAATTACATTTTTGGCCCAAAAACCGAAAAGTGCATAGATCCGAACATTCAATTTATCATAACAAGCAAGAATCAAAGATCGGAACACAACAATCACATATAAGCATATAATTTGATGTGTTCAGGCCTTTTTCATATGTGCATAATAAACCTGGCTCTGATACCACTGTTGGGATTTATGGTGGGTATGATTGTCAACTACAACGGTGCGGAATTTAAAATTTTTCATACACCAATTCCCAGGATTTACTTATTAGCACATACGAAAAGGTTGAATACAATTTAGCAAATAAATTACTAAATTATAAGATGGTAAATAGCAATTTACCTCACCACAGGCAAGGTGGTGGTTTTTCCTCCGGTCTTCATTCAGATCTGATGGATCTGGTTCGTGAGAAGCACCCCATGTGTTGTGCCTCTAGAGAATAGTCCACACCAGCTAGATCTGTGACTGCTACGATCCTCAGGCTCAGAACTAGGATGGAAACATGTCAAAATCAAGAGTTGGATCAAGATCCAACTCTAGATATACATGAAGAAGGAAGAGAGAAGGGTGGCACGACCAATCCATAGCACACATCGGCGGCGGCGGCTAGGGTTAGGCGGCGCACAACTAGGGCTAGGGTGGAGGGGTCGGCGGTTTTTAGGAGTTAGTTAGGGTTTGAGTGTTTCTTGCTATTTGGATTCTCTCTCTTGAGTTCCATTAGGTTTGAGTCTCTAAGACTCCCTATTTATAGAGAATACCAAAAACCCTAACTCCTTGTGCAAGACTTTAGTTAATGGGCCACTAATTAAACTAGCCCATGTCTTGCATGTATTTAATTAATACTTTAATTAAATAGCCCACTCATTTAATTAACACTTTAATTAAATAGCCCATTAAATCTAATTAAAGATTTAACACTTTAATTAACCCTTTAATTAACAATTTAATTAATTAGAATAATCTAATTAATTTTCTCTCTCTTAGAATTAACCCTTTAATTCTATTGATTTAATTCTTTAAATCAATTCTTTCTTCAGTTGACTGTCACAGTCCTAACTGTATTGTGTGTGACCCTCTAGGTTCACCATCAATTGGCCGCAGGCCCACAATTACGTGATTTAATTAGTGAGCAATTAATATTTCATTAATTGCTCCGATCAATAAACTTCCTTCATTGACCACTCGAGAATTAATCTCTCTATTAATTCAGGAGTACCCACACCTCATGGTCGATGTCTAGCCACAAGCCCATGAGGTCCAACTTCAGGTGAATTGATCTCAGTGAACCTCACCTCTTATAAGTACCATGTACATACGGTCCCTCTATCGACTAATTTCCCGATCGAGACCTAGGGTGTGTGAATTGATCGGCACCTCTAATTATCTCGATAACCATACTTTCTAATTCAGGATAATAATTCCAGTGTGACTGCTAAATTTGGAAACCCCTTTCCAAATCCGTCACCGACCGTGGCCACGGGTTTCTCGGAATATATTATCTAAGAATGTATAGGAAATTCTCTCAACGAACTACGTTGAGTCGGTAGATCCCATTTTGATGCTAACCATCCGCGCATACGACTATACGTACCCAACGTAGGCGCACAATGGTCAAGCTATGTGACCGGCTCCTAAATCACAGTACGCACACCCGCATACCGAATTCGCCCTAGCATCTCAAGTCTAAGGACTAAATCGTACACTGTTATAAGTCTTGAGAGACATCCCATCACCGATATGCTTTTACGCACTTCCACAATGGGTCTCTCTGTTCGGGTCGTTCGATGCGTTCGATCCCCTATCGAACCACCTAGTCATATGCACTGACATCAAAATGTCTTGTTCATGAAACAACAACAAATTCACTTCATGTGAATCATGCATAATCCTACAAGTCTTTGCGATTCCTTCGATACCCCGTCTCGATAGGAATCTATGACTTGGAACATTTTCGAGATCACGACCTTTGAGACTGTTTCATGATTAATCGCACCCAATACTGAAGTGAATAATCCCTTAGTCATGAGTGATCTCAGGGTTTCATCCAATCGCTTAAGTTATTCGCGAGAGATGAAGTTGGCCATTGTTTGATTTACATAGCATAAACAAACGATCGTATTAATTCATGTATACTAGAGAAAGCTTATCACATGATAGTCCTTATACAAGCTAAAATCTATTGGCTTGTAGGGCACTATCCCATCAATCTCCCACTTGCCCTAAAGCCAATCACAAACGCTTCTAAGACCCATCTTTCATAGATGTTCTTCGAACTCATTTTGTGAAAAAGCTCTGTTTAGTGGATCTACTAGATTTTTCTTCCGAATCGATGCGATCCATCACGTGCGTCAACTCTACCAATGACTTCTCTAATCAAATGGTACTTTTATCTTGTGTTTAGATTTCTGGTGAGATCTACCTTTGCTTTAGCAATAGCTCGATTTGTTATCTTAGAAGATAACCACGAGCTTCGCAATGCTAGGCACCACATCCAAAAGTTGGATGAGGTTTTTCATCCAAACACTTTTCTTACGCTGCACTCCTTGCTGCGAGATATCTTGCTTCAGTGGTTAAGATGGTAACGGTGCCTTCCTTGGAACCCTTTCCAACTTACCGCTACCCCATTGAGGCAAAATATGTATCCAAAACTGGATACATATATTTATCCACATCAGACCAGAAATTCGAATCAGTAAATCCTTCGAATTTCAATTCACCATGATCACCGCAGACCAAGATCAAATCCTTAGTCCTTTTCAAGAGCTCAAGGATATCTTTTACGGCGATCCAGTACTCTGCACTGAAGTTTGACTAGTAACTGCTCGTGGCACTTAGAGCAGGTTCTACGTCTGGTCTAGTACATAGTAAAGCATGCCACATGCTTCCCTTTTGTTTCAAACATAAGGTATTTGAGACATTCTCCTTTTCACATTCGATGTAGGGCACATCGATTATGGAGGAGAGATATAGTGTCTCACTGGAAGCAATCCTTTCTTGGATTCTTCCATACTGAATACTTTCAGTATTTGCTTCTATGTACTTAGTTTGAGAGAGTTCCAACATCTTTCCTGATGTCTCTCTCAAATATTTCATGGAGAATTGCATGAACAATCATGCTTCCGTCTGTGTTAACATTCCAATATCATCCCAGATAATCAATATGTTATCGACATGTAAAATTAATGAACTCCAAAGAGCTCCCACTAATCCTTTGTACACTCAAGTTTCACATTTGTTTTCGATGAAGTCGAATGCCTTGACTTTCTCATCAAAATGAATGTGAGTCCAAATGGATTCGGACATTGCCAAATGGAGAAAAGATTTCATCAAAGTCCGTTCCAGGCCTTTGTGAATAACCTTTTGTCTTTAGGCAAGCCTTATAGGTTAACACCTTTTTCATTCATTCCTAGCTTGCGCTTGAAGATCCAATTGCTTTCCATAGGGGTACTTCCCTTGGGTAGATCGACCAAGGTCAATACCTTGTTGGAATGGATGGAATCCATTTAGGATTGTATGACCTCTTGCATACATGAGCGTCTACATCTAATGTAGGTTCTTCGTATATGGTTTAACCATATCTATCAAGTTCCTCACGAACTCGATCAGATCTACGAAGTACTGGTGTACTTGATGGTTCAACAGTTTCTGGATTAACTCCCACTGTTTGTGGGGATGATTTCCACTTCTTGGACCACATCATGTTCTACTAGGGTATCACTTCTATTCACAAGGAAGCCATCCTCTAAGATATGGATATTCCTTGAAACAAACATCCTTTGTTCTTTAGGAGTGTAGAACAGGCATCCAAATGGATTTCTTTGGATACCCCACAAATTTGTACAAACTGGATCCACTATCCAATTTATCTCCTTTTTGTTCCCGATATAGGCAGGAGATCCCCATACTCAAAAGAGTATAGAGGTATTTTACCACACCATTCTTGGTAGGGTTTTACAGGCACGAACTTTGAAGTTACTTTGTTCAGTATCTTCAATGCAATCATTAGGGTCAATCCTTAGTATGCATAAGGATGTTGAACGAAACTCATGACGGATCAAACTATGTTCAACAAGGTTCGATTCTCTTCTTTCAGACCCTCCAATACCTTGAGGCGTCTTAGAAGGAGTTCGTTGTATGAGAACATGTTTCTCAGTAAGATAATTGAGGAACTTCTAGCTTAAGTATTTGCTATCTCGATTAGATCGAATGGCTATAATACTATGCCTAGTTTGATTCTCTACTTCGTTTCGAAATTCTATGAATTCTTTCAAGAGTTTCGAATTGTACATCATAAGATATACATATCACTAGTGACCAAAGTCATTAGTAACACTTACGAGGTATGAGCAATCTCCTCTTTCACTAACACTTTAGTGGTCCACATTCATTCGTATGGATTCAATCTAAAGTTGGTTTGGTACGCACCGGATGCCTAGCAAACGGTAACTTTGTCACCTTTTCCCTTCAGACAGGATTCGCAAGTTGATAGTTCATCTAAGCCCTGTATTTCAAGAAGCATCGATGACACCAACTTTTGATTCCTTCCTATGGAAACGCGACATAATCTTGCGTGCCATATGAGTGCGGATCATTATCTTGTTATTGATTGAATTTAATTAATTCAATCAATTTCCTTTCAATTAACTCTTTAATTGAAACGTTGCCTTCAATTAACACTTTAATTGATATATTTCCCCTTTTCAATTAATTCTTTAATTGAATCGTTGCGGCTCGATTAATTCTTTAATTGAGACTTTTCTTTCAATTAACTCTTTAATTGAGACGTTGTTTAATTAATTAGAATTTCTAATCAATAAAACATGTCAGTGCCTTTATTAGGTGCAGCGGGATAATTTCGATTTTAGGCTACTTGCGTTCTATCCATTACCATTATGTTCGCTTTGGAAGAGAACCCTTTCTCCTTCCTTTTACTCTTCTTTGACTTTGCAGTCCTTGAAGTGTAAGCAATCATGACAGGTATACCTCTTTAAAAGGTTCCTATTTGCCTTTCACCAATACTTTGGTTATTTCGAGAAACCTGATCAACTTATCAAAGAAGTTTAGAGTTGTTCTCGAATAGTTCGAATAAGCGGGGAGGAGAATTTTAGGAGGAAGTCAATGTTAAGATCACTTGTATGCCTACGTTTGAACGATCTAGTTTTTCAACCAGACTGATAAAACAAGGACAGTGATCCTTCACATTGCAATTGGTTCCTTCATTTATTCTCAAGTTTCAAACAATACCTTATAGATCTCCAATCAGACGATTCAAAAACTGCTCCTCAAAACAAGCCTTTCGAGGTGAAGGTATGTTTTAGAAGCTTCATACATTTTCTTATGTCGCTTCTTTAGCTCGTTCAATCTTGATGCTTATATGAGGCAACGATCATTAAGATTCCCATATTAAATAGGTGATTCGTTCCTCCTTTTGAGACTCATCTCAAAATGCATCAGGCATATGTTGGTTATTAAGAACACAATTCCGATTTTCGGAATTGAGGATAATCCTCAGGTTTCTAAGCCAATCGATATTTTAATCCAGATATTTTCTAAGTCGAGGATAAATAATAAATAATGGATAATTCATGTAGATATCACAATATCTAATTTAAAGAGAAGACATAAAATCTAGAAGACTAGTTAATGAAAATACTTATAATCTACGAAGGTTGGACTTTCTATCGTAAAAGTTCTCCCACTATTTTATCGAAACAATTACCCCTTCAATTGTTCGGGAAATTCTATTTCCTAGTAGGTCTTGACGTCCCAGCAGCCATTAATTGCACCCACGACTCGTGGCCATACAACTAATTCCCCAGGTAGGCATACTTATTGCCAATTGTGTCACTACACAATCTTCAAGCTATTTTGCCTCGGTCTTCGCACTTATCTAGCACTGCTACATCATAAGTGTTACTAATCGTTAAGTCTAACCCATCAATCATGATGAGCAACGGGCCCGGTCGTGAACTCCCCGTAACTGGTTATCGGTCGATATTCACATCCCGACCAGTCCTCACCCTTGTCATGTTTAGTTAAAAACAAGAATCAAGGAATTTCGCGTATTGTCCCTTTCTTCGACTCGGGTGCCATACTCTGGATCACCTCTATCGATAAGTAGACAACATACACTAGTCCCTATTGATGGAAGGCTTGGATTTATATAAATACTTCATTTTATTTTAATCCAATATGACTTAATATTATTTTCAAGAGGTGTTTTTCGGGTTTAAGAGTTTGAGGTAACTCTCCTCGAGATCTCACCGTTCCAATTATGCTTTACCTTTTATTTACGATCTAAATTACTAGCGCGCATTACCATACATGCTAAAGATAAATCAGTAAATAAAACATACATACCTAGCATGATTTCTACCACAGTATGTTTTCGGTCGGGAGCCTCCTATGTGGACCACCATCGAGCCAAAGACGATGGTCCTATTGGTCAATTTAATAGGTTTCAAAGAGACCTAGTCTATTACACATACTACCATGCATACATGGCCTTTAGTCTTCTTGGGTTCCCACCTTGCTTGTAACGGGCCTCCATCCTAAACTAATAAAACAGTAAAGCCCTATCTATTACAAAGGCTCAAAGTGGCCCAAAAAAAATTTAAGGCTCGCAGGCCTAATAAAACCAGCAAAATTAAATAAACCAATCACATCTACCCTAAGGGTCAAGGCTCGGCGCGATCGAAAACCACGTAAACAGTTCACGTAGAGCAAGAAACAAGCAAAAGTTATTTTCTTCTTTCTTATCTCTTATCATATTTTAAAACCACCTTTTAAAATACATATAGATTCTAGTTTTAAAAAACCCTTTCTAAAACAATCTCTTAACCATCATTTTAAACCCCTTTTAAAATGACCCTTTGATTCTCACTTTTAGTCCCTACTAATTATGATAAAATTAACTTTCCGGATCCACTAAACCCTTTTAGTGCACAAAACAGTTTCTGTTTTTCAACTTTGAAAAATTGCAGTTCGGCCCCTGAATTTTCGAAAATTATATTTTGACCCCTCAACTTTTGGAAATTATAAATTAGCCCCAAAATTTCCAGAACATGCAAATTGGACCAGAAAGCAGAAAATTAACAAAATTTCCAGAAACTTTTGTTCATTGCAAAACAGACCCCAAATTTACGCAAATAGCAAAAATAGCCCCTAACCTTTCGTAAATTGCAAAACAGTCCAGATTTTAAAAAATTCCAGAAATTACAATTTTGGTCCAGAATTGCAGAAAATGAAAAATTTACTTTCTGTCCAGATTTTGAAAAATCACAATTTGCAAATAAACCCTCCAATTTTCGGAAATTACATTTTTGGCCCAAAAACCGAAAAGTGCATAGATCCGAACATTCAATTTATCATAACAAGCAAGAATCAAAGATCGGAACACAACAATCACATATAAGCATATAATTTGATGTGTTCAGGCCTTTTTCATATGTGCATAATAAACCTGGCTCTGATACCACTGTTGGGATTTATGGTGGGTATGATTGTCAACTACAACGGTGCGGAATTTAAAATTTTTCATACACCAATTCCCAGGATTTACTTATTAGCACATACGAAAAGGTTGAATACAATTTAGCAAATAAATTACTAAATTATAAGATGGTAAATAGCAATTTACCTCACCACAGGCAAGGTGGTGGTTTTTCCTCCGGTCTTCATTCAGATCTGATGGATCTGGTTCGTGAGAAGCACCCCATGTGTTGTGCCTCTAGAGAATAGTCCACACCAGCTAGATCTGTGACTGCTTCGATCCTCAGGCTCAGAACTAGGATGGAAACATGTCAAAATCAAGAGTTGGATCAAGATCCAACTCTAGATATACATGAAGAAGGAAGAGAGAAGGGTGGCACGGCCAATCCATAGCACACATCGGCGGCGGCGGCTAGGGTTAGGCGGCGCACAACTAGGGCTAGGGTTGAGGGGGCGGCGGTTTTTAGGAGTTAGTTAGGGTTTGAGTGTTTCTTGCTATTTGGATTCTCTCTCTTGAGTTCCATTAGGTTTGAGTCTCTAAGACTCCCTATTTATAGAGAATACCAAAAACCCTAACTCCTTGTGCAAGACTTTAGTTAATGGGCCACTAATTAAACTAGCCCATGTCTTGCATGTATTTAATTAATACTTTAATTAAATAGCCCACTCATTTAATTAACACTTTAATTAAATAGCCCATTAAATCTAATTAAAGATTTAACACTTTAATTAACCCTTTAATTAACAATTTAATTAATTAGAATAATCTAATTAATTTTCTCTCTCTTAGAATTAACCCTTTAATTCTATTGATTTAATTCTTTAAATCAATTCTTTCTTCAGTTGACTGTCACAGTCCTAACTGTATTGTGTGTGACCCTCTAGGTTCACCATCAATTGGCCGCAGGCCCACAATTACGTGATTTAATTAGTGAGCAATTAATATTTCATTAATTGCTCCGATCAATAAACTTCCTTCATTGACCACTCGAGAATTAATCTCTCTATTAATTCAGGAGTACCCACACCTCATGGTCGATGTCTAGCCACAAGCCCATGAGGTCCAACTTCAGGTGAATTGATCTCAGTGAACCTCACCTCTTATAAGTACCATGTACATACGGTCCCTCTATCGACTAATTTCCCGATCGAGACCTAGGGTGTGTGAATTGATCGGCACCTCTAATTATCTCGATAACCATACTTTCTAATTCAGGATAATAATTCCAGTGTGACTGCTAAATTTGGAAACCCCTTTCCAAATCCGTCACCGACCGTGGCCACGGGTTTCTCGGAATATATTATCTAAGAATGTATAGGAAATTCTCTCAACGAACTACGTTGAGTCGGTAGATCCCATTTTGATGCTAACCATCCGCGCATACGACTATACGTACCCAACGTAGGCGCACAATGGTCAAGCTATGTGACCGGCTCCTAAATCACAGTACGCACACCCGCATACCGAATTCGCCCTAGCATCTCAAGTCTAAGGACTAAATCGTACACTGTTATAAGTCTTGAGAGACATCCCATCACCGATATGCTTTTACGCACTTCCACAATGGGTCTCTCTGTTCGGGTCGTTCGATGCGTTCGATCCCCTATCGAACCACCTAGTCATATGCACTGACATCAAAATGTCTTGTTCATGAAACAACAACAAATTCACTTCATGTGAATCATGCATAATCCTACAAGTCTTTGCGATTCCTTCGATACCCCGTCTCGATAGGAATCTATGACTTGGAACATTTTCGAGATCACGACCTTTGAGACTGTTTCATGATTAATCGCACCCAATACTGAAGTGAATAATCCCTTAGTCATGAGTGATCTCAGGGTTTCATCCAATCGCTTAAGTTATTCGCGAGAGATGAAGTTGGCCATTGTTTGATTTACATAGCATAAACAAACGATCGTATTAATTCATGTATACTAGAGAAAGCTTATCACATGATAGTCCTTATACAAGCTAAAATCTATTGGCTTGTAGGGCACTATCCCATCAATCTCCCACTTGCCCTAAAGCCAATCACAAACGCTTCTAAGACCCATCTTTCATAGATGTTCTTCGAACTCATTTTGTGAAAAAGCTCTGTTTAGTGGATCTACTAGATTTTTCTTCCGAATCGATGCGATCCATCACGTGCGTCAACTCTACCAATGACTTCTCTAATCAAATGGTACTTTTATCTTGTGTTTAGATTTCTGGTGAGATCTACCTTTGCTTTAGCAATAGCTCGATTTGTTATCTTAGAAGATAACCACGAGCTTCGCAATGCTAGGCACCACATCCAAAAGTTGGATGAGGTTTTTCATCCAAACACTTTTCTTACGCTGCACTCCTTGCTGCGAGATATCTTGCTTCAGTGGTTAAGATGGTAACGGTGCCTTCCTTGGAACCCTTTCCAACTTACCGCTACCCCATTGAGGCAAAATATGTATCCAAAACTGGATACATATATTTATCCACATCAGACCAGAAATTCGAATCAGTAAATCCTTCGAATTTCAATTCTCCATTATCACCGCAGACCAAGATCAAATCCTTAGTCCTTTTCAAGAGCTCAAGGATATCTTTTACGGCGATCCAGTACTCTGCACTGGAGTTTGACTAGTAACTGCTCGTGGCACTTAGAGCAGGTTCTACGTCTGGTCTAGTACATAGTAAAGCATGCCACATGCTTCCCTTTTGTTTCAAACATAAGGTATTTGAGACATTCTCCTTTTCACATTCGATGTAGGGCACATCGATTATGGAGGAGAGATATAGTGTCTCACTGGAAGCAATCCTTTCTTGGATTCTTCCATACTGAATACTTTCAGTATTTGCTTCTATGTACTTAGTTTGAGAGAGTTCCAACATCTTTCCTGATGTCTCTCTCAAATATTTCATGGAGAATTGCATGAACAATCATGCTTCCGTCTGTGTTAACATTCCAATATCATCCCAGATAATCAATATGTTATCGACATGTAAAATTAATGAACTCCAAAGAGCTCCCACTAATCCTTTGTACACTCAAGTTTCACATTTGTTTTCGATGAAGTCGAATGCCTTGACTTTCTCATCAAAATGAATGTGAGTCCAAATGGATTCGGACATTGCCAAATGGAGAAAAGATTTCATCAAAGTCCGTTCCAGGCCTTTGTGAATAACCTTTTGTCTTTAGGCAAGCCTTATAGGTTAACACCTTTTTCATTCATTCCTAGCTTGCGCTTGAAGATCCAATTGCTTTCCATAGGGGTACTTCCCTTGGGTAGATCGACCAAGGTCAATACCTTGTTGGAATGGATGGAATCCATTTAGGATTGTATGACCTCTTGCATACATGAGCGTCTACATCTAATGTAGGTTCTTCGTATATGGTTTAACCATATCTATCAAGTTCCTCACGAACTCGATCAGATCTACGAAGTACTGGTGTACTTGATGGTTCAACAGTTTCTGGATTAACTCCCACTGTTTGTGGGGATGATTTCCACTTCTTGGACCTCATCATGTTCTACTAGGGTATCACTTCTATTCACAAGGAAGCCATCCTCTAAGATATGGATATTCCTTGAAACAAACATCCTTTGTTCTTTAGGAGTGTAGAACAGGCATCCAAATGGATTTCTTTGGATACCCCACAAATTTGTACAAACTGGATCCACTATCCAATTTATCTCCTTTTTGTTCCCGATATAGGCAGGAGATCCCCATACTCAAAAGAGTATAGAGGTATTTTACCACACCATTCTTGGTAGGGTTGTACAGGCACGAACTTTGAAATTACTTTGTTCAGTATCTTCAATGCAATCATTAGGGTCAATCCTTAGTATGCATAAGGATGTTGAACGAAACTCATGACGGATCAAACTATGTTCAACAAGGTTCGATTCTCTTCTTTCAGACCCTCCAATACCTTGAGGCGTCTTAGAAGGAGTTCGTTGTATGAGAACATCTTTCTCAGTAAGATAATTGAGGAACTTCTAGCTTAAGTATTTGCTATCTCGATTAGATCGAATGGCTATAATACTATGCCTAGTTTGATTCTCTACTTCGTTTCGAAATTCTATGAATTCTTTCAAGAGTTTCGAATTGTACATCATAAGATATACATATGCTCTTTACCCTGCTCATCCAATGCATGCATATCCTGCATATCATGCACCAAACTCTGTTTATGAACATCTTCCTTATCATACTGATTATCAACGTAATACACATGCTGAATATGATGAAGATAAACTTGTTCATGCTCCTGTCAAAGCTCAGAAGCTTAAGAAGCCTAAGATTTCAACATCTTGGATTGTCAAGGGTGAAACTAATCCTCCAGGATCCTCATAATAAGGGTACCTAAAACAATTTTCTGTTGTTTTGTAGGTTAGGATTAGGAGTAGGAGTAAAGTAGAAAAGAAGTGGTACTTGGACAGTGGATGTTCAAGACACATGTGTGGCAACATACATGAGCTGACAGATGCGGTTGCTGTAGACGGTCCGATTGTTACATTTGGAGACAACAAAGAAGGAAAGATTGTAGCATGTGGAAAGCTAATCAAAGGCAACATTGAGATATCTGACGTCTCTTATGTTCAAGGCCTCAAATACAATCTGCTGAGCATTAGTCAATTTTGTAACAAAGGTTTCTCAGTTATCTTCTCATCGGATAAGTGCTATGTTGAAACGATCGGTACAAAGAAGGTCATCTTATCTGGAAGACAAGGAAACATTTATGTAGTGGACTGGAATTATGTGAACAAGAATTCTAATGTTTGCTTGGTGGCTTCAACACCTAGTGAAATCAGTTGGCTATGCACAAAAGAATGAACCATGTGAATTTCAAGACCATCAACAGATTAATCAAGAATGATCTGGTAGAAGGAATTCCAAAAATAGTCATGAGCAAAGACAAGCTGTGTGACGCCTACTAGAAGGGTAAACAAATCAAGTCATCCTTCAGAAGCAAGAAACACCTATCTTCTACAAGGATTTTGGATCTCCTACACATGGACTTATTTGGACCCATTGATCCAATCAGCAAAGATGGAAATAAATATTGCCTAGCTGTTATGGATGACTATTCAAGATACACTTGGGTGATTTTCATGAAGAAGAAAAGTGAATCAAAGGAGCATCTGACCAATCTGATGGAACTGATCCAGAACGAGAAAAGCATGAAGATATTTAAGATCAGATCAGATAAAGGTATTGAGTTTACAAACTCTACTGTTCAAGAGTATTGTAATGCCAGAGGAATCAACCATGAGTACTTTGCTGCCAGAACCCCTCAACAAAACGGAGTTGCTGAAAGGAGAAACAGAACTCTGAAGGAAGCTACCAGAACAATAATAGCTGAAGCAAAACTACCTCAAAGATTTTGGGCAGAAACCACAAATACAGCCTGCTTCACTCAGAACATATGCATGATCAACAAGAACCAGAACAAGACTCCATTGGAACAACAGGAAGCCAAACATTCATTACCTTAAAATTTTTGGTTGTAAATGTTTTGTTTTAAATAATTGGAAAAATCACCTTACTGCTTTTGCAGAAAAGGCTGGTGAAGCTGTTTTTGTAGGATACTCTACTGTTAGTAAAGCTCACAGAGTCTTTAACAAAAGAACTTTACTTGTAGAAGAATCCATTCATGTAGTATTTGATGAACCAAACCAATCTTCTGAAAAGAATCAAAGTGCTAATTCAAATTTGTCTACTGATTTTCAGAAATTGAGTGTTGAAAGAAATGAAGAATATATACCCATCATCCTACCTGATCTCAACTCAGCTGCTAGCTCAAGTGATGTTCAAAATCAGTCTGCTGATTGTCTAACATACGAGTTACAAACAGCTGACAGACCAGAGAGACTGTTCAACAGACTACAAATGTTCATCAGGTAACTACTGGAACTCCAACAGCAGTGTTGCAAGATCAATCAAGAGGTCAACATCCTGATTTGCAACCTGATCTCAGATGGCTCAAGAATCACCCACCAGAGTTAGTGATTGGTGATCCTTTGGATAGAGTAAAAACAAGAAGTGCTGCTGCAAATGATACTATGTTTGTCAGCTTTCTATCCCAAAAAGAGCCTAAACAAGTTTAAGAAGATCTCACTGATTCTAACTGGATTGAGGCTATGCAAGAATAGATGAATCAATTTGAAAGGAATGAAGTCTGGTACTTAGTTCCTAGACAAAGTCATCAAATAGTCATTAACACTAAGTGAGTTTTCAGAAATAAGATGAATAAAGATGGTATTGCCACTAGAAATAAAGCAAGACTAGTGGCCAAGGGATACTACCAGGAAGAAGGCATTGACTTTGATGAAACATTTGCACCAATGGCAAGACTTGAAGCAATCAGACTGTTTCTAGCCTATGCTGTTCAAAAGAACTTCACTGTCTATCAGATGGATGTGAAGTCAGCTTTTCTCAATGGAGTATTGCAAGAAGAAGTGTATATTGAACAACCACCTGGATTTGAAGTTTATCTACAAGGAGATAAGGTGTATCTTCTGAAGAAAGCCCTCTATGGACTGAAACAGGCTCCAAGAGCATGGTATGCCACTTTATCTGATTTTCTTTTAATTAAAGGATTTCGAAAAGGTAAAGTAGATAAAACCTTCTTCACTGTTGAATGGAAAGAACACATATTACTTGTACAAAATATGTGGACGATATTATTTTTGGTTCGACTAACCAACATATGTGTGACAAGTTTTCCAAGCTGATGCAAAACAAGTTTGAAATGAGCATGATGGGTGAACTGAACTACTTTCTTGGTTTGCAATTTAGACAGTTGCCTGATAGAGTTTTCATCAACCAAGTTAAGTGCACAAAGGATCTGTTCAAGAAATTTGGTATGAAAACTAGCTCCACTGTTAGTGTTCTTATGTCTACTGGACTTCGTCTGGATAAAGATGAAGATGGCAAATCAGTGGATATAACCAAGTGCAGAGGCATAATAGGGTCACTGTTATATCTAACAGCTAGCAGACCAGTAATTATGTATTCTGTTGGGGTTTGTGCGAGATATCAATCAAATCCTAAAGAATATCATCTCTTAGCTACCAATAGGATACTCAGATACCTCGAAGGCACACCAAATTCGGGATTATGGTACACAAGAGAATCAGGATTTGAGCTTATTGGATATTCTGATTCTGACCTTGCTGGTTGCAAGATTGATAGGAAAAGTACTACATGTGTCTGTCAATTCTTGGAAAGTCGTCTGATCTCATGGATGAGTAAGAAGCAGACTTCAGTTTCTATCTCTACTGCTGAAGCTAAATACATCGCTGCTGGAGCATGTTGCGCACATATACTTTGGTTAAAGCATCAACTAGAAGATTAAAATATAAAGATCAGTGGAAATACAATCTACTGTGATAATACAAGTGACATATCACTTACTCAGAACACTACAAATCACTCAAGGACTAAACATATCGAAATCAAACACCATTTTATCAGAGATCATGTGGAAAAAAGGAATGTTATCATATAATATGTTCATACTGACAATCAGATTGCTAACATCTTCACCAAACCACTAAGTGATGCAAGGTATTCAACTCTAAGAGCTAAACTAGGACTACTGAATTTGGATGCATAAGCTGAGGGGGAACTAAACAGAAGACTCGAGCTCATCAGCTTACTCATCTTATTATCTTCAAGATTAACTCTCAAAAGACTAGATAACTTATGGATTCTTGAAGTCAGGGGAAATGTGTAAGAGTAGATCTATCTGTTAATGACAGTTAGTTAGAGTTATGTTCTCAGAAGACTTGTTCTTAATTCTTGAAGATTGAAGATTAATTTTTCTTGCTGGATTGACAAAAACATAGGAAGATTACTAGCTACTGGCTTTCTCTAATAATAATCAGATATCAAATCATTTGTCTGTCAGATAAGTTAAAACTCACCTCGTCTGATATATTATATAAGTGTGTACTATAAACGTATTATTTAAAAACACGCTTTTATAAGTAACAGACTATTGTCGCTTTAGTTTCCCGCCCATCTGACATTAAAATATAATTTTTGAAATCCGTAAATCTTGCCCACGCGATCTAAAAACTGTCAGATTAATCAAATGGTTCACGTAAATCACGGAAATCAAAACTGATAGAAATCTATAAATCCAGATCTGATCAGAAGAGTCGAGCTTACGCACCCTAAAAATTCCTAAGCATTCAAGAAGTTACTAACTATCTATTCTCTGTCTTAGATGTTTTTCAAACTCTCAATTCACTCAAAAATCAATCAAATGGCTGGACCAGAAGGAAGGTATTTAAGCTATGCTAGGTTCTACGCATCTGGAACTCAACTAATGAGGAGCTTACTGGAGAAAATTAAGGCTTCTGGGTTGGTAAAGTTACTGGAAGCTCATGAAGAACTTGTATTCTTGGAAGATATTCCTGCCTTCTATGCTAAAAGGAAAATAGATATGGGCAAAAGTACAATGATTGGGAAAGATGGGGGCAAAACTGTTTGCATTTCCCCTGCGGTACTGAGTGAGGTTTACAGTTTGAAGAATGAGGGAGGAAATGTTACTGCTCTGGGCTCCCAGAAAGAAGAAGAATTATGGGCTCTCTGTGCGAAGGAAGTGGATGAAACTTCTAGTACAATGATGAAGACTCAGCTGGAGGATGAATTTCAACGTTTTGCTGACATCATTGCCCAGGTGCTGGAGTGTTCAACCAGCTCCCTGGATGGGCTACCCAGAAGGAGATTTCACACCATGGCCTGCATCTACTATGGCCTTGATGTGAACTGGACTTCTCACATGTTCAATATCTTGGCTGTCAAGAAGAATGGACATACAATTTTATTAAGTCATATGTTCATGGCATTAAACTGCCAGATGATAAATGGAAAAGTGGTTCATGCCTTGAAGAGGTTCCAAAAGTATCAACCTGTTAGAGTTGAACAGAAGGCTGCTACCATCCCAAAGAGGAAAAGTAAGGAGAGTACAAAAGAGGCCGCTGCTAAGAAGAAGGCCAAGACTGCTGGGCAGACCAGCAAGACTACTGATCAAACAGCAGACCCTGCTGGTTGAAGCCATATTAGTAGAGTTTGCTTTAGACCTAATCAGTAAGATAGTCACTCAAGTGACTAAAGAATTAGGAGAAAGTACAACTACACATTTTTCTTTCCCCGCGGCTTCTCTTTTACAGACTAATTGGTCTCTAGAACGAACTGAGTCCGACGAATTGGCTCAGGTTGAATTGAAAAGAAGGACGAGGAGCTCTGCTAAGAGACTTGTAGTTGAGCCTAAGCCTACTGGGACTATGACAAAATCCAAAGCTAAAATGAGAGTAACTTTCTCAGAAGAACCAGTCGAAACAGTGAGGGAGGATTCAGCAACAGCAGAGAGACCAGTTGAACAAACAGAGAAGTCTGCTGATGAGCCTGTTGTTACCACATACTTGGTTCAGTCTGCTGTCACAGAATCATAACAGCAGACAAGCACAGTTGGTGAGGGTGAAACTCTGCTCATCCATCCTCAGCCAATTGATGCTCAACCTTTAAACGTTATTGAGAACCCTTCTGCTAAGAGGAAGAGAACTGACAAAGGGAAACAATTAGCTGCTCATAAAAGAAAAGAAGAGAGAGAGCTGAAGAAGAAAGAAGATGCAGATTTCCAGGAAGCAATAAGACTTAGTGAGCTAGATGCTCAGACCAAAATGATGACACCAGAGGAGTTAGTTGCCAAAGAAGCTGCAGACTTGGCTGCTGCCATAGAAGCCAGTACCAAGGAATCTCACGGTCCAAGGTACACTGGTGGCTTAAGAGTTGGGTAAGCAAGAGACCCCAATTAACCAAGGCAAGTGATGCCAAGACCCAAGGAAGCCAAGAAGCAGAAATCAGAACTGAAGTATTCTATGTCGGTCGTGCTTGATAATCCAGAAGCATACAAGAGCTTCGAGGCTGAATTGGAGAAATATAATAATTTGCTCATACGTCAGAGTCTGTTTGTCAGAGAGAAGATAAGGTACAACAGATGGAGAGACTACAGACTGACTAAGACAAAAGAGCAGATTATGGAGTGGAAGGCATTCTCAGCTGAAGAAGATTGGGTGTTAAGCTGGCTGAAGACTGGATGCCTGAAGCAAGCTCTTGATTCAGACTTCTTCATAGATATGATCAGATGGAGACTGAGAAAAATGGCTAAGTCTGAAGCCAAGAAGATAAAAGACTCTGTTCCAGAGGATCCTGCTGAGGGAGAGGACCTGCTGGATAGAGCAGTGAAGTTGGCCATTTCCATCACCCTGGAAATGTGGTCAAATAAGATGAGGTGTCAGAAGGGACAAACAAGCTCAATGCTTCCCTTACATAGTCTTAAACAGATAGTTTTTGGACCGGCAGTAAAGATATATGAATAACTGCCAGAGCAGACAACAACACCATTCACCCCTGTGTGGGTTTTTACTCATAAAACTATTATCTCTGCTGACGGTTCTAATGTTGTAATAATTGCAGATGAACCAAGATATGTCCAAGAACCAACAGCTGAAAAAGCTAAGGAGAAGGAAAACACTCCTGGCCCAGGAGATATCCCACCAACTTCAACTTCAGCTTCCTCATTTGTTCGACCAACCCTGCTGGATTCTATTCAACAGATGATATCAAACGTTGTTAAGGAGATAGATGATAAGAATAAAGAGCACTTGAAGGGGGTCAAGGAGTTGGTATCTACTCTGATGACCAACACTGCTGAAGACAACCACCAGCTGCAGTTCCCAGTTCACAGATGGCTGAAGAGATTGCTGAGATCAAACATGACATTCAGACTATCAAGTTGGACTTGAAAACTCTTGGAGCGAGAACGCTGAACAACACTGTTGGATGGAACAGTGTCAACAGAGTTGTTGCTAAAGCACTTACTGCATATGAACAATCTAGCGGAAGTATGTTGAAAGCCTTCACCACAGCTGCTGAGTTAATTTTTGAAACTCAAGGCACACCACTATAACGAAATGAACTAACCATCAAGAAAGTTGAAGTGTTTGCTGAAACACAACAGCAAGAAGGGATGTACATATATGGATGCTGTTGAGGAGAACGTCAGACTACTCTGGGAAGCAATCAATGTCACACCGGTTCTGCCCAAGGAATTTCCTGCTAAACTACTTTTCGACCCTATAGTCAAGCCTGCTACTGATGACAAAAAGGGGGAAGAGAATTCTACAACAACATTGAAGGCGACTGGTGCTGATAAGACTACTGAACTTGAACTTGAATAGCCTTCTAACAAAGTAACTGAAAAACTGGAGAAGTTTGCTGAGAAAACAGAGGACAATGCAAGCAGACCAGTTGATCAGACAACTGCCGAGCAGAAGGATAAAGAAGAAGTAGCTGATGGTCATATCTCTGCTGACTCTGAAGAATCTAAGGAACCAGTAAAGACTGATAAAGAAATTGCTGCATCCAAGGATATACCAGAAACTCAACTGAATCCACACAAGAAGCACAAAGACTTGGAGGAGTTAAAGAAAAGAATATATGCTTTGAACACCTCAAGTGATGATGAAGAAGAAGAAGATGATGATGATCTAGTATCATCAGAGAAAGAAAAAGCAGAAAATAAAGAAAAAGACAAAGAAGAAGAGAATGATGAAAAACAAGAAGAGAAGAAGGACTAGACTAGGAAATTAGACTAGACTACTTACTTTCCTTGTAATCTTTTGTACTTTATTTTTCTGTTTCCTATCTCATCTGCCAGAACTCGTAACATGTAATCAGATCTCTTATCTATAAAAAGTTCAAGTTTTGTTTCCAATAAATTATTTTTAGGGAAATTACATAGACACCCCCTGGCTATTAACCTAATTACAGGATTTTACCCTTTTGTTTCAAATATTACAAAGACACCCCTCGACCAAAACTATATTATAAGGACAACCTCTGCTACCCTTTCAAAAATTACAATTGTCTATTTTTCAAAATTAAGTTGGTGCTTTTGTTACTCTCATCAAGGCGAGTTCATAGACACTAACCTTGTAAAAATTTCATCGAGTAATTTGGGCGAAACGGCGACCGAGTTTGAAATTTTGGATATGGGGTTCTTCGCGAATCAAACTTTGAACAACAATTTCTCTCAAATTACTTGATGAAACTTGATAAGGTTGGTGTCTATGAACTCATCTTGATGTGTGGAAAAAGGCAAAAAATGTCCCAACTTAATTTTGATAAATGGCGATCGAGTTTGAAATTTTAGATACATGGTTCTTAAATATCAAATTTTGAACAACGATTTCTCCAAAATTACTTGATGAAATTTGACAAGGTTGATGTCTGTGAACTTGTCTTGATGAGAGGGAAAAAAGGGCACCAACCTTATGAAATTTCATCAAGTAATTTGAGAAAAATTATTGTTCAAAGTTTGGCTCGCAAAGAATCCTACATCTAAAATTTCAAACTCGGTCATAATTTCTCCCAAATTACTCGATGAAATTTGACAAAGTTGGTGTCTTTGAACTCGTCTTGATGAGAGGAACAAAATTCCCAAATTAATTTTGAAAAATAGACAATTGTAATATTTTAGGGGGTAGCAGGGGGTGCCCTTATAATATAGTTTTGGTCGAGGGTGTATTTTTGTAATATCTGAAATAAGTGGATATATTTCGTAATTAGGGTAATAGCCAGGGGGTGTCTATGTAAATTTCCCTTATTTCTATCTCAGAAAATTTTTGGGGATCAAAATTTTTAGCTTAGGTACATGTACTTAGCTGAAGGTTTTGTCATCATCATAAAAAGGGAAAATTGTTGGATAAAAATGAAGATAGAGTGCAAAGATTTGAGGGAGGTTTTGATGATTTCCAAAACGTTAAAACCAGCTAAGTAAGGAATGCTTAGATCCCTTAAAAGAATTCTGACCAAGTAAGAGTACTATCAGAAGGGTCAAGATTTCAGGGTCTAGAAGACTATTGATCTTATGCTGAATTCGTAATCAGAAGGGTAGGTTATCAGCTGACTCAAATTAGATTAGTTCAAGTTTGATCTGCAAGGTATCTATCAGAAGGATTTCTTCGATCAGCAAAGTGGAAGAGATCAAGAAGTCTGCCCAACGGTAATAAATGCACTTGGAGTAATAAATGCTGCAAGAGAAGAGTATTAATGGCAAATGATTGAAGACATTCTTGAATCAGCTAGGTGCATTTAATGCGACTGGCAGAAAAGTACAGCAGACTGTAAAATGCAACTGTGGCAGAGAGCTGTTCCAGGAAAAAGGGGACCAGTACTTGCAGAGTTGAAATCTTTCTTATCTTCAACGGATAGATTTCAAAAACAAGTATAAATAGAGCTGGATTCAAGAGTTAGAGAAAACACAACAATCAGAGATTTAATACGCCAAGGAAAATCCATCTAAGACTCAAAAGCTCAAGAACAACTCACTCATCTGATGAAGTCATTTGTTGACAGAAGCGAGTTGCAGTAAAAAGATAAATCATTTTCTGAGTGAATGAATCTCTAATAGGAGTGTTGTGAGAAGCGTAGGTCTATCTAAGTACGTGATATAGCTTCAGAGGATAGTAGTTTCTTTGTGATTTCCTATTGTGAACTTACGGCTCATCATTTGTTGTGGAGCGTAAGTAGAGTATATTATATATTGTCTGTTTATAGTATAACCCAAGATCTAAGTTTAGAGTATGAAGAAGCAAGCACAAAAGAAGAGAATGAAGATTAGACTAGTTCACTAGACTAGGTTTCTAGATATTTTTTTTCTGTAATTTACTTTAAGCACATCTCATCAAAGAATTTGTAACTTGTAATCAATTTTAGAATGTATAAAAGTTCAAGTTTTCTTCCAACAAGTCTTTTCTATCTCAGAAATTTTTAAGGATCAAAACTTTAGTATAGGTACATGTAATTAGCTAAGGTTTTGTCATCATCAAAAAGGGGGAAATTGTTGGATGAAGATGAAGAGAAGTGCAAGGAGGTAAGGGAGGTTTTGATGATTTCCAAAACATCAGAATCAGTCAAGTAACGAATGCTTGGAACCCTTAGAAGAATTTTGCTAAAGTATGAAGACTATCAGAATGGTCAAAATTCAAAGGTCCAGAAGACTACTGATCTTAAACTGACTTCGTAATCAGAAGGGTAGGTTATCAGCTGACTCAGATCAGATGAGTTCAAGTTTGATCAGCAGAGTATCTATCAGAAGGGTTCCTTCGATCAACAGAGTGGAAGAGATCAAGAAGTCTGCCCAACGGTAATAAATGCACTTGGAGTAATAAATGCTGCAAGAGAATGGTATTAATGGAAAATGATTGAAGACATTCTCGGATCAGCAAAGTGCATTAAATGCGACTGACATAATAGTACAACAGAGTGTATTGTGCAACAGTTACAGGGAGCCGTTCCAGAAAAGGAGGGACCAATACTTGTAGCTTTGAAATTCGTCTTACCTTTAACAGATAGATTTCAAAAACAAGTATAAATAGAGTTGAATTCAAGAGTCAGAGACAACACAACAATCTGAGATTTCATACGCGAAGCAGAATTTCTCTAAGTCTCAAAAGCTCAAGAATAGCTCACTTGTCTGTTGAAGTCATTTGTTGAGTGAATCTGTAATAAAGGAGTGTTGTGAGAAGTAGATATCCGTCTAAGTGAGTGATATTACTTCAGAGGGTAGGAGTTTCTTTGTGATTTCTAGCTGCTAACTTGTGGCTTATCATTTGTTGTAAAGCGCAAGCATTGTATATTGTAAACTGTGTGTTTATACTATAACTAAAGATCTAAGTGACTTGAAAGAGTGGACTAAATGATTTTTATCCATATGACCACTATAAAAATTCTTTGTGTTTAACTTGCATTATTTTCTTGCATATTTTCATATTGCATTAGAACACTTAGAAAACTGAAAGAAAGATTTTTCAAAGGAGTTTGCAAAAACTGGGGATAAAATTCTTTCTAAGATTACTTGTGAAAAACACTGTTTTATATCCGCTGCAAGTAGTCTGATTAAAAATTTGATTTTTCTGTATCAGCTAAGTTATAATCAGAAGAGTGGTCAACTCTGTTGTTTAAGCTTTATGCTCAATTAGCTTAGTCTGCTTACATTTCTCGATCAACTTAGTCTGCTGACAGAAAACTTGAAAAGTTTTAAAATATAAAATTTTCAGAGGTCTATTCACCACCCCTCCCCCCATCCCCCCAGACCTCAACTGACCAATTGGGACCAACACACGCAATAAGACTCAAAACACAAACAAAACAAAAAAGAAAATTGAAAACTTGGGTTGACTCCCAAGAAACCCTTTGTTTTAAGTCATGAGCTCGACTTAGATACTTTCCTTTTAAGGTGGACAATAATCGAATAGGATCCTGTTTGGATCATTTATAAGTCCAGGCCTTTTTGCTTTCTTTGTTGTCCCAAAATTTGGTCTTTCCCTTGTAAGCTCAATTTGGACAGATTTGAACCTCGTATCAAATCGATGAACTCTATCCCCAGGTTCAAATCTCTTGTAATTCTTGGCAACTCTTATCCAAGTCACGCTTTGAGGATGGGGATTACTATTGTAGTTCTTTTGACCATTTACTCTTCTTTTTTGCGTATTTCTCATTAATATCTCATCCACACCAAAATAAGATCTAGCCTCTGAAGACATTATACCGAGAAGACAATTTAAAATCAAAAGGTTAAATTTTGGTCCAGAAAACTACTAATCTGTGTTGGGATTCGGTAAGATAAACAGCCCTAGGCACAACGGAATATAAAAACTTTTAGGGCCTCTTAAGGAATCTTGCCAGGATATTCTCTAGTTGTATATATATGAATATAAATAAACGACAGTATAAGTTTTCTCGTTTATACCTGTCTCCTTGCAAATCCTCGGCTAGCAAAGCGAGCTCTGAATTCTGCTCCAGCAAAATCGATCCAGGCTTCTCAGGAGCGCCCCACGTGTTGCGCCTCTACGAGTTGATACACCACAATATCACGAAAATAATATATCTTGATCAGCTAGAACACAAGATATATTATAGACTAGGAATTAGGAACGATTTGGAACAAGGTCGAAAAACGAAAAATTCTTCCACAGGGAAGAATGGGTTCGGTCGACTATAGCTTGGGAGAGGGGAGAGAATTTTTGCTCTTGCTCAGTTTTTGCTTAAGGAGTCCTGTGAAAAATAACTATAAGATACCTACTTATAGTTATCTCCCTAATCCTCTCTCCTACATGGGCCATGGCCCTATTTAATTAGAAGACCAAGTCTCCTAATTAATTCATGGCCTAGTTAATTAATTTGACCAGGCCTAATTTAATCTCCCAATTAAATAGCCCAATTAATTAACTTAATCTCTCATTTAATTAAATCAGACTCTAAGCCCATTTAATTAAAATCCTTTTCTAATTAATTAAATCTAACTTAATTAATTAATTCACAAATTAAATTCCAATTTAATTTATGATCCTGATCCAATTCCAATTGGATCCCATTTTGTTCCAATTGGGTCGACCCAGTCGACCCACCCAATATAATCGACCCAGTCGATTTTCTACCCAGTCGACCCAGTCGACTCGGTCGTTCTTATTTCCTCGCTTTCGCTACTTGTGTATTGTGTATGCCCCCGTAGGTTCACCACATAATTGGTCGTGGGTTATAATTAAATATTATTTAATTATTCGAGTAAGACTTACTCAAAATCAATCGAACACTCTGTCGATTGACCATTCCAAAATTAGCACCCCTGCCAATTTGGGAATTCTCCCACACTCCACGGTCGATGTTCAGCCACAAGCCCATGGAGCCCAATCACTGGTGAATTAATTCAGTGAACCTTTTATCATTTATAATTTCCATATACGACAGAATCTCTCCATCGATCAATCTCCCAGTCGAGACTCAAGGGTATGGTCTTTCATCGGATTCCCTTTTCTTTTGTCTTGACCTTATGTACTCTGGTCTCGAAATAAATTCTCTTTGACTTAATCTTTATGAGCTACTTACATAAAGTCGTCAGATACCTTGGCCAAGGATTTTACCAGAATTAATTTTACCAAAATTAATTTCTCACAGAAATTCATAGGAGAATTTCCCAACCTATCAAGTCGGGTCAATGGATACTTTGTTGATGATATGAATCGGCATACGAGTTCCTCTATACCCAACATGAGTCCACAGAGACTTTCTGGCGATCCTCAGTCAGTCGGAACTCATATCAAAGTATAGACGTTCTCGCACCAGATAAACCCTATCATCTCAAGTAGTTAGGGATTGTTCCTCGTATACTATTATAAATTTGGAATAACTTCAACCCCGATATGCGACTACCGCTTCCATGGTGAGTTATTTCCTTTTGGGGTATTCAGTGCGCTTGCCATCCCAGCAAGCCACCCACTTATGTGTATCGACTATCCCAGTCACGCTCGTGGACCCCAGCGTCCTCCAGTTCATCGAAGTATACACAACAGTGAGAGTCTAACCGAATCCAACGATGTCCTATCTCGATTGGATTCCATGACTCTTGAATATGTTCTAGATCACGGCCTTAGAGATCAGTCCACGGGTTGTCCCATAGCCCTGTGATCTAAGGACTTCTATCCTTATGCCTAGATAATTATTACATAAGATAAAGATGACCATTTAATAAAGTGCATTTATTAATCGAAATTGAATATTTCCGCATTTATTACAATAAATACTAGCCATACAGCTGGCTTGCAGGACACTATTTCTATCAATCTCCCACTTGTCCTAAAGCCAGTCTTTTATGTTCTTGAGTCCCATCTTATGCAGATGTTTCTCAAATGCCTTTTGTGGCAGAGGCTTCGTTAGCGGGTCCGCCGTATTATCTTCTGAGTCGACACGTTCCATCTTAATGTCTCCTCTACCAATGATATCTCTTATCACATGGTATCGTCTCTGTACGTGCTTGGATTTCTGATGAGATCTCGGCTCCTTCGCTTGCGCTATTGCCCCATTGTTATCACAGAAGATAGTAATGGGCTCAGCGATGCTAGGTATCACATCTAATTCCTGGATGCAGTTTCTCATCCAAACACCTTCCTTTGTTGCATCACTCGCAGCAATGTACTCTGCTTCGGTGGTTGAATCTGCGGTTGTTTCCTGCTTGGAGCTCTTCCAGCTAACCGCACCACCATTGAGGCAGAATACATATCCTGATGTCGACTTGAAGTCGTCTACATCGCATTGGAAGCTCGAGTCTGTATAGCCTTCCAATTTCAATTCTCCTCCGCCGTATACCAAGAACAATTCCTTAGTCCTTCTCAGGTACTTCAGAATTGCCTTTACGGCTATCCAGTGCTACTCACCTGGATCAGACTGGTAGCGACTTGCAACGCTTAAAGCGTACGCTACGTCTGGTCTCGTACATAACATACCATACATTTTGCTTCCTATCGCGGATGCATATGGTACTCGAGACATATTGCTTCTCTCTTCTGGCGTCTTTGGGGCCATAGACTTAGAGAGTGCAATCCCATGTCTCAATGGAAGCAATCCTCTCTTGGATTCTTCCATACTAAATCTTTTCAAGATTTTGTCTATGTACTGGGATTGGGAGAGGCCCAGCAGTCCTTTTGATCTCTCTCGGTAGATCCTTATACCTAGTACAAAGGATGCTTCTCCCATATCCTTCATCGAGAATTGTGTAGATAACCATGCTTTAGTTTCAGACAATGCTTTCACATTGTTTCCAATGAGAAGAATGTCGTCAACGTAAAGCGCCAAAAATTCAACTGTACTCCCACTGATCTTCTTGTACACGCAAGGTTCGAACATGTTTTTGATGAATCCAAAAGTTTGGATTGTCTCATCAAAACGAATGTTCCAACTTCGGGAAGCTTGCTTAAGTCCATAAATGGACCTCTGGAGTTTGCACACCTTGTGTTCTTCTCATTTGGATGCATATCCTTTTGGTTGCTCCATGTAGATCTCCTTATCAATGTCCCCATTGAGAAATGCAGTATTTACATCCATCTACCATATCTCGTAGTTATACCACGCAGCTATGGCCAGCAAGATCCGAATGGATTTGGGCATTGCGACGGGCGAGAAGGTCTCCTCAAAGTCGATACCTGGTCTTTGAGTGTATCCTTTTGCCACTAGTCGCGCCTTGTAGGTAATCACCTCTCCGTTCACTCCAAGCTTTCTCTTATAGATCCACTTGCAACCCACGGGAGCCACTCCCACTGGTGGATCTACCAAGGTCCATACCTTGTTTGAGTGCATGGAGTCCAATTCGGATTACATGGCTTCGCGCCACTTTCCCGAGTCTATGTCTAGCATAATCTCTTCATAAGTCCTTGGGTCGGTTAGAGACTGTCCAGTCTCATGCAGCAGACCGTAGTACCTCTCGGGTTCTCTACGTTGTCTTTCTGACCTACGAAGAATCGGTGTACCTTCTGGTGCACTTTCATGCTCATGTTCTCCCACTGCCTGTGGTGACGGGTCAGCTTGATCGACCACTTCGGCCTTTTCAGCTTCAGTGACCTCATCCAGTTCTACGTTATTTTCCTTCTTGTCAACCAAGAAATCCTTCTCCAAGAAGTGAGCGTTCCTCGAGACAAACTTTGTTTGTCTTGTAGGATCATAGAACTCGTATCCTATTGAGTTTTCCGGATACCCCACGAATTTGCACAAAGTGGATTTAGTTTCCAATTTATCTCCCACTAGATTTTTAACGTAAGCGGGAGATCCCCATATGCGCATGAATGCGTATGAGGGTGCCTTGCCAAACCATAATTCGTATGGTGTCTTTTCTACGGATTTAGAAGGTACCATGTTTAGTATCTTCGTTGCCGTGAGGAGGGCATGTCCCCAAAATGAAAGAGGTAAGTCAGTGGCACTCATCATTGATCGAACCATGTCCATCAAAGTTCGATTCCTTCTCTCTGCTACTCCATTTAATTGGGGTGTTGCAGGAGGAGTCCACTGTGATATTATTCCATGCTCTACAAGATAATTAAGAAATTTGTTACTAAGAAATTCTCCACCTCGGTCAGAACGAAGAGCCTTTATCGTATGACCAAGTTGATTCTCTACTTCCATCTTGAATTCTTTGAATCGCTCAAAGGCTTCAGACTTGTGTTTCAACAAGAACACGTATCCATAACGACTAAAGTCATCAGTGAAAGTGATGAAGTAGTCATAGCCACCTCGGGCGCTTTTTCTTAGTGGTCCACATACGTCAGTATGTATTAAGTCCAATGTTTGCTTGGCTCGCCCAGGGTTTCCCTTAAATGGCAACTTAGCCATTTTACCCTTTAAGCATGGTTCATATGTTGGTATTTCATCAATGCGATTGATTTCAATCGCGCCAGATGATGCTAACTTTTGAATCCTTGACTTAGATATATGTCCAAGTCGAGCGTGCCATAATTGGGCAGATATTTCATTATCTTGTTTCCTTTTGTTTTGTTGTACGTGCATGACTAACTTAGGCGGTTTTTATGATGTAAAGTCAATAATTCAATGTACCAAACGAAAAACTAAAACAGGAGCTTTTATTAAAATCAACATTATTCATTAACATGAATAAAAGTTTTTCATTAATAACTAGGTACATAAATGAAAGTTTCCTAATGACTTTATCAAACCACCTAAATCTACTTTTGCCTACGGCCTTGGTAGCAGCTCCAGCTCCATTGCCTTATTCAAGGATCCAATCCTCAGGCTCCAGTTTCCTTATTGCTCCCATCACCTACAAGGATGAGAACTCCAGTCAGTGTCTAACACAAAAAATGCACAGTTAATTTGTAAAATTAACTTCAACATGGAATATACCTGTTCGAACTCTCCATAGGTTCGAATTTAATCCTTTCCCTTGACCTTGTGCAGTAAGGAGCTCTGGTTTCCATTTGCTTTGGTTTTGAACGCCGCCCAGTCCTTTTGCCAACCCTCGCTTTCTTTCCAAAAGAAGCTTCGTGTTCCTCGAGCATTTGTCGCAGGACATGCACAGTGATCTCTCGCCTCTGGAGATTCAAGTCCGCGATAAATCGATCATATGATCTAGGAAGAGATTGTAGAATAATATCTACTCGGAAATCATTGTCCATCACGACACCCATATCATCGAGTTCAGACAGAAGTCGAATCATCTTGTGTATGTGGATTCCGACAGGAGTTTCCCTTCTCTTTCTTGCTTGCAAGAGTTCCCTCGTGATTGCGAATCTACGACGACCATTTCTAATCCCATAAAGGAATTTGAGATTCGAGAGAATCTCTTTCGCGGATGCCATATGCTCATGTTGCAAACGCAGATCAAGTGACATATATTCCAACATGTATTCACGAGCTAAGCCATCATCCAGTTTCCATTTGGTGATGCTTTTACGGAGCTCATCAGGAACGTCATGTGAAATAGTAATGGGTGGTGGCACAGACAAAACATAGGATATGTTTTCAGCTTCAAATAATCCATTCAAATGATGTATCCAGAAATGCAAGTTGGGTCC
>CM064880.1:23073108-23165422 GCA_003313485.2 Penstemon barbatus
TGTTGACCTTATGGTTATGTACATTGAGGTTATTCGAAATCAAATCGATATGTGGCACTAAATTAATTAATTAGTTACCGATTCAAACTTGTTGACTATATGGTTATGTACATTGAAGTTATTCGCAAATCAGATTGATCGATTTTCGATTTGCAACGTTAATTGATCAAAGTCAGCATTGTTGATCTTAAGGTTATGTAGATTGAGGTTATTCACAATCAGATTGATCAGTTATCGATTTGTAACATTAATTGACCAATTATTGACTTTAAGGTTATATACATGCATTAATGTTATTTGAAATTAAATCGATACGTAGTCGTTAATTTAAAATTGTTGTCTATATGGTTATGTACACAAGGTTGTTCGAAATCAGATCGATCTAAAATGTGATTAGTTTTCTGAAAGAACGGTTGTTATCATCTTTAGCATAGAAAGAAATATCATAGCAGTTGAAAATTGAATAAAAATCTATGCATAAAAAAGAATTCAAATTCTATTTTTGGATGAATTTGAGATTGAAAGTCCACTTTTCAAAATTTACTGAACCGTGTTACTTGTCCCAAACTCATCTCATGCCAACTCCTAGTTGTAACCATAGAAAGAAACGCGTCTACTTTGCTTATAACCGTCCAAGATGTTGGGATTCGGTAAGATAAACAGCCCTAGGCACAGCGGAATATAAAAACTTTTACGGCCTCTTAAGGAATCTTGCCAGTATATTCTCTAGTTGTATATATATGAATATAAATAAAACGATAGTATAAGTTTTCTCGTTTATACCTATCTCCTTGCAAATCCTCGGCAAGCAAAACGAGCTCTGAATTCTTCTCCAGCAAAATCGATCCAGGCTTCTCAGGAGCGCCCCACGTGTTGCGCCTCTACGAGTTGATACACCACAATATCACGAAAATAATATATCTCGATCAGCTAGAACACGAGATATATTATAAACTAGGAATTAGGAACGATTTAGGAACAAGATCGAAAACGAAAAATTCTTCCTTGCACAGAAGAGGGTTCGGCCGATCACACAGGGAGAGTGAGAGAATTTTTGCTCTTGCTTAATTTTTGCTTATGGTGTTCTGTGAAAAATAACTACAAGAAGGCTACTTATAGTTATCTCCCTAACCTAGTCCTATTAGGACTAGGGCTCTTCTCTCCTACATGGGCTATGGCCATCTTTAATTAGAAGACCAAGTCTCCTAATTAATTCATGGCCCAGTTAATTAATTTGACCAGGCCTAATTTAATCTCCCAATTAAATAGCCCAATTAATTAACTTAATCTCCCATTTAATTAAATCAGACTCTGAGTCTATTTAATTAAATTCTTTTCTAATTAATTAAATCCAACTTAATTAATTAATCCAATTAAATTCCAATTTAATTTATGATCCTGATCCAATTCCAATTGGATCCTATTTTGTTCCAATTGGGTCGACCCAGTCGACCCACCCAATATAATCGACCCAGTCGATTTTTCACCCAGTCGACCCAGTCAACTCGGTCGTTCTTATTTCCTCGCTTTCGCTACTTGTGTATTGTGTATGCCCCCGTAGGTTCACCACATAATTGGTCGTGGGTTATAATTAAATATTATTTAATTATTCGAGTAAGACTTACTCTAAATCAATCGAACACTCTGTCGATTGACCATTCCAAAATTAGCACCCCTGCCAATTTGGGAATTCTCCCACACTCCACGGTCGATGTCCAGCCACAAGCCCATGGAGCCCAATCACTGGTGAATTAATTCAGTGAACCTTTTATCATTTATAATTTCCATATACGACATAATCTCTCCATCGATCAATCTCCCAGTCGAGACTTAAGGGTATGGTCTTTCATCGGATTCCCTTTTCTTTTGTCTTGACCTTATGTACTCTGGTCTCGAAATAAATTCTCTTTGACTTAATCTTTATGAGCTACTTACATAAAGTCGTCAGATACCTTGGCCAAGGATTTTACCAGAATTACCAAATTATTCTCACAGAAATCATAGGAGAATTTCCCAACCTATCAAGTCGGGTCAATGGATCCTTTGTTGATGATATGAATCGGCATACGAGTTCCTCTATACCCAACATGAGTCCACAGAGACTTTCTGGCGATCCTCAGTCAGTCGGAACTCATATCAAAGTATAGACGTTCTCGCACCAGATAAACCCTATCATCTCAAGTAGTTAGGGATTGTTCCTCGTATACTATTATAAATTTGGAATAACTTCAACCCCGATATGCGACTACCGCTTCCATGGTGAGTTATTTCCTATTGGGGTATTCAGTGCGCTTGCCATCCCAGCAAGCCACCCACTTATGTGTATCGACTATCCCAGTCACGCTCGTGGACCCCAGCGTCCTCCAGTTCATCGAAGTATACACAACAGTGAGAGTCTAACCGAATCCAACGATGTCCTATCTCGATTGGATTCCACGACTCTTGAATATGTTCTAGATCACGGCCTTAGAGATCAGTCCACGGGTTGTCCCATAGCCCTGTGATCTAAGGACTTCTATCCTTATGCGTAGATAATTATTACATAAGATAAAGATGACCATTTAATAAGTGCATTTATTAATCGAAATTGAATATTTCCGCATTTATTACAATAAATACTAGCCATACAGCTGGCTTGCAGGACACTATTTCTATCAATCTCCCACTTGTCCTAAAGCCAGTCTTTTATGTTCTTGAGTCCCATCTTATGCAGATGTTTCTCAAATGCCTTTTGTGGCAGAGGCTTCGTTAGCGGGTCCGCCGTATTATCTTCTGAGTCGACACGTTCCATCTTAATGTCTCCTCTACCAATGATATCTCTTATCACATGGTATCGTCTCTGTACGTGCTTGGATTTCTGATGAGATCTCGGCTCCTTCGCTTGCGCTATTGCCCCATTGTTATCACAGAAGATAGTAATGGGCTCAGCGATGCTAGGTATCACATCTAATTCCTGGATGCAGTTTCTCATCCAAACACCTTCCTTTGTTGCATCACTCGCAGCAATGTACTCTGCTTCGGTGGTTGAATCTGCGGTTGTTTCCTGCTTGGAGCTCTTCCAGCTAACCGCACCACCATTGAGGCAGAATACATATCCTGATGTCGACTTGAAGTCGTCTACATCGCATTGGAAGCTCGAGTCTGTATAGCCTTCCAATTTCAATTCTCCTCCGCCGTATACCAAGAACAATTCCTTAGTCCTTCTCAGGTACTTCAGAATTGCCTTTACGGCTATCCAGTGCTACTCACCTGGATCAGACTGGTAGCGACTTGCAACGCTTAAAGCGTACGCTACGTCTGGTCTCGTACATAACATACCATACATTTTGCTTCCTATCGCGGATGCATATGGTACTCGAGACATATTGCTTCTCTCTTCTGGCGTCTTTGGGGCCATAGACTTAGAGAGTGCAATCCCATGTCTCAATGGAAGCAATCCTCTCTTGGATTCTTCCATACTAAATCTTTTCAAGATTTTGTCTATGTACTGGGATTGGGAGAGGCCCAGCAGTCCTTTTGATCTCTCTCGGTAGATCCTTATACCTAGTACAAAGGATGCTTCTCCCATATCCTTCATCGAGAATTGTGTAGATAACCATGCTTTAGTTTCAGACAATGCTTTCACATTGTTTCCAATGAGAAGAATGTCGTCAACGTAAAGCGCCAAAAATTCAACTGTACTCCCACTGATCTTCTTGTACACGCAAGGTTCGAACATGTTTTTGATGAATCCAAAAGTTTGGATTGTCTCATCAAAACGAATGTTCCAACTTCGGGAAGCTTGCTTAAGTCCATAAATGGACCTCTGGAGTTTGCACACCTTGTGTTCTTCTCATTTGGATGCATATCCTTTTGGTTGCTCCATGTAGATCTCCTTATCAATGTCCCCATTGAGAAATGCAGTATTTACATCCATCTACCATATCTCGTAGTTATACCACGCAGCTATGGCCAGCAAGATCCGAATGGATTTGGGCATTGCGACGGGCGAGAAGGTCTCCTCAAAGTCGATACCTGGTCTTTGAGTGTATCCTTTTGCCACTAGTCGCGCCTTGTAGGTAATCACCTCTCCGTTCACTCCAAGCTTTCTCTTATAGATCCACTTGCAACCCACGGGAGCCACTCCCACTGGTGGATCTACCAAGGTCCATACCTTGTTTGAGTGCATGGAGTCCAATTCGGATTACATGGCTTCGCGCCACTTTCCCGAGTCTATGTCTAGCATAATCTCTTCATAAGTCCTTGGGTCGGTTAGAGACTGTCCAGTCTCATGCAGCAGACCGTAGTACCTCTCGGGTTCTCTACGTTGTCTTTCTGACCTACGAAGAATCGGTGTACCTTCTGGTGCACTTTCATGCTCATGTTCTCCCACTGCCTGTGGTGACGGGTCAGCTTGATCGACCACTTCGGCCTTTTCAGCTTCAGTGACCTCATCCAGTTCTACGTTATTTTCCTTCTTGTCAACCAAGAAATCCTTCTCCAAGAAGTGAGCGTTCCTCGAGACAAACTTTGTTTGTCTTGTAGGATCATAGAACTCGTATCCTATTGAGTTTTCCGGATACCCCACGAATTTGCACAAAGTGGATTTAGTTTCCAATTTATCTCCCACTAGATTTTTAACGTAAGCGGGAGATCCCCATATGCGCATGAATGCGTATGAGGGTGCCTTGCCAAACCATAATTCGTATGGTGTCTTTTCTACGGATTTAGAAGGTACCATGTTTAGTATCTTCGTTGCCGTGAGGAGGGCATGTCCCCAAAATGAAAGAGGTAAGTCAGTGGCACTCATCATTGATCGAACCATGTCCATCAAAGTTCGATTCCTTCTCTCTGCTACTCCATTTAATTGGGGTGTTGCAGGAGGAGTCCACTGTGATATTATTCCATGCTCTACAAGATAATTAAGAAATTTGTTACTAAGAAATTCTCCACCTCGGTCAGAACGAAGAGCCTTTATCGTATGACCAAGTTGATTCTCTACTTCCATCTTGAATTCTTTGAATCGCTCAAAGGCTTCAGACTTGTGTTTCAACAAGAACACGTATCCATAACGACTAAAGTCATCAGTGAAAGTGATGAAGTAGTCATAGCCACCTCGGGCGCTTTTTCTTAGTGGTCCACATACGTCAGTATGTATTAAGTCCAATGTTTGCTTGGCTCGCCCAGGGTTTCCCTTAAATGGCAACTTAGCCATTTTACCCTTTAAGCATGGTTCATATGTTGGTATTTCATCAATGCGATTGATTTCAATCGCGCCAGATGATGCTAATTTTTGAATCCTTGACTTAGATATATGTCCAAGTCGAGCGTGCCATAATTGGGCAGATATTTCATTATCTTGTTTCCTTTTGTTTTGTTGTACGTGCATGACTAACTTAGGCGGTTTTTATGATGTAAAGTCAATAATTCAATGTACCAAACGAAAAACTAAAACAGGAGCTTTTATTAAAATCAACATTATTCATTAACATGAATAAAAGTTTTTCATTAATAACTAGGTACATAAATGAAAGTTTCCTAATGACTTTATCAAACCACCTAAATCTACTTTTGCCTACGGCCTTGGTAGCAGCTCCAGCTCCATTGCCTTATTCAAGGATCCAATCCTCAGGCTCCAGTTTCCTTATTGCTCCCATCACCTACAAGGATGAGAACTCCAGTCAGTGTCTAACACAAAAAATGCACAGTTAATTTGTAAAATTAACTTCAACATGGAATATACCTGTTCGAACTCTCCATAGGTTCGAATTTAATCCTTTCCCTTGACCTTGTGCAGTAAGGAGCTCTGGTTTCCATTTGCTTTGGTTTTGAACGCCGCCCAGTCCTTTTGCCAACCCTCGCTTTCTTTCCAAAAGAAGCTTCGTGTTCCTCGAGCATTTGTCGCAGGACATGCACAGTGATCTCTCGCCTCTGGAGATTCAAGTCCGCGATAAATCGATCATATGATCTAGGAAGAGATTGTAGAATAATATCTACTCGGAAATCATTGTCCATCACGACACCCATATCATCGAGTTCAGACAGAAGTCGAATCATCTTGTGTATGTGGATTCCGACAGGAGTTTCCCTTCTCTTTCTTGCTTGCAAGAGTTCCCTCGTGATTGCGAATCTACGACGACCATTTCTAATCCATAAAGGAATTTGAGATTCGAGAGAATCTCTTTCGCGGATGCCATATGCTCATGTTGCAAACGCAGATCAAGTGACATATATTCCAACATGTATTCACGAGCTAAGCCATCATCCAGTTTCCATTTGGTGATGCTTTTACGGAGCTCATCAGGAACGTCATGTGAAATAGTAATGGGTGGTGGCACAGACAAAACATAGGATATGTTTTCAGCTTCAAATAATCCATTCAAATGATGTATCCAGAAATGCAAGTTGGGTCCAGTTAAAATATTACGTTAGTGATGAGATGGACAAATCTCTAAGTGCTCTAAGCTCTTTTGACATCATATCTATAAAATGACGATAGAAGAAATAAATACGCGAAAGATTAATTTAAAATGCACAATTTACAAACATGGTTTTTATTTGTAAATTACTCCCACTATTTTAATCAAAATCTTATGCCCCCACATAAGTTTCGGGAATTTAAAATATCCTAGCGGGCTTAAGGCCCAAATGCAATCTCGTAGTACCCACGACTCGTTGGCCATACTATTTGATTCACTTGGTGGTCGAATACGTCGACGGTTAACCATCGCAGCTAACCCTTAAGTTCATTTAGCCTCGGTTTTTGATATGGACCCACGACTCGTGAGACATCCATCCTTACTAGCGTTAAATCATGTCCAATACTCGTGGAGAGAAATAGTTCAATCCTAGACGCCCCACGACTAGTGAGACAGCGCCTAAAACATTGCTATCCCCTCCCTTGGCACTAAACTCGTGCATCGAGGCAATAGACATATCATCTTCCTATAGCTCGACCCACGACTCGTGAGACATCGAGATATATTCGTACAACATGCCTAAGACCTAGTAATTGGATAGGCTCGGACCATAGACTCCATTCATATGCGCCCGTTATTCGATTTAATATTCTAATTGAATTTTAATGTTCAATTGGAGGTTTTAAGTTTTCTTGTGCGAGGTCTCATCAGATTATGCTTTATCTTGTTTACGTGATCTATACTAAGCATGCAAGACATACATCAAAGAATATAAGTAAACATACATCACCTAGCAGGATAAGATTGATCGATTGCCCATCCTATGCGATTCATCACGAGCCAAGTGATGAATCAATTGGTCAGTCTAGGGTGGAAATTAAATGTCCTAACTATTACAATTTTCAAACCCATACATCATGGGCCTTCTTGTAATATCCAGCTCGATTGGGCCTCCATGTAATGAATTGGGCCTCCATGTCCTCCAAGGTAAATGGGCCTCCATGCGGATCTCCAAGTCTTCATGAGGTCTTCTTGGCTCCAAGCCTAATCTAAGCCTAGCTTACATAATTTAAATGGTCCTATTCTATTACATTCGTTTGCGCAAGCAAGGGCACCAATCAGGCCCATTTAATTACAACCCAAAAATAAATAAACCAAAAACTACACAGGGCTTAAGGGCAAAATCGATCAATCCACACATTCACTCAAGAACATGCATAAATTCACATAAGGGCATAAATGTAAATTTACCGGCTTCATTAATTTTAATTCGCAAAAATTCATCCAAGTTAATTAATTTTGAATTAACAATTAACCTCTAAGGTTAATTAGCTCTTACTTGAGCTCTAAGTAATCTATAATTCTTATCTTGATTAAATTGGTTAATTAAGGTAATCTAAATCTCTAAGATTCTTACCTTATCCAAAACTCTAAGTTTCCCAAAATTCCCAAATCTCCAAGATTCTCAAGATAATCCTATTTTGACTAGATTAGTTTAATTAAGGTAGTGTTCACATCTAACAAGATGACTACCTTATCCAAAAACTCTAAGTTTCCTAATCTTCCAAAATTCTCCAAGATTTTCAGGACTTTCAAAATAGGCAGAATTAGAGTCCAACCCAAAAACGACTAGTCGAGACCAATCAGGACTGCCACGTAGGACAACCCACGTGCGACCACCAGGTCGGCGCGTGAGCTGCACGCGACAGCAGCCGCGGCGCGTGGGCTGCGTGCGTCAGCAGGCTGCCGCGCACAGCAACACGCAGACAGCAGCCCGTGGGCTGCTGCTGTGCGCAGCGTGCGCGGACAGCGTGTTGTTCGCACGCTGCCGCAGGTCGCGGCTCGCGGTGCGCTGCCGCGCACTGCCGCGTGCCACCGCGGGTTGGATCCAATTAAAAAAAAAATTTGTTTCTTCGATTACTTATGATTTAATTAAACAAACCCAGTCAATTAAATCCCAATCCAAAAATAAAACTAACATGATAAAATTTTCGAACCCAAAATTAAACATTAACTCCAAGTTAATTAAACATACGACCTATAACATGCAAAGTTAAAGAACTAGCCACATAAATCAAACATATGATTTAATAAATACAGAATTTGCAAATTCATATATATACAAAGCCTAGAGTTGACTCTGATACCACTGTTGGGATTCGGTAAGATAAACAGCCCTAGGCACAGCGGAATATAAAAACTTTTAGGGCCTCTTAAGGAATCTTGCCAGGATATTCTCTAGTTGTATATATATGAATATAAATAAACGACAGTATAAGTTTTCTCGTTTATACCTGTCTCCTTGCAAATCCTCGCCTAGCAAAGCGAGCTCTGAATTCTGCTCCAGCAAAATCGATCCAGGCTTCTCAGGAGCGCCCCACGTGTTGCGCCTCTACGAGTTGATACACCACAATATCACGAAAATAATATATCTTGATCAGCTAGAACACAAGATATATTATAGACTAGGAATTAGGAACGATTTGGAACAAGGTCGAAAAACGAAAAATTATTCCACAGGGAAGAATGGGTTCGGTCGACTATAGCTTGGGAGAGGGGAGAGAATTTTTGCTCTTGCTCAGTTTTTGCTTAAGGAGTTCTGTGAAAAATAACTATAAGATACCTACTTATAGTCATCTCCCTAACCTAGTCCTATTAGGACTAGGTCTCTTCTCTCCTACATGGGACATGGCCCTCTTTAATTAGAAGACCAAGTCTCCTAATTAATTCATGGCCCAGTTAATTAATTTGACCAGGCCTAATTTAATCTTCCAATTAAATAGCCCAATTAATTAACTTAATCTCCCATTTAATTAAATCAGACTCTAAGCCCATTTAATTAAAATCCTTTTCTAATTAATTAAATCTAACTTAATTAATTAATTCACAAATTAAATTCCAATTTAATTTATGATCCTGATCCAATTCCAATTGGATCCCATTTTGTTCCAATTGGGTCGACCCAGTCGACCCACCCAATATAATCGACCCAGTCGATTTTCTACCCAGTCGACCCAGTCGACTCGGTCGTTCTTATTTCCTCGCTTTCGCTACTTGTGTATTGTGTATGCCCCCGTAGGTTCACCACATAATTGGCCGTGGGTTATAATTAAATATTATTTAATTATTCAAGTAAGACTTACTCTAAATCAATCGAACACTCTGTCGATTGACCATTCCAAAATTAGCACCCCTGCCAATTTGGGAATTCTCCCACACTCCACGGTCGATGTCCAGCACCAAGCCCATGGAGCCCAATCACTGGTGAATTAATTCAGTGAACCTTTTATCATTTATAATTTTCATATACGACATAATCTCTCCATTGATAAATCTCCCAGTCGAGACTCAAGGGTATGGTCTTTCATCGGATTCCCTTTTCTTTTGTCTTGACCTTATGTACTCTGGTCTCGAAATAAATTCTCTTTGACTTAATCTTTATGAGCTACTTACATAAAGTCGTCAGATACCTTGGCCAAGGATTTTACCAGAATTAATTTCTCACAGAAATTCATAGGAGAATTTCCCAACCTATCAAGTCGGGTCAATGGATCATTTGTTGATGATATGAATCTGCATACGAGTTCCTCTATACCCAACATGAGTCCACAGAGACTTTCTGGCGATCCCCAGTCAGTCGGAACTCATATCTAAGTATAGACGTTCTCGCACCAGATAAACCCTATCATCTCAAGTAGTTAGGGATTGTTCCTCGTATACTATTATAAATTTGGAATAACTTCAACCCCGATATGCGACTACCGCTTCCATGGTGAGTTATTTCCTTTTGGGGTATTCAGTGCGCTTGCCATCCCAGCAAGCCACCCACTTATGTGTATCGACTATTCCAGTCACGCTCGTGGACCCCAGCGTCCTCCAGTTCATCGGAGTATACACAACAGTGAGAGTCTAACCGAATCCAACGATGTCCTATCTCGATTGGATTCCACGACTCTTGAATATGTTCTAGATCACGGCCTTAGAGATCAGTCCACGGGTTGTCCCATAGCCCTGTGATCTAAGGACTTATATCCTTATGCGTAGATAATTATTACATAAGATAAAGATGACCATTTAATAAAGTGCATTTATTAATCGAAATTGAATAGTTCTGCATTTATTACAATAAATACTAGCCATACAGCTGGCTTGCAGGACACTATTTCTATCAATCTGATGCTGAGTTCAAAATCAGACTGGTGGATTTTAGCAGAGTCAATCAGAAGAGTTCATTTTGAATCAGCAGAGTGAATTCGATCAGCAGAGTAAAAGTGATCAAAAATTCATTCCATCAGTAGTAAATGCAATCGGTGTAATAAATGCTGCAAGAGAAGGGTACTAAAGACAAATGATTGAAGATAAACCTCGTATCAACAAGGTGCATTTAACAGATCCGTACAACAGACTGTATAATGAACAGTTGTAGAGATCCGTTCAGAGACAAGGACCAGTACTCGAGGAAGATCTGAAATCTGTCTTATCTCAATGGGTAAAATTCAAACCTCAAGTATAAATAGTTCGAAGTTCAAGAGTTAGAGACGAGGTAACTCAATCACAACTGAGAGAATCCAAACAAGAAAAATTTCCAAGTCTCAATACTCAACAAAGTCATCTATTGACAAGCTAAGTTGAAGAAAAGAAGAATATATCTTAAATTTGTGAAAAGTAGTTTCCATCTTTGTGAGTGAAAACACTCCAGACGATAGGTTTTCTTAGTGATTTCCCATTGCACACTTGTGACTTTATATCATTTGTTGTAAAAGCGCAAATAGAGTGTACTATTTACTTTGTGTTCACAGTATAACCCAAATAATCTTCGTAATTTAGAAGAGTGAACTAAAAGACATTTCTGTCTATATAACCACTATAAAAAAATTTGTTTTTGATTTACTGTTTTACACAGTTGCATTTATTTGAAATCAAACAATTACTTTGAAAAGGTAAAAGATTTTGAAAAAGAGTTTTAAAACTTGGGATAAAATCTTTTATTAAGAAAAACTTTGTTTGAAAACAACTGACTTAAATCCGCTGCAAACAAGTTTCAAATTCTGATTTATATTTGAAACAGATAAGTAAAATCAGGCTAGTGGTCAAGTTACGCTGAATAAGCTTTGTGCACATATATCTAAGTAGTCTCATAAGTTTAGATCATATTACTTCGCTGACAAGAATAGTTAGAGAAATTTAAAAAGTTTTAGAGGTCTATTAGCCCCCTTAGACCTCATCTGACCACTTTGGACCAACATGGAGCATGGGTTACTCTTGTTTAACTATAATTTTCAACAGGCATGTTATTATGATAATCTTTATGACGTGAGTAATGTTAATAAGTACGGTATGGTGCATGATAAACAGGGTTAGCATGCATCGAATGATGAGCAGGGTATGCAGCATCATAGTAAGATGGATCACGATGTGCATGATAATATGAAGGATAAACAGATTGCAAGACTCATATCAATACCAAGCATCATCATTTCTATGATTTTTTGCCTTTTAGGTTTATTCTATCTAGCTTGCTCATTAATAGATGACATAGGCTTGCTATTAGTCTGATTATTTTTGCTCTTATCAGCAGACTTCTTCAGACTACTATGTTTTTCTTCCTTAGACTCTTTACCCTTAGTAGACATTGGAGATTTCTTCTCATTTTTCTCTTTTTCCAGTGAAGTAGGTTAGTACTCTAAACATATAATATTACCTTATTGTTACTAGTAGATAAACTTTTCAGCACGGTCTAATTCTAAACATGTCTTTTCTAAATGTAGTTTCTGTTTTCTAGACATGCTATCTGATGCAACAGAAGACTTATCATGAGACTCAATACACTTTTCAAGTTCCATGATTTTTCCATTATAAACTTCACATTCTGCTTTCAGAGATTCATTCTCTTGATCAAGCTTTTTGTACTCAAATGGTTCTTGTGGTTTTTTGACCATAAATTTCAGTGAAGCATTCAACTCTTTCAGCATAGTCATCTCTTCCTTAAGCTTGGCAAATGCAGCAACAACACTCGTGTTGTTAAATATCATTTGTTCAAATGAACTAAATAGCTCAATTTCAATTTCAGAAAGAGTTATCTAAATGTCAAAGTCATCTAATTCTTTGACCATGAGATAGAGAATGCAGATGTCTTTTCTTTAGCAAAGTCATCTTCTTATATCTCTGAATCTGATTCAGATGAGTAGATGGCTGCTATCTTTCAGATTCAGCCAACAATACTTTGCTTTTATTGTGTCTCCTCTCTTTCTAGATTTTCTATTTCTCTTTCGTATACTTCTCCGCTTTAGGATATGGGCAGTCCTTGATGAAATGTCCCAATTTCCTGCAATTGTAGCACATTACTTTGGATTTATAATTATCCTCACTATCATGAGAATGAGAGGTAGGGTTAGAAGTACAAGCATTGATGAATTTGTTCTTTATTTTTCTTTTGTAGAACTTCTTGAATTCGTTCAATAAAACTGCCACATCGCAAGTTGTGTACTCCTTTTTGTTGAGCAACATGGTCTCATCAGATGAGCCCATAGCCTTTGCTTTTTCGGCGGATCTTCTGGGTTTCTCTACAGCAACCAGAGTAGCAGTGGGACTAGAAGTTGATATTTCTGCTATATCTATTCTTGGCTTTTGGCAGTTTATACTCATGTGTCTTGGGTACAGCAAACAGCTCCTTTAGAGAGATCTTCCCCAAATCCTTTGATTATTCAATGGTTGTGATCTTCTTGTTGAACTCGGGATGTAGCGCCCTTAAAACTTTGACAGTGATCTTTTTTATCAAAAAAGGTCTTTCCGAACTTTAACACTTCATTGAGCGTTTTTATAAACCTTGTATACATCTGGTCAATGGTTTCTTCGGACTTCATTTTGAAGTTTTCTAACTTCTCAAGAGGCAATGCTCATGTTATGCTATTTGATTGCATCATTTCCTTCGCTTATATCTCGAACTTTGTCCCACATTTCTTTTGCTGCTTTGCAGTGTTTGACCTTGTCGAACATGTCATTATTTTTGGCTCTGGTCATGATGAATCTTCCAACTTTGTCAATATTGTTTATCTTTCTTCGGATGTCATCTCTTCAAGTTCTTTGTCAACTACCATCTCTAGGTCATTGCCTTTGATTGTCTTGGTGATTTTTGAAGAACCTTTTGTAATGCACGTATACATGTTGTCATTAGAAGCAGCAAGAAAAAATTTCATACGAATTTTCCAGTCCTCAAAACTCATACCGCCATTATGGGTAACACGGTTAATACAATCCATTTTCAAAAGGTTTTGATTTTCATAAATATTCTCTTTTGAAAAACACACTCTTGGATCAAGCTCGTTGATCGGGAAATGAACCATCTATTGTTCCCAAGTGGTCATATGAGGTCTAGAGGAGGGGGGAGGGAGGGTGAATAAACCTCTGTTTTCCTTCAAAAAATTTCTCAAACTTTTCGTATCATCATAATAAACTGATCTAGACTTACTCTACTGATCGCAAGCAAAGCTTGTTCAGTGACGTTAATCACTCGTCCGATTTTACTTAACTGTTTTCTGAGAAAATCAGAGCTTGAAACTTGTTGCAGGGAATATAAGTCTAGTGTTTTTCAAACAAGTTTTAAGTCACTTAATGATTTTATCCCCAGTTTTAAAACTCTTTATAAAATCTTAAGTCTTTTTGAAATATTGGTTACTTATGAAAATATGCAAGTCATGAAAATAAATCAACACAAAGAATTTTTGTAGTGGTTATACAAGAATGTTATTTAGTCCACTCTTCTAAATCACGAAGCTTAGGTTATACAATGAACACGAAGTAAATAGTACACTCTACTTGCGCTTTTACAACAAATGATTAAGCCACAAGTTCGTTATAGGAGATCACTCAGAAAACCTATACACAGAAGTATTTTCACTCACTAAGATGGAAAACAACTTCTCACAAATCTCAAAGTTACAGAAATTACTAAAAATTTTTAGTGTTTGCTTTTTTTTTAACTCGGCTTTGTCAACAAATAACTTCGCTGATACTGTTATGTTCTTGAGTTTTTGAGACTTGTAAATATTTGCTCGATTAAATAAGCTCTCAGTTGTTGTGTGTCTCTAACACTTTGAATCACAAACTATTTATACTTGAGAATTTGAATTCTGCCTATAGAAGTAAGACAAAACTCAACTCTTCTCGAGTACTGGTCCCCATTTCTGAAACGACTCCCTACAACTGTTCACTATACTGCCTGTTGAAGTAAGACAAAACTCAGCTCTTCTCGAGTATTGGTCCCCATTTCTGAAACGATTCCCTGCAACTGTTCACTATACTTCTTATTAGTCACAAATGCACTCTGCTGATCCGAGGTTTCTCTTCAATCTTTTGTCATAAATACCCTTCTCTTACAATATTTATTACTTCAAGTGCATTTATTACTGTTAGAGAGACTTATTGATAACTTCGACTCTGTTGATCGAATTCATTTCTTTAATGAAAACTCTTCTGATTCAAGCCGAACTCATCTGATTTGACCCAGCTGAAATCCACCAGTCTGATTTTGAACTCAACAATAGATCAACAGTCTTCTAGAGATGTCAAAAGAAGGAGGAGATGATATGGCATGTTTTCGGGGGCAAGGCGGGCAGCTTGGGGGTGGGATGTGAATAAACATTAACCACCCAATTGCCCCAGGCATACGCTCCCACCGTATGGCAGGATTTGGGTTGCCACCCATTTTTATTTTTTAGTTAATTTTTAATTTGTAAATTAGTTTAGTTTATATTAATTAGTTGTATTTATTTTTAATATATAAATGTAATTAGTTTTATTTATTTTTAATATAATATATATATATATATATATATATATAATTTAAAATCCTTACATTCATAAAATACATACAAAAAAATTATTAAAATAAATAGACCAATTTTTGTTTAGTTTTTATTTTTATATCTTTATTTTTGTAAATAAAAAATATTAGATTATGATAACGAAAATTATGACTTAAATAGATTTGTTGAATAAAAAGAATGAATTTTTTTAAAATTAGTCCTTGTTGTTTTTCAATAAGTATGTTTAGTCGTTGTTGGATTTTTTATATTGAGATGGCCTTAATTTTCATGATTGTTTAATTACTACAAAAATTGATTTTAAGTTAAAAAATATTATTATTATTATTATTTATTTTATTAATATTAATACCCTAAATAATAATAATAATTATTATTACTCTCTTTACTATAAAAATAAGTGAGAGTGGGGAAGGTTGTGAAATTAAATTAAATTGAAGTTGAATGTCATTTCATTGGAGACAGGTTTTTAATTGGGCAATTGGACAAGCACAATTGATCGAAAATGGATCAAAGAGACAATCAATGGTGGAGCTATACAGATTTAATTGGGAGGGGGGGGGGGGGATTTTTGGGGGATGCATTAAATAAAGTAAATTATTAATTAGGAAAAGAATAAATTATTTTATGAAGTAATTATTAACAAAGGTTTTTTTTAAAATGTACATTACACTAAATAAAGATTATTATATAAATAAAAGTACACTAAATAAATATAATTATAAGGAGAAGACCTTATATATTATAAAGAAAATAAAAATCTTATTGTCCTTACAATTATTAAGATTTTTTTGAGAAATAATGCACTAAATAAAGAAAATTATAAGAAAATGTTTGTATTGTAATAACGATAAAATATCATATTCTTTATATAATCATTAAGAAGAAAGAAAAAAAATTAAAAGAAAGGTTTAACTATTGAGAAAGAAAGAAAATTTTAAAAAAAAAATGGCTTAAGAATTGAAGAAAAAGAAAGAAAAAATTTTAAAAATGGTTAAAGAATTTAAATAAGAATCAATTGCTCCACGTAGAGTTCGAACACAGGTCTCCAGACTAATCCTACAATTCCTTAACCATCCGGCCAATCTCAAAACTCAACCACTATTAATATTTATTCCCAATACTTTTTTTGGGGGGGACGGGGGTCGCCAGTCTACATATAGCTCCGCCACTAGAGACAATTGAGCAATTGGACATTGAGTTCGATTTGATTGTTTAATTATTAAAGGAAATTATTTTAAAATAAAAAATTTATTATTAACATTATTTATTATTATTATTATTATTTAAATTTTTTAAAGAGAGGCAAACTACTGTTTTCCAAATCACATAAATAGAATTTGAATATTATGCATATTATACAAAAAGGTGATTAATCTAGTGAAAGTAACTAGTCACTACTACAAAGTAACGGATTCAGGTTCGAATCCTTGTTAGAAAATTTATCCACTTAATTTGAAAAACCCGCCACGGAAGATATATAATTAACCCTTTAAAAAAAATTATTTATGCGTATAATACTTTGTAAGTTGTCAATGTCATTAACCCATTATTTGTATATAGTACGCGTCCTCCACCTCATCTAGGATTACTTATTTCAGACGTTAAGTGAATCACGATGGAAATATCATGAGTTATTAATAGTTGAAAGGAAATCGTGGACTAACAATAAAATCAATATCTAATTGATGCACGCAATTCGTCTACTACGTTATAAAAATACATTATCAGTTAGTTATCTAAATAAATAAGTAAAATTTTAAAATTGGTTTACACGTGGTCTTTTCGAGTAAATTTTAAATTTGATAACAATGTAGACTTCAATCGTCACTAAATTTGAAGATATAGGGCTTTTTTTGGTAGCCTGATATGTTATTAGGTAAAATTATCAGTCAACATAAGTAAATGCATCAACTTTGCAATTAGACTTAACCATCACGTCACCACTTAACGGCAAGTTTTAACTGTTGTAACAAATTTATCACAATTTATTAAAGCGATGTACCAAATTTGTTGGACACATAAAGATTAGTACCAAAACTGAGAATTGACCTAAAGCTCAGTAAAAAAATTGCAATTATCTCATTAATTAAGAGATAGCTTCTAGTCTTCCACCGTAGTTTTTCCTTTCTATTTCCATGCCATAATTATGGACATAGAAATAGAAATTAATTAATTTCTAAATTTTGAGTGTGATCTACAAACGCAAAGGCATCGACTTATTACAAATCTTGAATTAATAACTTCGATGAGAACATACTCAAATGATTCGAGGTCCACTTTAGATGTCTCAAATCGATATGCGTTAAGCAAAATATATTAACCCCTTATTTCATGAATTGTTGACTTAAATTAGGTCAACCAGTTTGTACCCAAAAAATCACCCTCGATTAATCGAGGAATGACGGCTCTATAACAAGTCAAAAATGGCGAGAGAATCGAACTCAAGTGGTCCAAAAAGGTCGGATCAGATCGGACCCAATTTGGTCCGAAAATCGATCCGACCAAGACAATAATCTGGCCCCGAGCACAATCTAAAACTCGACCCAAATTCCACAATTAATTAATTTTTGGGCTAAGTATAAATTAATTAATTGATAAATTAATTAATTTAAGGGCCCAAGTCAATTAATTAAGCCAAGTTATGGTTAACACAAACGGGCCCAACCAACCCAATGGTTAATTTTGGCTATTAAGGATTAATTAATTAATTAAGTTAATTAGTTAAATGGGCCAAGAATAATTAAATCGGCCCACATTTTAAGTAAGGCCATTAAGTAATTAAGTAAATAATTAATTACAATTATCACAAGAAATGGCCCAATTAAATCAACCCGATTAGCCAAACCACCCGCGACCCGACTAACGGAATCCGCCCTGGCCCAGTCATAAAAATCGGGCAACATTTATTTTGGCCCAATGTTTATTTGTGTTTAATTAATGTTAGAGATAATTAATTAAAAAGATAAGGATAAAGCCACATTAGTTGGTTTAAATTACAAATTCCTTAAATATCTCTGAGTTAGTTATCATAAACTAAAATTCAAATTAAACACACGTTCTTTTTTCTCCAACCTCCATTAATATTAATTTTCAGCAAAAAGAAGGGGAAAACCACCATTAAAGTAGTGGAGATAGTGGGGAAATCTGAAAGTAGTGGAAGTAGTGGGAGAGTGGCTATCAAGGAAGCAGTTTTCTGGCCATCAGCTCAATTTTCAGCACTTATAAATACTCCAGGACAGCCATTCGTGCAGGACACACACAACTCAATCAACAACTTTTCAGTCTACACTGATCGGCTCTACGCCTCACCGGAAGTCCAGCGCACCGCTGCTTTTCTCGTCAGCAAACACCTGTTAATCCCTTGATATCAACCGTCCCTCCTCAGCCACCAGCGATTCTCGACCGCCTGAAGTCTCGCCGCCGCCGCCGCCGCCGCTGCTGAAAACCAGCCGCCGTCGCCGCTCAAGGTATGCCGCTGCTTCCGCCGTCAGAACGCTGTCTCGAGCGAAACCCCTCTTGATGGCAAGCAGATAACACGCTGTTTCTGTCAAGTTATCAGCCTGCCAACTCCTTGATATCAGTCTGTTGATCCTCAGCCACCAGCGATTCCTGGCCGCCTGAAGTCTTGTCGCCGCCGCCGCTCAAAGTAAGCCGCCGCCGCCGCCACTTCCGCCGTCAGCAACGCTGTCTCGAGTTAAACCACTCGATATCAACCAAGTAGCAAGCTATTAACCGTCATGTAAGTGCCCACGCATTTATATGACAAACTCATCGAGTAGCCATCTGCTTGATGAGCTCGTCGTCAAGTAGTCATCTGCTTGACGGCTATCTGCTGAGTAGCCATCTGCTCCGTCGATGCCCTTTTCAATGGCCACCCGCTGATCAGGAGCCCGATTGATGGTCACCCGGCAAGGTTGGGCGAACCATTGACGGTGGTCTTCCATCGTCAATGTTACTTTCTGTCAACAAGTTGTTCTATCATGCATTATCAGCTCATCGGTGGGTTTATCTGCCGATCAAGGAGTCAATTTTCAGAACCTATTAGACTTATAAACTCATAAGGCAGATCATGCCAAAACAGGAGATTTTTATCATTTTGTATATTGTTGAAATATTTGTACATCGGGGAACTTATCAATATTCTTTTATCATTAATTTGAGTATTTTGACCAGTATCTCTTGATTCTTTTACTACGATATGCTTTACGTCAGTTGATTTCCATTGATATGTTGTTTTCTGTCAAGATTATGTCTTCTATCAAGGTGAATGTTTAAACTGATTGATCGTCAAGTCATTTGCTGATTTACAAATCCGCTGATATGTTGAGCAGACCATTGATTGGTCATGAGTTTTTGGCATTTAAGAGAGATTTTCATAAATTATTTAAGTCCTGCGGCCAGGCAGGCATAGAAAAGAACTAGGGGTAGTGTTTGCCTACTCTGTCACAATCGTTTAGAAATCAGCCTTATCAGGACAACTTATTTCGATATCAATATGTCTTTATCAGGACACTTACATTATTAATATAGTGATATCAACATGTCTATTTTCGAATCGTTATGTTTGCACGCACAAACATTGGCACGCCCGCATTTATTTTACATCATATCGAGGCATTTTACATCAAGCCATTGGCTCGTCGAGGTATCTGCTGACAGGTTTACAACAAACAACGTTTTGGCACTCCTCGATGCCAAGCATCCCTCGATGTCAACCCCTCGATGCCAAGTCAGTTTTATCGCGAACAATATTTTGGCACGCCCGGTGGGACATGAAATTCTTTCTGTAAAAAACTCACCAGCCACACAATATCTTGGCTCGGCGAGACTTGAAATTTTTTCTGTGATTTATTTGCCAAAAAATTATTATCAACCAAGTAACATTGGCTAGCTGACACTTGATAATCTTTCTGCCAAACAGTCAATCAGTTGATACTAAGTGGTTATTCTTTTGTTGTCATCAGATGATACCACAGATACCAAGAAAGACTCGATCAGCCTTGACGAGGACACGTTCTGACCTGACACATACTCTGGAAAATCTATCAACGGTTCCACTAACTATGGAAGGGACTGACAGAATTGAGGAATTGACTGCAGAGGTCCGCAACTTCACCAGGGACCTTGAGACCAAACAGGAGGAATGGTCTAACATTGTCAGCAAGTTTGAAAACATGCTAGGCTCGGCCACTGTTGCTAGTCAGGCCAATACGGAAGCCAGCAACATTGTAAATAACTCCCTGATGCACTTGGAAGCAAAGATGACGTCGCTCGCATAGAGCATCAACACTCTCGCCAACGGCATACAAGCGCAGGTCTGGACTGGGCAGCAGAGGACTACCGTCGACAAAGGAAAAGGCCCTGCATTTCACATCGGGGGAAGTTCATCAAGGGATGAGACACTTACAAACAATGCAACGGACAATCTAATGTCCCGGACAGGAGAGGAAGTACCTCCAAAGCTAGGAACAACCGTCCAGACTCGGGGGGTAGGTCCGAAGAGGACCGATCAGAGGCCGTCGGATATGGCCAGGAAGGACATCAGGCTAACCCATTGGCCTATGACAGGATTAACCATCGAGCTGCAAAGGGTCCAGAAGACCTCTTGACGGTGAATCAAGCTGAGGAGATGTTTATCAGGAGACAGGGAAACAGGGCATCGAGGTATAACAAGCCTCACCCCGAATACATCGATCAGGTGCCATTTCCGTTGAACTACAGGCCGCCGAACTTTACTTTGTTTTCGAGCGAGGGGTCACTGTCTGCCACAGAGCATCTTGCTCGATTCTCCTTAGAATGTGGCAATATGACCAATGAGTTGAAGCTGAAACTGTTCCCCAACTCCCTGACAGGAATGGCGTTCCATTGGTATGCCAACTTGAAGCCGGGATCGGTCCCTGATTGGCCATCCATGGAAAAGGTTTTCGTAATGAACCATTATCAGGCCCCGCTCGAAGTGTCTGTCATTGAGCTATCAAACACGAGACAGCTGACAGGACAGACTGTCGACAAATATATGAAAAAGTTCATCAGGGCCAGAGGTTTCTGCTCCATCCCGTTGCCGGAAAAGGAATGCATCAAGATTTCCATCCATGGCATGCACTTTGAATTATAGAAGATCATGATGGCACAGTACCATGAAGACTTGTTCGAGTTGACCGATCACGCGGTACGTTATGAACGAGTATTGAGAGATGAGAACAGCTGACATCCCAGCGGAAATTATTATCAAGTGGGTATGGCTGATTCCAGCGAGGAACATATTAATCAGGTCAATCGACCGATGGAGCAACAAGGTATTGAGATCGGATTGGCAGAAGTGGTCTGCCCCAAGAACACTGTCTGTCCAGCCCTCGCCAAACCGAAAGAACCTCAGCCTACCATCAAGGTGCCAAACAACTTGGTACGTCGAGACGCTGAGTACAAGACTAACAGGGGAATACGCTATTCCTTTGACATCTCAAAAATAGGGGCCATATTCGATCAACTGATGGCCGACAAGATCCTTCGACTCAAGGGGGACCACGTGATTCCATCGTCAATGAAAATAGCAGGTAAAACGTATTGTAAATATCATGATGTATGGACTCACTCTACAAATGAATGTCTAGTATTCAGGTGGATGGTGCAGGATCACCTCGATAAGAGCATTTTGAGGTTTGCCCCGACTGGAAAATTACTAAGCCGATGACGGTTGATACTAATCCTTTCTAGTAGAACGATGTTGGAATAAATGTGATATCGGTCACTGATCCATCAACTGGTGAAGAATTATACGCCGACAGAGATTACTTGATGGTAAACAGGGAAATGGGCTTATGTGCGAGGTGCCAAACTGAATTGGCAACAGTTCCGCTGTTCATCAACCCGGCGATATATGGCCAGTATATGCCTTGGTTAAATGCAATGCCGTCAGGGTTTCCATATCAAATGATGCCGCAGCCGCAGGCAATGCCTCAAACAGTGCCGCCACCTCCACCACCGCCACCTCGACCGATGGGACCTTGTCCGGTTGAAACCCCGATCAAATATACCAAATACGCAACATTAACGGCGGAATAACACCGAGAACAGGCTAAGTACAGAATGCCTCGACGACATCAGGAGGGCACTAGCCGTAGCAGCAGAATCAGGGAGAGATCCCCTGATGGAACACCAACCAGGCAGGTCAGATCGACCGCCAGTCTCAGAGACAGGACACATGGTCCGTCGATGAAAACGACACCGCCAGGCTCATCAAGCCGCGATCTGTTCATACTCCTGCCGACACACATGTGGATCGATGGGTTCCTGTCAGGCATCCGAAGTTTCCTGGTGATCGAAGGGTTGATCAGATGACCCGAACACAGTATAGGCGTTACTTACGCCAACGAAAAGAGCTGGAAATAGCTAAGGGGAAAGCCCCGACGAAGGAATCAGCAAAGAAACCACCGTCAGCGGAACAGAAACTGAAACAGGGAACGAGTGAGCCAAAGGGCTCGATACAAATTGATACTTCCAAATGGACCCCAGGGAAAGCTAAATTCGGTACTATCGATTTGGAAGAAGATGACTTTGTTGGGATATTCTATCGTGGGGCTCGATTGTCAATACAACAAAGTGCGGAATTTAAAATTTTTCGAGGTCCCTATTAGTCCCATAAATCTTTCTCCACAGTTTACTATACGAAAAGGTTGAACCAAACAATTAATTAAACACAAGGGGGTTTTTCGCAATTTACCTCACCACGGTTTTGTGGTGGTTTCCTCCAGGTGTGTTTGGTTCGTTCCACAGCTTGAGTGATCCATGTGTCTCACCTCCAAAGTTTAGTCCACACCAACTGGATTGTAGTGACACCTACAAGTCTTAGGCTACGAACTGGATCTCGCAGGTTTGTCAGCAAATGGTTTTAGATCTGGATCTGGACTTAAGATCTCGATCAGGATTAGGAGATACAGATGGAAGAAATGAATCACAGGACTTATGTGATCGGAACAGGGCTCGGCCAGGTTGGGTTCGGCCAGCTCAGGGTTCGGCCGAGTTTGGGTAAGGGGCGAAAGTTGTGGGGCAATTTTGTAAATAATAATTCTTGTGCGAAAATCAGATTTTTCTACTTGCAAAATCGGCTACTCTCTTTTCTTTTAGGGTTTACAAAAGTTGGTCATTAGTTATGAATGAAGAGAAGAGAAGAAGTATTTATAAGAGAAGAGTCTTCTCTTAGAAGATATCTTCTTCCCTTATCTATCAAATCTCCTATTCCTTATCAACTTTGGAATGCAAGATTTGATAGATCTCTTTTTTCTTGCTCTCCAATACTAAAATTCATTTTCCTTGTCTTACACAAAATCGCCCCCTACCCCTATTTCAAGTTAATTGCAAAATCAACCCACATAATTATCCAATCCTACAATTGGTTAATTATTTATTCTTCCAATTAATTAACTACTTTAATTAATTTCATAATTAATCAGATAACTCTAATTAATTAATTAAACATTAATCAATTAGACATCTAATTAATAATCTCCAATTGAATTAATACCATAATTCAATTACTTTGATTTAACAACTTTAAATCACTTGCTTTCCTTTAAGACAGTCACCGTCCAAGTATTGTGTGTGACCCTCTGGGTTCACCATCAACTGGCAGCAGGCCCACGACTTTCGTGATTTAATTAACGAGCAATTAAATGCTCCGATCAATTAAACAACTTTTAATTGACCACTCCTAGAATTAATTTCCCTATTAATTTAGGAGTACCTACACTTCATGGTCGATGTCTAGCCACAAGCCCATGAAGCCCAATCAAAGGTGAATTGATAATTGTGAACCTCATCTCTTATAATTGCCATGTACATACGGTTCTTCCACGATGATTTCCCGATCGAGACCTAGGGTGTGTGAATTGATCGGCACCTATAATTATCTCGATACTGTACTTTCTAATTCTGGATAATAATTCCGGTGTGACTCCTAAATTTGGAAACCCCTTTCCAAATTCGTCACCAACCATGGCCATGGATTTCTAGGAACATATTATCGAAAAACGTACAGGAAATTATCTCATCTTATCAGGATGAGTCGATGGATCCTTTCTTAGTACTAACCACTCGCGTACAGTCGTGTACGCACCCAACTTAGGCACTTTGTGGCCAGGCTACGTGACCAGTTGATAGAAATAGTGTCCTGCAAGCCAGCTGTATGGCTAGTATTTATTGTAATAAATGCGGAACTATTCAATTTAGATTAATAAATGCACTTTAATTAAATGGTCATCTTTATCTTATGTAATAATTGTCTACGCATAAGGATAGAAGTCCTTAGATCACAGGGCTATGGGACAACCAGTGGACTGATCTCTAAGGCCGTGATCTAGAACATATTCAAGAGTCGTAGAATCCAATCGAGATAGGACATCGTTGGATTCGGTTAGACTCTCACTGTTGTGTGTACTCCGATGAACTGGAGAACGCTGGGGTCCACGAGCGTGACTGGGATAGTCGACACACATAAGTGGGTGGCTTGCTGGAATGGCAAGCGCACTGAATACCCCAATAGGAAATAACTCACCATGGAAGCGGTAGTCGCATATCGGGGTTGAAGTTATTCAATATTTATAATAGTATGCGAGGAACGATCCCTAACTACTTGAGATGATAGGGTTTATCTGGTGCGAGAACGTCTATACTTTGATATGAGTTTCGACTGACTGGGGATCACCAGAAAGTCTCTGTGGGCTCATGTTGGGTATAGAGGAACTCGTATGCAGATTCATATCATCAACAAAGGATCCATTGACCCGACTTGATAGGTTGTGAAATTCTCCTATGGATTTCTGTGAGAAATTAATTCTGGTAAAATCCTTGGCCAAGGTATCTGACAACTTTATGTAAGTAGCTCATAAAGATTAAGTCAAAGAGAATTTATTTCAAGAACAGAGTACATAAGGTCAAGACAAAAGAAAAGGGAATCCGATAAAAGACCATGCCCTTTAAGTCTCGACTGGGAGATTGATCGATGGAGAGATTATGTCGTATATGGAAATTATAAATGATAAAAGGTTCACTGAATTAATTCACCAGTGATTGGGCTCCATGGGCTTGTGACTGGACATCGACCGTGGAGTGTGGGAGAATTCCCAAGTTAGCAGGGGTGCTAATTTTGGAATGATTAATCGACAGAGTGTTCGATTAATTTAGAGTATTAATTGCTCGAGTAATTAAATAATATTTAATTACAACCCGCGGCCAATTATGTGGTGAACCTATGGGGGCATACACAATACACATGAAGCGAAAGCGAGGAAACAAGAACGAACCAGTCGACTGAGTCAAAAATCGACTGGGTCGATTAAAAGGGTGGGTCGACTGGGTCGACCAATATGGAACGAAAGTGGATCCAATTGGAATTGGATCAAGATTATAAATTAAATTGGAATTTAATTTATGAGTAAATTATTTAATTATGATTTAATTAATTAATGGAATAATTAATTTAATTAGACTTGGAGTTTAATTAATTAATTGGGAGATGATTTAATTAATTGGGCTATTTAATTGGGAGATTAAATTAAGCCCTGAAAGATTAATTAATATGGGCCATGAATTAATTAGAAGACTTAGTCTTCTAACTAAAGAGGGCCATGGCCCATGTAGGAGAATTAGTATCCTAATCCTAGTAGGATTAGGTTATGAGAGATATCTATAAATAAGAGACTAGGTCTCATATCTCACATATAACTCCACAAGCAAAACAAGAAAAGCAAAAATTCTCTCCCTCTCCCTCTTGTGATCGGCCGAACCATACTTCCACTTTGGAAGAATTTTTCGTTTTCGATTTTCATTCCAAAGTTGTTCTAAAACCTATATATTAATATACCCTATGTTCCAGTTGATTAGGATATATAAATTTTCGTGATATTGTGGTGTATCAACTCGTAGAGGCGCAACACGTGGGGCGCTACTCAATAGGTGTGGTTCGATCTTACCGGGGCAGAATTCAGAGTTCATCTTGCTAGCCGAGGATTTGCAAGGAGATAGGTATAAACGAGAAAACTTATACTATCATTTAATTATATTTATATATATACACAACTAGAGAATATCCTGGCAGGATTCTTTAAGAGGCCCTAAAAATTTTTATATTCCGCTGTGCCTAGGGCTGTTTTTCTTACCGAATCCTAACAGTGGTATCAGAGCCAACTCTAGGCTTTGTATATATATGAATTTGCAAATTCTGTGTTTATTAAATCATATGTTTGATTTATGTGGATAGTTCTTTAACTATGAATGTTTTAGGACTTTATTGTTAACTTAGAGTTAATGGGTAATTTTAGATTCGTATTTTTATCATGTTATTTTTAATTTTGGATTGTGATTTAATTTGGACTGATTTTAATTAAATCATAAAAGTATTCAAAAAAAAAAAAAAAAAAATTTTTATTAGACCCAACCCTGCGGTGGCACGCGGCGGTGCGCGGCAGCGCACCGCGGCTGGGCGACCACCACAAGCCGCGGCATGCGGCGGCGTGCGGACAGCTATCCGCGCACGGCAGCAGCTCAAGGGCTGCTGTTCGCGTGCTGCTGTGCGCGGCAGCAGGCTGGCGCGCGCTGTCACGCGCCGCGGCTGCTGCCCGTGGCAGCTCACGCGCTCCTATGGGGTCGCGCGTGGGTTGTCCACGTGGCAGCTCCTGATTGGTTTCGACTGGTCAAATTTTGGTTGGACTCTAATTCTGCCTATTTTGAAAATTCTGGAAATTTAGAATTTTTGGGTAGATTAGGAAACTTGGAGTTTTGGGATAAGGTAGTTATCTTGTTAGATTTGAACACTACCTTAATTAAACTAATCTAAACAAAATAGGATAATCTTGAGAATCTTGGAGATTTGGGAATATTGGGAAACTTAGAGTTTTGGATAAGGTAAGAATCTTAGAGATTTAGATTACCTTAATTAACCAATCTTAATCAAGATAGGATTTGTAGATTACTTGGAGCTCAAGTAAGAGCTAATTAATCTTAGAGGTTAATTGTTAATTCAAAATTAATTAACTTGGATAAATTTTATGAATTAAAATTAATGAAGCCGGTAAATTTACATTTTTGCCCTTATGTGAATTTATGCATGTTCTTGAGTGAATATGTGGATTGATCGATTTTGCCCTTAAGCCCTGTGTTGTTTTTTGGTTTATTTATTTTTGGGTTGTAATTAAATGGGCCTGATTGGTGCCCTTGCTTGCACAAACAAATGTAATAGAATAGGACCATTTAAATTATGTAAGCTAGGCTTAGATTAGGCTTGGAGCCGAGAAGACCTCATGAAGACTTGGAGATCCACATGGAGGCCCATTTACCTTGAAGGACATGGAGGCCCAATTCATTACATGGAGGCCCGATCAAGCTGGATATTACAAGAAGGCCCATGATGTATGGGTTTGAAAATTGTAATAGTTAGGACATTTAATTTTCACCCTAGACTGACCAATTGATTCATCACGTGGCTCGTGATGGATCGCATAGGATGGGCAATCGACCAATCATATCTTGCTAAGTGATGAATGTTTACTTTTTCGCAAATTATTCTTTGATGTATGAGATGCATGCTTAGGATTGAAAACGTAAACAAAATAAGCATAATCTGATGAGACCTCGCACACTTAGAAACCTCCAATTGAACTTAAAATTCAATTAGAATATTAAATCGAATAACGGGCGCATATGAATAGTGTCTATGGTCCGAGCCTATCCAATTACTAGGTCTTAGGCATATTGTACGAATATATCTCGATGTCTCACGAGTCGTGGGTCGAGCTATAGGAAGATGATATGTCTATTGCCTCGATGCACGAGTTTAGTGCCAAGGGAGGGGATAACAAGGTTTTAGGCGCTGTCTCACGAGTCGTGGGGCGTCTAGGATTGAACTATTTCTCTCCACGAGTATTGGACATGATTTAACGCTAGTAAGTATGGATGTCTCACGAGTCGTGGGTCCATATCGAAAACCGAGGCTAAATGAACTTAAGGGTTAGCTGCGATGGTTAACCGTCGACGTATTCGACCACCAAGTGAATCAAATAGTATGGCCAACGAGTCGTGGGTACTAGGAGATTGCATTTGGGCCTTAAGCCCGCTAGGATATTTTAAATTCCCGAAACTTATGTGGGGGCATAAGATTTTGATTAAAATAGTGGGAGTAATTTACAAATAAAAACCATGTTTGTAAATTGTGCATTTTAAATTAATCTTTCGCGTATTTATTTCTTCTCTCGTCGTTTAGTAGATATAAATGTCTAAGAATCCGATTTCCATCATACTTGAACAAAACAAATTAACTGGACCCAACTTCCATGACTGGGTCAGGAATCTTAAGATCATTCTCGCTTCTGAAAAGCGAGGTTTTGTCCTTGATGGGCCCCCTCCCGAACTTGCTAAGGATGCCGATGATACTGAGAAAGAAGCCGTGGATTTATGGCTTGACGATGACTTATAGTCACGTTGTCTCATGTTGGCATCCATGACGAATGAGCTTCAAAAGCAGCACGAGCATATGAAGTCTTCTTTTGAAATCTACACGCACCGGAATGGTTTATTTGGGGTGCAAAGTAGATATGAGCGGTATGAAACTGCTAAGACTTTGCAACAAACGAGGATGGCTGAAGGTGTTGATGTTCGATCTCACTGCATCAAGATGATTGGGCTTATTGAAAAGCTTGGTCATCTTGACGTAAAGATGGACAAGACCTACTGCCAAGATATAATCCTCCAATCGTTGCCAAGATCATTCGAGCAATTCGTAGTGAACTACAATATGCACAAGATGAATGTTGAACTTCACGAGTTGGCTAATATGCTCGCCACTGCCGAGGCTTCCATGAAAAGAGAGAAGCCAGTGATGGTTGCTACCTCGACCCAATCCAAGTCCAAAAGGACAAAGAAAGGGAAGGGGAAAGGAAATGCTTCTTCAAGCAAAGGCAAAGCACCATCTGGGCCCATAGGGAAGGGAAAGAAGCGTAAAGCTTCGTCTGGTGAACAAAAATGTTTCTACTGCAAGAAACCTGGACACTGGAAGAGGAACTGCAAAGAGTTCTTGGAGAGCTCGAAAGGTATATTCCTTGTTGAAGTTAATTTATCAATTAACTGTGCATCATGGGTGCTAGACACTGCTTGTGGTTCTCATCTTTGTAATGATTTACAGGTGATGGGAGCAACAAGGCCACTTAGGCCAGGGGATTGGATCCTGAGATTTGGCAATGGAGCTAGAGTTGCTGCCGAGGCCATAGGCGAAGTGGAGTTAGATTTAGGTGGTAATAAATTAGTCCTTAGGAACGTTCTTTATGTACCTGGTTTAGTGAAAAACATTATTTCAATTCCTGTTTTGGATAATGAAGGTTTTAATTTTACTATTAATAAAAGTTCCTTTTCGTTATTCATGAATGATAATATATTTTTCACTGGTACATTAAAAGATGAACTATATACCATTGAACCACCTAAGTTAGTGATGCATGTACAACAAAACAAAAGAAAACAAGACAATGAAATATCTGCCCAATTATGGCACGCTCGACTTGGACATATATCTAAGTCTAGGATTCAAAAGTTAGCATCATCTGGCGCGATTGAAATCAATCGCATTGATGAAATGCCAACATGTGAACCATGTTTAAAGGGTAAAATGGCTAAGTTGCCGTTTAAGGGAAACCCTGAGCGAGCCAAGCAAACATTGGACTTAATACATACTGACGTATGTGGACCACTAAGAAAAAGCGCCCGAGGTGGCTATGACTACTTCATCACTTTCACTGACGACTTTAGTCGTTATGGATATGTGTTCTTGTTGAAACACAAGTCTGAAGCCTTTGAGCGATTCAAAGAATTCAAGATAGAAGTAGAGAATCAACTTGGTCATACGATAAAGGCTCTTCGTTCTGACCGAGGTGGAGAATTTCTTAGTAACGAATTTTTAAATTATCTTGTAGAGCATGGAATATTATCTCAGTGGACTCCTCCTGCAACACCCCAATTAAATGGAGTAGCAGAGAGAAGGAATCGAACCTTGATGGACATGGTTCGATCCATGATGAGTGCCACTGACCTTCCTCTTTCATTTTGGGGACATGCCCTCCTCACGGCAACGAAGATACTGAATATGGTACCTTCGAAATTCGTAGAAAAGATACCATACGAACTATGGTTTGGCAAGGCACCCTCATACGCATTCATGCGCATATGGGGATCTCCCGCTTACGTTAAAAAGCTTGTGGGAGATAAATTGGAAACTAAATCCACTTTGTGCAAATTCGTGGGGTATCCGGAAAACTCAATAGGATACGAGTTCTACGATCCTACAAGACAAACTACGTTTGTCTCGAGGAATGCTCACTTCTTGTAGAAGGATTTCTTGGTGGACAAGAAAGAAAATAACGTAGAACTAGATGAGGTCACTGAAGCTGAAAAGGCCTTAGAGGTCGATCGAGCTGACCCGTCACCATAGGCAGTGGGAGAACATGAGCATGAAAGTGCACCAGAAAGTACACCGATACTTCGTAGGTCAGAAAGACAACGTAGAGAACCCGAGAGGTACTACGGTCTGCTGCATGAGACAGGACAGTCTCTTACCGACCCAAGGACTTACGAAGAGGCTATGCTAGACATAGACTCGGGAAGGTGGCGCGAAGCCATGGAATCCGAACTGGACTCCATGCACTCAAACAAGGTCTGGGCCTTGGTAGATCCACCAGTGGGAGTAGCTCCCGTGGGTTGCAAGTGGATCTATAAGCGAAAGCTTGGAGTGAACGGAGAGGTGATTACCTACAAGGTGCGACTAGTGGCAAAAGGATACACTCAAAGACCAGGTATCGACTTTGAGGAGACCTTCTCGCCCGTCGCAATGCCCAAATCCATTCGGATCTTGCTGGCCATAGCTGCGTGGTATAACTACGAGATATGGCAGATGGATGTAAAGACTGCCTTTCTCAATGGAGACATTGATAAGGAGATCTACATGGAGCAACCAAAAGGATATGCATCCAAAGGAGATGAACACAAGGTGTGCAAACTCCAGAGGTCCATTTATGGACTGAAGCAAGCTTCCCGAAGTTGGAACATTCGTTTTGCTGAGACAATCCAAACTTTTGGATTCATCAAGAACATGTTCGAACCTTGCGTGTACAAGAAGATCAGTGGGAGTACAGTTGAATTTTTGGTGCTTTACGTTGACGACATTCTTCTCATTGGAAACAATGTGAAAGCATTGTCTGAAACTAAAGCATGGTTGTCTACACAATTCTCAATGAAGGATATGGGAGAAGCATCCTTTGTACTAGGTATAAGGATCTACCGAGATAGATCAAAAGGACTGCTGGGCCTCTCCCAATCCCAGTACATAGATAAAATCTTGAAAAGATTTAGTATGGAAGAATCCAAGAGAGGATTGCTTCCAATAAGACATGGGATTGCACTCTCTAAGTCTATGGCCCAAAAGACGCCTGAAGAGAGAAGCAATATGTCTCGAGTACCATATGCATCCGCGATAGGAAGCATAATGTATGGTATGCTATGTACGAGACCAGACGTAGCGTACGCTTTAAGCGTTACAAGTCGCTACCAGTCTGATCCAGGTGAGCAGCACTGGATAGCCGTAAAGGCAATTCTGAAGTACCTGAGAAGGACTAAGGAATTGTTCTTGGTATACGGTGGAGGAGAATTGAAATTGGAAGGCTATACAGACTCGAGCTTCCAATGTGATGTAGACGACTTCAAGTCGACATCAGGATACATTTTCTGCCTCAATGGTGGTGCGGTTAGCTGGAAGAGCTCCAAGCAGGAAACAACCGCGGATTCAACCACCGAAACAGAATACATTGCCGCGAGTGACGCAGCAAAGGAAGGTGTTTGGATGAGGAACTTCATCCAGGAATTGGATGTGATAGCTAGCATTGCTGAGCCCATTACTATCTTCTGCGATAATAATGGGGCAATAGCGCAAGCGAAGGAGCCGAGATCTCATCAGAAATCCAAGCACGTACAAAGACGATACCATGTGATAAGAGATATCATTGGTAGAGGAGACATTAAGATAGAACGTGTCGACTCAGAAGATAATACGGCAGACCCGCTAACGAAGCCTCTGCCTCAAAAGGCATTTGAGAAACATCTGCATAAGATGGGACTCAAGAACATAAAAGACTGGCTTTAGGACAAGTGGGAGATTGATAGAAATAGTGTCCTGCAAGCCAGCTGTATGGCTAGTATTTATTGTAATAAATGCGGATGCACTTTAATTAAATGGTCATCTTTATCTTATATAATAATTGTCTACGCATAAGGATAGAAGTCCTTATATCACAGGGCTATGGGACAACCCGTGGACTGATCTCTAAGGCCGTGATCTAGAACATATTCAAGAGTCGTAGAATCCAATCGAGATAGGACATCGTTGGATTCGGTTAGACTCTCACTGTTGTGTGTACTCCGATGAACTGGAGAACGCTGGGGTCCACGAGCGTGACTGGGATAGTCAACACACATAAGTGGGTGGCTTGCTGGAATGGCAAGCGCACTGAATACCCCAATAGGAAATAACTCACCATGGAAGCGGTAGTCGCATATCGGGGTTGAAGTTATTCCATATTTATAATAGTATACGAGGAACGATCCCTAACTACTTGAGATGATAGGGTTTATCTGGTGCGAGAACGTCTATACTTTGATATGAGTTCCGACTGACTGGGGATCACCAGAAAGTCTCTGTGGGCTCATGTTGGGTATAGAGGAACTCGTATGCAGATTCATATCATCAACAAAGGATCCATTGACCCGACTTGATAGGTTGTGAAATTCTCCTATGGATTTCTGTGAGAAATTAATTCTGGTAAAATCCTTGGCCAAGGTATCTGACAACTTTATGTAAGTAGCTCATAAAGATTAAGTCAAAGAGAATTTATTTAAAGAACAGAGTACATAAGGTCAAGACAAAAGAAAAGGGAATCCGATAAAAGACCATGCCCTTTAAGTCTCGACTGGGAGATTGATCGATGGAGAGATTATGTCGTATATGGAAATTATAAATGATAAAAGGTTCACTGAATTAATTCACCAGTGATTGGGCTCCATGGGCTTGTGACTGGACATCGACCGTGGAGTGTGGGAGAATTCCCAAATTAGCAGGGGTGCTAATTTTGGAATGATTAATCGACAGAGTGTTCGATTAATTTAGAGTATTAATTGCTCGAGTAATTAAATAATATTTAATTACAACCCGCGGCCAATTATGTGGTGAACCTACGGGGGCATACACAATACACATGAAGCGAAAGCAAGGAAACAAGAACGAACCAGTCGACTGGGTCGACTGAGTCAAAAATCGACTGGGTCGATTAAAAGGGTGGGTCGACTGGGTCGACCCATATGGAACGAAAGTGGATCTAATTGGAATTGGATCAAGATTATAAATTAAATTGGAATTTAATTTATGAGTAAATTAATTAATTAGGATTTAATTAATTAATGGAATAATTAATTTAATTAGACTTGGAGTTTAATTAATTAATTGGGAGATGATTTAATTAATTGGGCTATTTAATTGGGAGATTAAATTAAGCCCTGAAAGATTAATTAATATGGGCCATGAATTAATTAGAAGACTTAGTCTTCTAACTAAAGAGGGCCATGGCCCATGTAGGAGAATTAGTATCCTAATCCTAGTAGGATTAGGTTATGAGAGATATATATAAATAAGAGACTAGGTCTCATATCTCACATATAACTCCACAAGCAAAACAAGAAAAGCAAAAATTCTCTCCCTCTCCCTTTTGTGATCGGCCGAACCATACTTCCACTTTGGAAGAATTTTTCGTTTTCGATTTTCGTTCCAAAGTTGTTCTAAAACCTATATATTAATATACCCTATGTTCCAGTTGAGTAGGATATATTAATTTTCGTGATATTGTGGTGTATCAACTCGTAGAGGCGCAACACGTGGGGCGCTACTCAATAGGTGTGGTTCGATCTTACCGGGGCAGAATTCAGAGTTCATCTTGCTAGCCGAGGATTTGCAAGGAGATAGGTATAAACGAGAAAACTTATACTATCATTTAATTATATTTATATATATACACAACTAGAGAATATCCTGGCAGGATTCTTTTAGAGGCCCTAAAAATTTTTATATTCCGCTGTGCCTAGGGCTATTTTTCATACCGAATCCTAACACCAGTACCTAAATCTAAGTACGCAAACTTGTGCACCGAATTCGCCCTAGCACCTCAAGTCCAAGGACTAAATCGTACACTATTATAAGCCTTTAGAAACATCCCATCACCGATATGCGTCATGCGCTTCCACAATGGGTTTCTCTGTTCGGGTCGTTCGATGCATTCAATCCTCCATTGAACCACCTACTCATATGCACTGGCCTCAAATGCCTTGCTCATGAAACGCTACAAATTCACTCCATGTGAATCATGCATTCTTGTACAAGTCTTGGCGATTCCTACGATACCCCGTCTCGTTCGGAATCTATGACTTGGACGGTTTTAAGATCACGACCTTTGAGACTGTTTCATGATTGCACCCAGTACTGAAGTGAATCATCCCATTGTCTATTGTGACCTTAGGATTTCATCCAATCGCTTAGATAAGTTCGCGAGAGATGAAGTTGGCCATTGTTCAATTTCACGTACTATGAATGAACGGGCGTATTAATTATAAACCATAAGAAAATACTACTTCAACAAGCTAATTAATAATGGCTTGCTGGGCACTATCCTATCAATCTCCCACTTGCCCTAAAGCCAATCACAAAATTTCTAAGACCCATCTATACCAAGATGTCCCTCAACCCATTTGTGAAAGAGCTTAATTAGTGGATCTGCTAAGTTTGTCTTTGTTGAGATAACGTAGTACTTTTACGCGTCTCAGTTATCTATGACTTGTTCAATCATATGATATTGTGTTCAGATCATCGGTGAGATCTCGTTTCCCTTTCATTGAGCAATTGCCTTGTTTAAATCGGTTAAGATTATGACAGGCTTTTGCCATGCTAGGTAATTCATCCAATCATTGGACGAATGTTTCTCATCTAAACACTTTCTCTTGTGCAGCATCACAATGGTGCTATTATTCTGATTGAATCGGCAATGGTATACTATTGGAATTTCTTCCAATTTACCTTAGCTTCATCGAGACAGAATAAATCATCCACTTCAGACTGGAAATCTCGAAACTTTAAATCCTTCGAGTTTTCAATTCTCCACTACTACCACAGACCAGCATTATATCCTTTAATTATCTTCGAGGATTGCTTTAATGGTAGTCCAGTGTCCTTTACTGGTGTTCAACTATCAGCAGCTCTTGAATGATCAGAGCATTTTGATGTGTCAGGTCTAGTACAAGACTTTGCATGCTACATGCAATCCAAATGCTAAAGCATAAGGCTTATTGAGACATTTACTTCTTTACTCATTTATATGTAGGGCTCATTAAATAAGTAAGAGAAATTTTGTCTTTTTGGAACTAATCCTTTCTTGGATTCTTTCATATCGAATTTAATCAATATTTAGTCTTTGTACTTTGATTTGGTGAATTACAACATCTACTTTTCTTTTATCTCCATAAATACGTATTGCCAGTACGTGAGATGTAGTTCCCAAATCTTATCATGGAAAATTGCGTGAATAACACGCTTTCGTCTGTGCTTCTCTGATATTCTTATATCGTACTTGATGTGTAGATCAACATCTCGTTGCGTTGCGAGTTCAACTATGCTCCCACTGATCCTTTTGCACAATTGGAATCCATATGCCTTTTGAAAACTTCAACATTCCTGATTGACTTATCAAGTTGCATGTTCCATGTTTGGGAAAAAGTCACAGATTGACCTTTGGATTTGAATAGAGATCTTCTCATCAATTTTCAATTGTGAGATGCAGGATTCATCTCCAACAGTCATATTTCGGTAGTGAAAACCACCTTTCTATGGCTAATAGTTTCGAAATGGATTTTGACATAGCAAACGGAGAAGGTACTTTCATTGGTCCTAGAAGGACTTTTGAAGAGTGACCTATCTCCATTAGGTGAGACAAACTTTCCAATTTGAATCTTATGGCTTTATGCCATATCCCTTAGTTCTTTTGTAATCTTGGATTAGAATCCAGTTTCTCAATTTCGTAAAATGGAATTTTGAGTTCCTTACGAATTTGGTTAGATTACTAATTTGTGTATGGATCGGTTCAGTAGGTTTCGGGGTTTACTCCCACTGCTTGTGGGGATGGGTTCAGTTCTTGGACTTCATCAAGTTCTATGACTTTTCTTATTTCCTTTGACAAGAGTTTTGTCAACAGAGGAACAAGCTTCTTACGAGATACTTTCGTTTCTCTTTGTCGTAGAACAGGTATCCAATGGATTTCGTCGGATACCCCACAAACATTATATGAATCAGATCTACCATCTAATTCCTCGTATAAGGGTGTGTTGCTATGTCTTAGATGACATGGCGGTGTAAGAACTTACTTCAAAATACTAGACCAAGTATTTTTGAAGAGTCAGGGGAGGATATTCCCTAATGTGATTATAGGAATTTAGCAAGATCACAGTCGAGAGTCGAACCAATTTTCATCAAAGTTCGATCTTCTTCTTTGATTTGCTTTGTTTAGAATTCTATTCTCCTTTAGATAATCGAGGATTTAGTTGCTTATGTTTCAGCAAGTTTGATTAGATCAAATTGCTTTTGACATAATGCATCTAGTTACTTCATTTCCAAAACGTCTATTGAATTACTTCAATAGTTTCAGAATTGTACTTCTACGATGTACAAATATGCTTTAACGATTGAAAATCGCGAGTATATATGAAGTAGTATTCTTTTGAACTAGTACTTTTAGTTCCAATTGATTTGAAATGTTTGGAATGCCTAGCAATCCTTTATTTCGGTTAATATTCCTTTAAGACAAGATTTGAAAGTTCGGAGTTTTATCCAAGTTCCTTATTTCAAGAACAGTAGACAAAAACTTTCCTTTCGAATCTTTCTTTAGGAAGAATGTCAAAAATAAACATTTCAGTGTAAACGATTATCCAGTTTTTCGATTCAGCATATAGTCTTCGAAGTTTTGATTCGTTTATCATTGTTTATTTCTATGTTTCAAAACATCAACATTTGTACAAAGTTAAATCGCTCTAATTAAATAAATTCCATTCTCAATGGTAAAGCAATAAGATCTTGTACAAAATTTGAAATAATACTCAAAATAAACTAAAACTAGAAACTCATGCTAATACGAAAAACTTCTTCTAAAAAGGAATGTCTAGGTTGAGTACTTCCTTGACCCAGTCGCTGAATTCGTTATTCCTCAACTCGTCCTGCACAGCTTGCATCTTCCTTTCAAGGAATTTCCTCCTCGTAGGTGGAGAGGGAATAGTTTCATCCGTTGTAAACTCTTTTACAGAAATGAAAGTTTTATCAGATGTCTTACATCAAAAAGATTTAACAAATGTATAATTTATAAATCCTACCGTAGTTAAGTCTATCCAGGAATTCCTTTTCAGTAAGCTTTCCTATTTTCCTTTTGTGCTTACACAATGGGCAATTTTCTTCATATAGTCCAAGACCTTTTAGATGAGCTTCTTCATATTTGTCTAACAACTCATGCAATTGTTTTGTTTTAATTCCATCAGGCGGAATAATACAATGTTGCATGAAATGAGTGAAGATGTCAGAAAGACCATGCGTGGTAATTTCTATCTCATCTTCGAGAATCAATCGGGCTCCAAGCCTTTTGAGTCGTTTGAACATCTTGGTTAAGTAACAACAATATTCCTTGACATTATTAAACTTAGCCATGGTCTTTTCTTGAAGATAATAGCACATCATAGCCCCCAAAGTATTTTCGCTTCTAACATTCATTAATACTCGTTTGAACGAAACAGTGGATGGTAAATGGCTAACAATAAAACAGACAACTATAAGCAGACATGTTTAATATTAATACTTATAATTAACAAAATTTGGACTTTTATCGAAAAAGTTCTCCCACTATTTTATCGAAACAACAACCCCTTCTAGTTTCGGGAAAAATCTATTTCCTAGTAGGTCTTGACGTCCTAGAAGCAATTAGTTGCACTCACGACTCGTGGCCATACAATTAATTCCCTAGGTAGGCATACTTATTGCCAATTGTGTCTACCACACAACCTTCAAGCTATTTTGCCTCGTTTTTTGCATTTATCTAGCACTGCTACATCATAAATGTTACTACGCGTTAAGTCTAACCCATTAATCATGATAAGTAACGTGCCCGGTCATGAATTCTCCGTAACTAGTTATCGGTCGATCTTCACGTCCCGACCAGTCCCTACCCTTGTCAAGTTTTATTAAAACTAGAATCAAGGAATTTCGTGCATTGCCGCTTTCTTCGACTCGAGTGCCAGACTCTGGATCACCTCTATCGATAAGTAAACAACATGCACTAGTCCCTATTAATGGAAGGCTTGGATTTATAAAACTTCCTTTTATATTTAACCCAATATGACTTAATATTTATTCGAGAGGGGAATTTTCGGTTTTGAAAGTTTAAGGAAACTCTCCTCGAGATCTCACCGCTTCAATTATGCTTTATCTTTTATTTACGATCTAGATTCTAGCGCGCAAACACACAAGCAATCATAAATCGACTAATAAATAAAAGCCATACAAGCCTAGCATGCATACTACCACAATATGTTTTCAATCGGGAGCCTCCTATGCAGGCCATCATCGAGCCAATGATGTTGGCTCAATTGGTCAATCTAAAGGGTTTGTAAATAGGCCTATGCTATTACACAATGTACCATGCATACATGGCTTCAATTCTTCTTGGGCTCTCACCTTGCTTGTAAACGGGCCTCCATCCTAGACTAGGAAAGCAGTAAAGCCCTATTCTATTACAAAGGCTCAAAATGGCCCAAAAAAAATAACAGGCTCGCAGGCCCAAATAAAAACCAAACAATAAATTAAACCAATCATATCTAACCTAAGGTCAAGGCTCGGCGCGATCGAAAACCACGTAAACAGTTCACGTAGAGCATGAAACATGCAAACATCCTTTACCTATTTCTTTCTTAATTTTAAAACTACCTTTTAAAACTAACTTCCTATGATTCTTACTTTTTAGTCACTACTAATTATGACAAATAAATTCTCGGATAAATAAAACAAGTTTTCTGCCTCATGTTAAGATTCTGATTTTTCAACTTTTGAAAATTGCAGTTCAGCCCCTATACTTTCGGAAATTGCACTTTTGACCCCAAAACTTTTGAAAAGTTACAAAATACCCCCAAAATAGTTTTCGGACAGAAGGACTAGAAAATAAAATTTTGAAATCCAGAAAATTTTCGAATTTGCAAACTGACCCCTGAACTTTCGAAAATTACAAAACAGTCCTTGAATTTTTGGAAATTGCAAAATAGCCCAAAAAACCCGTGCGATTGAAATTTCAGAAACAATCCAGATTTTACAAAAATTTCCAGAAACAGAAAAATTAATTTTCAGCCCTAATTTTTGAGATTTGCGATTTTTGCATAAAAGTCCTGATTTTTCGAAAAACTATAAATTCGCCACAGATCTTAAAAGGCAATTTTACCCAATCATAGATCCGGTCATAACAAGCAAGAATCAATAAACATAACATAATTATCACGCGTTCTCATACATACAATAAAGCATATACAGTGAAAACACATTTTGTTCAGGCATTTTCGTATAAAAACGTATGGAGTTGGCTCTGATACCACTGTTGGGATATTCTATCGTGGGGCTCGATTGTCAATACAACAAAGTGTGGAATTTAAAATTTTTCGAGGTCCCTAATAGTCCCATAAATCTTTCTCCACAGTTTATTATACGAAAAGGTTGAATCAAACAATTAATTAAACACAAGGGGGTTTTTCGCAATTTACCTCACCACGGTTTTGTGGTGGTTTCCTCCAGGTGTTTGGTACGATCCACAGCTTGAGTGATCCATGTGTCTTACCTCCAAAGTTTAGTCCACACCAACTGGATTGTAGTGACACCTACAAATCTTAGGCTACGAACTGGATCTCGCAGGTTTGTCAGCAAAGGGTTTTAGATCTGGATCTGGACTTAAGATCTCGATCAAGATTAGGAGATACAGATGGAAGAAATGAATCACAGGACTTATGTGATCGGAACAGGGCTCGGCCAGGTTGGGTTCGGCCAGCTCAGGGTTCGGCCGAGTTTGGGTTCGGGCGACTTGGGTTCGGGGCGAAAGTTGTGGGGCGATTTTGTAAATAATAATTCTTGTGCGAAAATCAGATTTTTCTACTTGCAAAATCGGCTACTCTCTTTTCTTTTAGGGTTTTCAAAAGTTGATCATTAGTTATGAATGAAGAGAAGAGAAGAAGTATTTATAAGAGAAGATTCCTTCTCTTAGAAGATATCTTCTTCCCTTATCTATCAAATCTCCTATTCCTTATCAACTTAGGAATACAAGATTTGATAGATCTCTTCTTGCTTGCTCTCCAAGACTAAAACTCATTTTCCTTGTCTTACACAAAATCGCCCCTACCCCTATTTCTAGTTAATTGCAAAATCAACCCACCTAATTATCCAATCCTACAATTGGTTAATTATTTATTCTTTCAATTAATTAACTACTTTAATTAATTTCATAATTAATCAGATAACTCTAATTAATTAATTAAACATTAATCAATTAGACATCTAATTAATAATCTCCAATTGAATTAATACCATAATTCAATTACTTTCATTTAACAACTTTAAGTCACTTGTTTTCCTTTAAGACAGTCACCGTCCAATTGTATTGTGTGTGACCCTCTGGGTTCACCATCAACTGGCAGCAGGCCCACGACTTTCGTGATTTAATTAACGAGCAATTAAATGCTCCGATCAATTAAACAACTTTTAATTGACCACTCCCAGAATTAATTTCCCTATTAATTTAGGAGTACCTACACTTCATGGTCGATGTCTAGCCACAAGCCCATGAAGCCCAATCATGCATACTTGTACAAGTCTTGGCGATTCCTACGATACCCCGTCTCGTTCGGAATCTATGACTTGGAACGGTTTTAAGATCACGACCTTTGAGACTGTTTCATGATTGCACCCAGTACTGAAGTGAATCGTCCCATAGTCTATTGTGACCTTAGGATTTCATCCAATCGCTTAGATAAGTTCGCGAGAGATGAAGTTGGCCATTGTTCAATTTCACGTACTATGAATGAACAGGCGTATTAATTATAAACCATAAGAAAATAGTACTTCAACAAGCTAATTAATATTGGCTTGCTGGGCACTATCCTATCAGACTTATTGGCTGATGAGGAATTGATGGAAACGATCTCAAGGCAAAATTTGTCGAGATCTTCGACGACAAAGGCAATAAGGAAAACGAGGCCAAACCTGGATAAGCTGTCGAGTCCAAATCTGGCCAGGAAATCGAGAAACAGGAGGTCAAAAAATAGACTGTCGAGAAAGAAATAAAGACAGTGGAAGATGCTGCCATCAGTCAGCCGACGAACGGCTCGACAGTGATGGAATGCAACGCCGTCGATTCTGAACTTGTTGAATTCGTCAACGAGGAACTGGAGTATTCCACTGATGGTTTTTGGGATGAGGGTATGCCAGTGGTACAAATGGCAGAAGACTTAGAACTGCTATCGGTCGATGACGAGAAATAGATTGATTGGGATAGGAAAATCGAGACTATATTCCAAAAGCCACCATCTTTTATGGCCAGACACATCAGGCCATTATACGTATCAGGGCACATTGACGGAAAAACCCATCGACAGAATGCTGGTAGACAATGGGGCAGCCGTCAACGTAATGCCTGCATCGACGATGTACAAACTGGGTAAGGTCAGCGAGGACCTGATGGAGACGAAAGTGATCATCAGCAACTTTACAGGAGGAAAGGCTGATACGTTAGGAATCTTACCCGTCGAGGTAAAGATCGGAAAAACCAGCTTGAAGATCGCCTTCTTTGCAGTAGATGCTGCCACTTCGTACAATGCGTTGTTAGGGAGGGACTGGATTCATTCAGCCTTATGTGTACTGTCCTCCCTGCATCAGTGCTTATTAATTTGGGAAGACGCCCCCGAACCCGAGATCATAATGGCCGACAACATGCCATTCACTGCGAAGATCAATGCCGTCGAGGCGGAATATTATCGAGACGATATAGGTCCTTACAGATTCATCGGACAGGATAAATACGGACGACCAAAAGAAGTCACTTCGAGCAAGAAGTTGATGCAACTTGAAATGGCTTGTTTAGCCAAAGAACTAAGTCGGCCTTGCAACGTCAAGAAAGAGGGGCCGCACGAACAACACTGTCAGTCCTGATAAACTGTCCTGATGACGAGGGACCATCGGCCTATAAGGCCGACAGATTGGAAATCGATGAGATCGTGGTTATCGGGCCAGAGCAAGAAGCATGTGCCGATTTGATTCAAAGGTTTCGGGCCTACGTGGCCGAACGTTATACAGGCGATCTCATTTTCGAGGAAAAAATGCCACCATCGGTTGGCGATGAAATTCAGTTGGATGAACTAGCGATGGCGCCAGCCAAGCTCGACGACATCAAGATCCAAGTACAGGACCCTGTCATCGAGATTGAGTTAGGCAGCGAAGATGATCATAGGCCAACCTACATCAGCACATTGCTCGATGATGGCCAGAAAGATCGACTGATACAAGTATTAAAGGAGTACAAGGACTGTTTTGCCTGGAATTACTACAAGATGCCAGGATTTAGCAGAGAGTTGGTAGAACACCGTTTTCTAATACTTGACGGGCACTTACCCCAGAAACAGTCCCTGAGAAGGATGTCCGTCGAGGTCTGCAGACTGATCAGGGAAGAGATCGAGAAGCTGTTGAAGGCCAGTTTCATCGAGGTGGCCAGATATCCGGAGTGGGTAGCAAACGTAGTTCTCGTGATGAAGAAGAACGGGAAGATCAGGATATGCATTGATTTCAGGGACCTGAATCTTGCATATCCTAAAGACGAATACCCAATGCCAATGGCGGACATGTTAATCGATGCTGCTGCTGGCAATATATTCCTGACAGCCGTCGACGGAAGTGCAGGTTATAATCAGATTTTTGTGGCTGTTGACGACGTACCAAAGTTGGCTTTTCAATGTCCCGGGGGAATAGGCACCTTCCAGTGGAAAGTGATGCCATTCGGACTCAAAAACGCTGGAGCCACTTATCAACGAGCCATGAACTGCATTTTCAGTGAGTACATCGATGACTTTGTTAAAATTTACATAGATGATATTAAATCGGCTAGTTACGATGAACACTTGATACATTTGGCGAAGTCCTTTGCCAAAATGAGGGAACATAAACTGAAACTTAATCCCTTGAAGTGTGTTTTTGCAGTTGCGTCAACCAATTTTCTTGGCTTTATAGTGCATTGCAAGGGGATTGAGATCGACAAGAATACGTCCAAAGCTATCCTGACGGCCAGACCTCCGTCGACGAAAAAGGAATTACAACAATTCCTTGGCAAGGTCAACTTTTTACGGAGGTTCATTTCCAACTTGGCTGGAAAAACGAAGTTCTTCTCGCCTTTGTTGAAACTAAAGGACAAAGAGACATTTTGCTGGCAAACGGAGAATGAGCAGGCGTTTCAGGAAATCAAGAATAAGCTGACAACGCCGCCTGTAATGATGCCGCCTGTCAAGGGAAAGCCCTTGAAATTATACATATCTGCCACGGAGGACACCGTCGGCGGATTTTTGGCACAAGACGACGACGATGGGTTTGAACGAGCAATCTACTACTTGAGCAGGCACTTGACAGAAACGGAGCAGAGGTACTCGCCGATAGAAAAGGTATGTCTTGAACTGTTTTTCTCTTGTAAGAAATTACGTCATTATATGTTTCCTGTAAAAGTGTTGGTTATTTCTAGTATTGATGTGATAAAGTACATGATAGCTAAACATGTGATGAGAGGAAGGATCGGTCGATGGGCCATCCAGTTGATGGAGTATCAGTTGCAATACGTACCGCAAAAAGCAGTCAAAGGCCAAGTATTGGCTGATTTTCTAGTTGACCATCCATGTATCGATATTGATCAAGCCTTTCTCAAGGACCTGGACTCGATGACAGTAGAGATCAAGCCATGGACATTGGCTTTCGATGGGTACCTAGAACCGACAGACTATGCGGAGCAGGTATCGTTTTGATTTCTCCATCGAATGTAAAAACTAAGTTATCGATTCAATTTGACTTTGAATGTACTAACAATCAGGCCGAATACGAAGCCTTGATAATCGAACTAGAAAAGCTCAGAGAGCTCGACATCAAGTCTGTCATCATCGTCGGGGACTCGCAGTTGGTTATCAGGCAGATACAAGGTACTTATAAATGCCGAAACCCAACCCTTGACAAATATTATTTAACTGCGATGTCTTTGTTGTCAGAGTTTGTTGATGTTACATGTTATCATGTAACGAGAAGAAACAACAGCGAGGTCAACAATTTGGCCCAATTGGCGACAGGTATCGATCTACCTGATGACGTCGAGGAATCTCATTACGTCGTCAGGAGACGGCACTATCCGTCATTTATGTATCGAGACAACGTCCTGACTGTTTTGAGTGTGTTTCAGGACCCTGATGACTGGAGAGAGCCGATCAGAAAATATCTGGCTGATCCGTCAGACAGAGCGTCTCGACAGACGAGGCTCAGGGCAGTCAATTATGTCTTGATGGGAGATCAGTTGTTCAGAAAAAGCCACGACGGCGTGCTCCTGTTGTGCGTCGATCAACAGGAAGCCATGAGAATTATGATGGAAGCTCATGAAGGAATTTGTAGGGCCCATCAAAACGGCCACAAGTTAGCATGGTTGCTTCGCCGATATGGTTATTATTGGCCAAAAATGGTCGGAGATAGTGTACAGTTGGAAAAAGGTTGTGAGAAATGCCAACGGTTTGGGGTGATTCAAAGGATCCCCATCGAGGAGATGAATGTCATAATCAAGCCATGGCCTTTCAGATGCTGGGCCATTGATATAATCGGGGAGATTCATCCCTCGTCATCCAAGCACCATCGATATATTATTGTGGCCACATATTACTTTAATAAGTGGGTAGAGGCCAAACCGCTCAAACAGGCCGAAGTGATGAAGTTCATCAAGGACTTAATCATTCATAGGTTTGGCCTGCCACTGACCATTGTCACTGACAAGGGACTGATGTTCGTCGGTCAAGACATCAAAGAATTTGCCAGATCGATGGGTTTTGAGTTGGTCCATTCAACACCGTATTATGCACAAGGGAATGGCCAAGCAGAAGCTTCTAATCGAGTCCTTAAGGACATCATCTCGAAAATGATCGAGGAAAACCCAAGAGCTTGGCACTTGATGCTGTCAGAGGCATTGTGGGCTTATCGGACAAGCACTGACACCACTCCTTACAAACTGACTTATGGACAGGATGTCGTTCTACCGATGGAAATCAACGTCCGATCACTTCGGGTGATGCAACAAAATGAGCTGACGCCCAAAGAATACACTGAAAGTATGCTCCAGCAGCTCGATGAACTAGACGAAGTCAGAGTTTCCGCGTTGGATAGAATAGAGGCACAAAAGAGGCTAGTCGCCCGATGCTACGATAAAAAGATACGCAGGAAACAGTTTGACGTTGGGGACATGGTATGGAGAACCGTTTTGCCACTTCATCAGCGTGAGAAAAAGTATGGCAAATGGAGCGCAACGTGGCAAGGACCATATGAAATCTTCTCGATAACTCGAGGAGGGGGCTACATCTTGAAAAAGCCAGATGGGAATCTTTGTCGAGACCCCATCAATGGAAGATACTTGAAAAAGTTCAAGCCTACCTTTTGGAATCGATGTGTCTAGAACATCAGCGAGCTTTGGAGCTGGAAATCGAGCGGCGTCAAGAGTACTTCAATGCGCCGATCCCTCTGTAAATATAAGTAGAATTCATTTTCAGTCTTGTTTTTATTTCCTTTTCCGTTTGTTTAGACTAAGTTTTTGAATTAATGTTAGTAGTCGCATTTTACATTTAATTTACGTTCAAGTATTTTCGTTTTATGTAAATAATTATTTTCCCGATTTTCAAATTTTTTACATCAAGGCATTTCGTTTGAGTTTTTGTGAGTTGACTCGATTTTAGTTAAGTCTTGTTGGCAATAAAGTTGTGTCTTTTGCTTGCGAAAAATAGTTTGTCAATGGGTCAGATTAATTGTTTGGAGGATAAATACTTAGTTTGTTTGGCTTTGATGTAAAGAGAATATAGTATAAAGCCAAAAGAGAGGTTTACCAACGAAAAGGAAAATAGTCTATGGCTATCAAGCCATTACATCGACAGAAAAGAAAATGAGTCTGTGGCCATCGGGGCCATTACTTAAACAAACCAGAAAATAAACTAAGTCCTTGGTACTGTAAATTTGAAGGCACATGGGCAAACGTCAACGTCTCGCAGGCCGGAAAAATCAATGTAAAAAGTCTTGGGTAAACCTTCCGAGGAATCCCTTGACAGCTGTCTCTATCCTGGCCTGATCAGCCGCTGCGGCATTTCCTTGGGCAGTCACTTGACTTTCAGCAGCCTTTGCCTCGTCAAGCAAGTCTGCAGTGCTAGACAGCTCCCCCGTAATGGATTCAGCCTCTACTACAACATTCTTCATTTTGCCTCAGACTATATCCAACTCCTCCTGCAACTTGGCGATGGCCGCGACTAAGTCGACCTTGGAGTCCCGAAGATGAGTGAGTGAGTCGTTGAGGCTAGAGCCCTGGACATACAGCTCGTCAAACCGCGAAAGGAGAGCTTCGACGGGGGACGCAAAAGAAGCCTTCGCCTTAATGGCTTTGTCGTTCTCTTCAAAATCGCTCCTCATCTTCCCAAATTGCCGCACGAAGTCAGAATAGAAAGATGCCTTATCATCAGGGAGTGTGGCAGAGGATAGTCGGCTCATCAAGTCATCCAGTGACGGTCCTATATTGATCATCAGGACCTCTAGAGGCTGGCTCTGATAGTTCGACAACAGCCCTTTGAATTGGGCAAGCTCCTCGGGCGTGAAAGGGACCTGACTCGATTGCTCGGATATCGTCGACAAAGATTAGGAAGAGGAGCTCTTCGATAAGGCATGAGTACTGGCGAATCAAGCCAAAATCTATGTGAGCCGTTGAGAAGTGTCCTTGACTTGATTGGACAGAGGGACCTACAAAATCAGAAATAAAACAGAGTTAGTCAAGTGCAAAATAAATAAGGAAGTTTCGAATGACTTGATGAAGGAAATTACCTCTTGACGAGGAAGAGGAGCCGAAACAGGAACTTCCTTGATAGGAATGGTCTGGCGAGCAGAAGCATCAGGCTGTCGAGGGGCTGTAGTCGCATCTCCTGATGTCATGTCGACAGCAGTGTCGACAAGAGGTTCCTCGACATGTATTGGAGAAGGCTGACGAGGTGGAATCTCCACTCGCTGAAACTACGTCCCATCATCATCGCTGTCTGATGAGCTGTCAGCCATCGTCCTAACTCTCTTCCGGGGCGGGAGGTCATCCTTCACGGCTTGACGTTTCCCTCTAGAGCTCACATCCTGATAGAAAAACAAAGTATCAAGGTGAGTCCAAAAATATAATAAATTAAGAAAAATATAGATTACCCCCTCGTCGGAACTGCCACCTCGTTGATGGAAGAACCGACGAGAACGTCGGATGTACGTGGTAGGAAAGATCTATTACCTTATCAATGGAAGAATGAGCCTCTGATTCGTCAAGCGATTGAGAGGCCACGGGGGAAGGTACCGTCGGACTAATCATCTGCAGTGGGATGGCAAAGGGAATGACAGGCTCCTAGATGACCTTCTTCTTGCCAACAACAGGAGCTGACGGCTTCTTTCCTGCAAAGAGACAAACCCGTCAAGACATAATAATGATCAAGGAAAGAAAAAAGGAAAAGCTACCTGAGTCGTCAATGGCAATGGTACCCTCGTCCTTGTATTCACATAAAAGATAAATCGTTGACATATCCCGAGAGTCATCAGCTTAATATCCCATAAAAGTAACCTGGGAACTAACTTGACGACTATGAAGACGGGAGCTGACACTCGTTTTAGGGGTAACAAGAGGAGCCATACATCCCGACGACTCGACGAAGTCGGGGAGCAAAGGAAGAGAAGGGCCAAAAGGTTTGTAGAAGGTATGCCAAGGTGGGACCTCGCCGAGGCCCCCTCCCCCCCATTTTTTGGCTAACTTAGAATGCTCCAACATGGCCCTACCTATCCTGAGGTTCTTCAACGACTCGAAATTAAGAGCAGCTTGTTCATATACTTGCTCTCAACAATCGGGATCCCAGACTACGTCGTAAAAACGCTCAAAACGAGAAAAAATGTACAGATTACCTTTCTTAGATGCCTTGACGGTAGCAGCAGCCGACTGCTCCAAAAAGGGGCCATCAGTAGAGATCACCTCAGGGTGGTTGGGCACTTCAAATTTTGCTGCAGCAGCATGAAATGTCGCCCGACGAGTCAATGTGATGTAACCATCGCACCAGTTGACGAAATCCGGCGAGCTGATAGGGTTAGCAACAAAGGGCCGAAAGACGAAAGCGTCACGGGCTGTCCGCCAACACCTTCGCAGCTCATCAAAACATTCCATTTCCGTCACCTCCATGAAGTCGTCATTTCTGTCACTAAGTGAGATGCCATATCGAGGGACCGATTGCACAAGGCCGAACTATCGAGCCACGTAGTGCGCTGGATAGAAACGGACTGTACACTTAAAAGGCTTCCGTTTTGTTGAAGTCTAGGCACCCGTAACCTTCAAACCCAACGGGACATCCCTTGATGTCAAGAAACTAGCCCATAACTTCTGATACTCCCGAAAGTCCTCAGCTGACATCGAAGGGCTATATCTTGACAAGATCGAAGGGTAGAAAACTGAAAAGCGCGGTTCCGGGCCCTTGATCGTAATGTAAAGCTTGCTGAAAAAGTAATAAAATTTTTGGGCTAAGTATAAATTAATTAATTTAAGGGCCCAGGTCAATTAATTAAGCCAAGTTATTGTTAACACAAACGGGCCCAACCAACCCAATGGTTAATTTTGGTTATTAAGGATTAATTAATTAATTAAGTTAATTAGTTAAATGGGCCAAGAATAATTATATCGGCCCACATTTTAAGTAAGGCCATTAAGTAATTAAGTAAATAAGTAATTACAATTATCATAAAAAATGGCCCAATTAAATCAACCCGATTAGCCAAACCACCCGCGACCCGACTAACGGAATCCGCCCTGGCCCAGTCATAAAAATGGGCCAACATTTATTTTGGCCCAATGTTTATTTGTGTTTAATTAATGTTAGAGATAATTAATTAAAAAGATAAGGATAAAGCCACATTAGTTGGTTTAAATAACAAATTCCTTAAATATCTCTTAGTTAGTTATCATAAATTAAAATTCAAATTAAACACACGTTCTTTCTTCTCCAACCTCCATTAATATTAATTTTCAGCAAAAAGAAGGGGAAAACCACCATTAAAGTAGTGGAGATAGTGGGGAAATCTGAAAATAGTGGAAATAGTGGGAGAGTGGCCATCAAGGAAGCAGTTTTCTGGCCATCAGCTCAATTTCCAGCACTTATAAATACTCCAGGACAACCATTCGCGCAGGACACACACAACTCATTCAAAAAATTTTCAGTCTACACTGATCGGCTCTACGCCTCACCGGAAGTCCAGCGCACCGCTGCTTCTCTCGTCAGCAAACACCTGTTAATCCCTTGATATCAACCGTCCCTCCTCAGCCACCAGCGATTCTCGACCACATGAAGTCTCGCCGCCGCCGCTGAAAACCAACCGCCGCCGCCGCTCAAAATACGCCGCCGCTGCCGCTGCTTTCGCCGTCAGAACGCTGTCTCGAGCGAAACCCCTTGATAGCAAGCAGATAACACGATGTTTCTTTTAAGTTATCAGCCTACCAACTCCTTGATATCAGTCTGTTGATCCTCAGCCACCAGCGATTCCTGGCCGCCTGAAGTCTTACCGTCGCCGCCGCCGCCACTTTCGTCGTCAGCAACGCTGTCTCGACCTAAACCACTCGATATCAACCAAGTAGCAAGTTGTTAACCATCATGTAAGTGCCCACGTATTTATATGACAAACTCATCGATTAGCCATCTGCTTGATGAGCTCGTCGTCAAGTAGCCATCTGCTTGACGGCTATCGGCTGAGAAGCCATCTGCTCCGTCGATGCCCTTTTTCAGTGGCCACCCGCTGATCAGGAGCTCGATTGATGGTCACCCGTCAAGGTTGGGCGAACTATTGACGGTGGTCTTCCGTCGTCAATGTTACTTTCTGTCAACAAGCTGTTCTATCATGCATTATCAGCTCATCGGCGGGTTTATCTGTCGATCAAGGAGTCAATTTTCAGAACCTATTAGACTTATCAACTCATTTGGCAGATCATGCCAAAACAGGAGATTTTTATCGTTTTGTATATTGTTTAAATATTTGTACATCGGGGAACTTATCAATATTCTTTTATTATTAATGGAAGTATTTTGACCCGTATCTCTTGATGCTTTTACTACGATATGCTTTACGTCAGTTGATTTCCATTGATATGTTGTTTTCTGTCAAGATTATGTCTTCTGTCAAGGTGAATGTTTAAATTGATTGATCGTCAAGTTATTTGCTGATTTACAAATCCGCTGATATGTTGAGCAGGCCATTGATTGGTCTTGAGTTTTTGGCATTTAAGAGAGATTTTCATAAATTATTTAAGTCTTGCGGCCAGGCAGGCATAGAAAAGAACTAGGGGTAGTGTTTGCCTACTCTGTCACAATCGTTTAGAAGTCAGCCTTATCAGGACAACTTATTTCGATATCAATATGTCTTTATCAGGACACTTACATTATTAATATACTGATATCAACATGTCTATTTTCGAATCGTTATGTTTGCACGCACAAACATTGGCACGCCCACATTTATTTTACATCATATCGAGGCATTTTACATCGAGCCATTGGCTCGTCGAGGTATCTGCTAACAGGTTTACAACAAACAACGTTTTGGCACTCCTCGATGCCAAGTATCCCTTGATATCAGTTTTAACGCAAACAATATTTGGGCACTTCTTAATGCCAAGGGTTGCTCGACGTCGAGGTGCCCTCACTGTCAAAATGTTATTCAAACATAACCACTACTAGAAAAAAAACACAATCACGAAAGATAGAAAATCAGGTACATCTCACTACTGTCGGAATCCCCCAAGAATAGTCTCGTTCTTTTTTAGAGGTCTTATCTAATATTCATAACGAAGGGTCATCTCTAGACACAATCTCCCTCTATTAGGCCATCTCCAACTGAGAAGGCAATTTGGCATGAGGGGGGCCTTTCCGTTGGCCTTCGGATGGTGATGGCAAAATAAGGAAAGGGGGATAGGGGGAGTTTTCGGAGCTAGGCGGGCAGCTTGGGGATGTCAATTGCCCCAGGCATACACTCCCAACGTATTGCAGGATGTGGGTGGCCACCCATTTTTCTTTTTGTATTTTATTTTTTGTAAATTAGTTTTTTTATATTAATCTAGTTGTCTTTATATTTAATATATGAATTTTAATTAGTTTTATTTATTTTTAATAAATTTAATTCTCTTTTTTGAGTTGAATTTAATAAGGTTATTAGTTTAAATTGTTAAATTTAAAATCTTTATATTCTTAAAATACATACAAATAAAATTATTAAATAAACTAGACCAATATTTTGGTTAGTTTTTATTTTTATATCTTTAATTATGAAAATAAGAAATATTAGATTATGATAACGGTAATTATGACTTGAGTATATTTGCTGAGAAAAAGAGTGAATTTTTTAAATTAGTTGTTGTTATGTCCCGTTAATTATGTTTAGTCTTTTCTGATTTTTTTATTATTATAAGATGGTCTTAATTTTCATGATTGTTTAACTATTAAAATAAATTGTTTTTAAATAAAAAATATTATTATCATTATTTATTATTATTATTAAAATTTTTCAAAGAAAGGCAAATTACTCTTTTCCATATCAAGATATAATTTTAATATTATGCACATAATACCAACAGGTGATTGGTTTATTGAAAAAGACTAGTCACTACAAAGTAGCAGATTCAGTTTCGAATCCCTATTAGGAGATGTACCCACTTTATGTGAAAAACCCGCTAAAAAAATACTTAACCCTTTAAAACAAAATTTATTTATGCATATAATACGGTGTAAGTTGTCATTAACCCATTATTTGTACATAGGTTGCGTCCTCCACCTCATCTATGATTACTTAATTCAGACGTTAATCACGATGGAAATATCATGGGTTATTAATAATTGAAAGGAAATCGTGGACTAACAATAAAATCCATTCTAATTGATGCACACAATTCGTCTACTACATTATAAAAATACTGTTTGCGTAAAATTTAGCATCGATGGCACCTCGACGTCGAGCAACCCTTGGCATCAAGAAGTGCCAAAATATTGTTTGCGATAAAACTGTCATCAAGGGGTGCTTGGCATCGAGGGGTTGACATCGAGGGATGTCTGGCGTCGAGGAGTGTCAAGACATTGCTTGTTGTAAACCTGTCAGCAGATACCTCGACGAGCCAATAGCTCGATGTAAAATGCCTCGATATGATGTAAAATAAATGCGGGCATGCCAATGTTTGTGCGTGCAAACATAACGATTTAAAAATGGACATGTTCATATCAGTGTAATAATAATATAAGTGTCCCGATAAAGACATATTGATATCGAGATAAGTTGTCCTGATAAGGCTGACTTCTAAACGATTGTGACAGAGTAGGCAAACACTACCCCTAGCTCTTTTCTATGCCTGCCTGGCCGCAGGACTTAAATAATTTATGTAAATCTCTCCTAAATGCCAAAAACTCATGGCCAATCAATGGCCTGCTCAACATATCAGCGGATTTGTAAATCAGCAAATGACTTGACAATCAATCAGTTTTAATATTTACCTTGACGGAAGACATAATCTTGACAAAAAACGACATATCAATGGAAATCAGTTGGCATAAAGCATATTTATGTAAATGAATCGAGACATACGGGCCAAACTACTTCCATTAATAATAAAAGAATATTGATAAGTTCCCCGATGTACAAATATTACAAAAATATGCACAACGATAAAGTCTCCTGTTTTGGCATAATCTGCCAAATGAGTTGATAAGTCTGATAATTTCTGAAAAAATGACTCCTTGATCGGCAGGTAAACCCGCCGATGAGCTGGTAATACATGACAGAACAGCTGGTTGACAGAAAGTAACATTGACGACGGAAGACCACCGTCAATGGTTCGCCCAACCTTGATGGATGGCCATCAATCGGGCTCCTGATCAGCGGGTGGCCACTGAAAAGGGCATCGATGGAGCAGATGGTTACTCAGCCGATAGCCGTCAAGCAGATGGCTACTTGACGACGAGCTCATCAGGCAGATGGCTACTCGATGAGTTTGTCATATAAATACGTGGGCACTTACATGACGGTTAACAACGTACTACTTGGTTGATATGAGTGGTTTCGCTCGAGACAGTGTCAGCTGACGGCGGAAGACAGCGGCGGCGGCGGCTGACTTTGAGCGGCAGCGGTGGCGGCGGCAAGACTTCAGGCGGCCAGGGATCACTGGTGGCTGAGGAGGGACAGACTGATATGAAAGAGTTGGCAGGCTGATAACTTGATAGAAAACAGAGTGTTATCTGCTTGCTATCAAGGGGTTTCGCTCGAGACAACGTTCTGACAGCTGAAGCAGCGGCGGCGGCGGCTTACTGTCGGCGGCGGTGGTGGCTTACTGTCGGCGGCAGCGGCTTTTTCAGCGGCGGCGGCGAGACTTCAGGCGGTCGAGAATCGCTGGTGGCTGAGGAGAGACGATTGATATCAAGGGATTAATAGGTGTTTGCTGACGAGAGAAGCAGCGGTGCGCTGGACTTCCGTTGAGGCGTAGAGCCGATCAGTGTTAGACTGAAAATTTGTTGATTGAGTTGTGAGTGTCTTGCGCGAATGGCTGTCCTGCAGTATTTATAGGTGCTGAAAATAGAGCTGATGGCTGGAAAAAACTGCTCCCTTGATGGCCACTCTCCCACTACTTCCACTACCTTGAATTTCTCCACTACCTCCACTACTTTGGTGGTGGTTTTCTCCTTCTTCTTGCTGAAAATTAATGTTAATGGTGGTTGGAGAAGAAGAAACGTGTGTTTTATTTAATTTTGAATTTCAGTTTGTTTTGGTAACTAATTATGAGAGAATTAAGGATTTTGTTAGTAGCCAACTAGTGTAGCTTTTATCCTTATCTCATAATTAATCTTCCAATTATTAATTAAATAAAACACAAGTGGGGCCAAAAAAATGGAGATGGCCGATCTGGGCTGGGTCGCGATCGACTTGGGCTGGTCGGACCATGGTTGGTCATGGGTCGAGCCATGTTGGTCTTGTTTTATAATTATGATTTGCCCATTTAACTAATTACCCAATTAATTAATTAATGGCCCTATTCATCAAGTGGGCCAATTAATTAGACTTGGCCAAATTAATTAATCAACTTAATTAATTCATAACAGCCAAAATCATCTTATTGGGCTAATTGGGCTCATTTGTATTTAACCATATCTTGGCCTTAATTGTTAATTAATTAAATTTGGCCCATAAATTAATTAACTTAATTAATTAATTTGTGTATAGCCCAAAAATTAATTAATTATGAAATTGGGTCGAGTTTCGAAATTGGGTTCGTGGTCTGATCATTGTTTCGGTCGGTTCGATTTTTCGGACTAGATCCGATTCGATCCGACCCGGTTTTTTGCAATTAGGTTCTGTTCAACTGCCATTTTTGGCTAGTCATCGAGTCGTTACTCCTCGATTAATCGAGGGTGATTTTTTGGGTACAAACAATGCCCCCCGTAAGTCGTATCTGATAAATTTTCTCTGATAATAAAATTTTATCGGAGAGACTTAGTTTGAAAATTTCCCCCTTCTTATTCCTCGATTGGCATTTAATTTAAGTATGCTTTAATATTTAAAATTGGCCGTAATTAGCCAATTAAAATACATCAGCATATTTGGGATCTTTAGATATTTCCCAATCTGTTAATTCCTATGCCAGATGTCAACTCCCCAACTTATTCCCATCTTCCCGGATAAAATTAATTGGAGCCTATCACCTCCTAGTTCCCAATTTAATTAGTAGTCTATTCTCTTCACTCTTCCCAAAAATTTACTTTTTCCCTTTTCCATACAAACTCTTACACACTCCTGGGCTCCACACATTACTTTTCTCACTCATCTTCTTCCTCTCCTAAAACCCTCCATAGCTAAAACCTTTCTTCTCCGAATCAAGCTTCTCCCCCCCATTTTTCTTCCTTTTCTTCACTAAATCGCGTTCTATCATTCTCAAAGAAACCAAAACCGCAATTAAAACTCAAAAAATACCCCAACTCCGAAAAACCCATTCTCACAAACCCCAAAAACTCCATAGTCGAAAACTAAGCTTTTTCTTGATGAAAAAATGGCTACCCAGCGTATAAATCGGCGTGATGTGCAAATCCCTACTAAAATGCTTCAAGAAACCCCATTGGGCCCCACAATCGGCCCGTTTCACTCTCCGGTCGACTTACCACCGCCCACCGAACACCCGATCAGGTATTCCAGCGAGGCTCTCCCTTTCTCCTCCGGGCCGACCATCTTTAAATCCACTACTAGGGGGTGGCCATGGGCGGGTTCCCCCGTGCATTCGGAGTGGCTTACATGGTGTAATCGAGTTGAGAGGGTATTCGCCCCTGTTTGGCGAATTTGTGGTATTTTCGAAGTTATTCAATTTTGTAAAGTGGGTTTGTCTTTGAATCTCCCTCTCATTAGAGCCGCTGTTCAATTTTGGTGCAGAGCCGACAGTACATTCCATTTTGCACACGGTCCCATGACGCCGACTCTTCTGGACATTCTTGCTATTTGCGGTCTCGAGCCCACTGGGAGCTGCATCGACCCGCTGCCCTCTGCCGGCGATGACGCGTTTCATTTTCCTACAGTCTTCGGTACCGGCGATAGTGCCCTCTCGTACGGACCAGTCATCGGTCGATACAAGGACTTATCCGACTCCACCAAGGTATCCCACACAGAGCACGTTCACTTTCTTACCGTTTGGTTGTCAAGATATGTTTTTTGTAATCCCGCTTTATCGGTTACAAAGGAATACAATGCTATTGCTATTAGTCTTGCTAGGGGCGAGAAATTAGCCTTAGGCCCAATTGTGTTTTCTGGCTTCTGTGTTGGGATCGAGGGGTTCTTAGCCTCCGGTTGTACTTTCTTGCAGGGGCCTATTTGGTTACTTCAGATTTGGCTATGTGCATATTTTCCGGATTTTTGTGCATTTGGTGAGACGCCTGTTGGTACTGAGATCTATGCGGCCTTCGTGGCTCGCCAAAAACTCCCCCCATGCAACTTCTATTACTTTTTTAGCAGGTTCTATAATGTTGTCAAGGGGCCTGAGCCTCATTTTTCGGTATTTTATCCCCCGATACTGGCTGCCTACAGTCCTTCTGCGTCAGCTGATGAAATTAGGGACTATCATAAATTATGGGCCAGTTTTTTAACGCCAAGAGATATTCTATCGGGTTTTAAAGTCACTGGAGCCAAGACATCAATGAGGCGAAAACCTCTCAAGTGCACGGTTCGTTTCTATCCAGCGCACTATGTGGCCCGACAATTTGGCCTAGTACAATCGGTTCCTGGATATGGTATTTCCTTAAGTGAGAGGAATGAGGACTTTATGGAGGTAGCGGATATGGAGAGCTTTGATGAGCTTCGCAGATGTTGGAGGACGGCTCGTGATGCTTTCATTTTTCGTCCTTTCGTCCCTAACCCTGTCGGCTCACCGGACTTCGAGAAGTGGTGGAATGGTTATATCACCTTGACTCGTCGGGAGACTTTCCATGCTGCAGCAGCAAGATTTGAGGTCCCTAACCACCCGGAGCTCATTTCCACTGACGGGCCCTTCCTTGATCAGTCGGCAGTAGCCACTGTCAAGGCATCGAAGAAAGGTACACTTTACATCATTTCTCGTTTTGAACGGTTTTATGACGTAGTTTGGAACCCTGATAATAGGGATAGGGTGTATGAACAAGCTACCATTAATTTTGAATCCCTGAAGAGTATTAGAATAGGTAGGGCCATGTTGGAACATTCTAAATTAGCCAAAAAACGAGGGGGGCCCGGCGAGGTTCCTCCTTGGCAAACTTTTTACAAACCGTTTGGCCCTTCCCTTCCTTTACTCCCTGATTTTATTGAGTCGTCGGGATACGTGGCTTCCCTTGTTACCCCTAAAGCAAGTGTCAACTCCCGTCCTCATAGTCATCAAGTTAGTTCCCAGGTTACATTTACGGGGTATCGAGCTGATGACTCCTGGGATATGTCAACGATTTACCTTTTATGTGAATACAAGGACGAGGGCACCATTGCTCTTGACGACTCAGGTAGCTTTCCCGTTTTTCTTTCTTTGATTATAATTATGCCTTGACATGTTTGTTTCTTTGCAGGAAAGAAGTCGTCGGCCCCTCCCGCTGATAAAAAGAAGGCCGTCAAGGAACCTGTGATCCCGTTTGCCATTCCTTTACAGATAGTCAGTCCGACAGGACCATCACCTTCTGTTTCTCAGTCGTTGCAAGAGTCCGAGGCTCACTCCTCTACCGACAAGGTAAAGGACCTTCCCGTCGTACACATCTTGATAGAATAGTGTCCTGCAAGACAACTATTTGGCTGCATTTAATTGAAAGGACCATTCAATTGGATTAATAAATGCATTTTATTATTATATGGTCATCTTTATCTTATGTAATAATTATCTACGCATAAGGATAGAAGTCCTTAGATCACAGGGCTATGGGACAACCCGTGGACTGATCTCCAAGGCCGTGATCTAGAATATATTCAAGAGTCGTAGAATCCAATCGAGATAGGACATCATTGGATTCGGTTAGACTCTCACTATTGTGTATACTCCGATGAACTGGAGAACGCTGGGGTCCACGAGCGTGACTGGGATAGTCGATACACATAAGTGGGTGGCTTGCTGGGATGGCAAGCGCACTGAATACCCCAATTAGGAAATAACTCACCATGGAAGCGGTAGTCGCATATCGGGGTTGAAGTTATTCCAATTTACAATAGTATACGAGGAACGATCCCTAACTACTTGAGATGATAGGGTTTATCTGGTGCGAGAACGTCTATGCTTTGATTTGAGTCCCGACTGACTGGAGATCGCCAGAAAGTCTCTGTGGACTCATATTGGGTATAGAGGAACTCGTATGCAGATTCATATCATCAACAAAGGATCCATTGACCCGACTTGATAGGTTGGGAAATTCTCCTATGGATTTCTGTGAGAAATTAATTCTGGTAAAATCCTCGGCCGAGGTATCTGACGGCTTTATGTAAGTAGCTCATAAATGTTAAGTCAAAGAGAATTATTTCGAGACCAGAATGCATAAGGTCAAGACAAAAGAAAAGGGAATCCGATGAAAGACCATACCCTTAAGTCTCGACTGGGAGATTGATCGATGGAGAGATTATGGCATATACGGAAATTGTAAATGATAAAAGGTTCACTGAATTAATTCACCAGTGATTGGGCTCCATGGGCTTGTGGCTGGACATCGACCGTGGAGTGTGGGAGAATTCCCAAATTGGCAGGGGTGCTAATTTTGGAATGATCAATCGACAGAGTGTTCGATTGATTTAGAGTATATGTTACTCGAATAATTAAATAATATTTAATTATAACCCACGGCCAATTATGTGGTGAACCTACGGGGGCATACACAATACACATGAAGCGAAAGCGAGGAAATAAGAACGACCGAGTCGACTGGGTCGACTGGGTAAATAATCGACTGAGTCGATTATTATGGGTGGGTCGACTGGGTCGACCCAATTGGAACAAAATAGGATCCAATTGGAATTGGATCAGGATCATAAATTAAATTGGAATTTAATTTGTGGATTAATTAATTAAGTTGGATTTAATTAATTAGAAGGGATTTTAATTAAATGGGCTTAGAGTCTGATTTAATTAAATGGGAGATTAAGTTAAATAATTGGGCTATTTAATTGGGAGATTAAATAAAGCCTGGTAAAATTAATTAACTGGGCCATGAATTAATTAGAAGACTTGGTCTTCTAATTATAGAGGGCCATGGCCCATGTAGGAGAGAGGAAACCTAGTCCTATTAGGACTAGGTTAGGGAGATAACTATAAGTAGCTATCTTGTAGTTATTTTTCACACAACTCAATAAGCAAAAATTGAGCAAGAGCAAAAATTCTCTCTCCCCTCTCCCTGTGTAGTCGCCCGAACCCTGTCTTCCTTTTGGAAGAATTTTTCGTTTTCGACTTTGTTCCTAAATCGTTCCTAAATCCTAGATCATAATATATCTTGTGTTCTAGCTGATCAAGATTTATTATTTTCGTGTAATTGTGGTGTATCAACCCGTAGAGGCGCAACACGTGGGGCGCTACTGCAGAGCTTGGGTCGATTTTGCTGAGGAGAATTTCAGAGTCCGTTTTGCTGACTGCCAACTTGGATTTGCAAGGAGATAGGTATAACTTGCAAACTTATACTATCGTTTTATTTATTCATATATATACAACTAGAGAGTACCTGGCAAGATTCCGTAAGAGGTCCTAAAATTTTTATATTCCGCTGTGCCTAGGGCTATTTATCTTACCGAATCCCAACAGTGGTATCAGAGCCAACTCTAGGCTTTGTATATATATGAATTTGCAAATTCTGTGTTTTTAAATCATATGTTTGATTTATGTTGCTAGTTCTTTAACTTTGCATGTTTTAGAACATAGATCTGTTAACTTAGAGTTAATGTAAAATTTTGATTCAAAATTTTATCGTATTAATTTTTATTTTGGATTGAGATTTAATTGAACTGGATTTGTTTCTAATTAAATCAACAAGTAATCAAACACAAATTAAAACAAAGCAAAAGGAAAACAAAATTAATGCATCGGCACTTTATTCTCTTGGTGAGAATTTATTTAGTGCTCGGCACAAATTTTTTTTTTCCTTTGTTCAGGTGACATGTGTGTAAAGGCATGCATGTTGTTTTAATTTGGCATATGTGACGTAAGTTTTGAAAAAACATCATGAATTTCAATTGATTTTGTAAATTGCAAAAATATTGATTTTTAGTAAACTTGAAACCGTACGTATTACGGCTATGATATGGTGGTTCAAAATTTTTCGTGACAGAATTTTTGATAATCTTGAACAAAATCTTGGAGATTTGGTTGTTATGGAATCTTGGTGAATCTTGGATAGATCTTAGAGATCTTATTAAACAAGGAAACTTAGAGTTTCAATTGTAAGAAGAGATTTAATTAAAATTAATGTCTTCTAGTAAGTTACCAAGATTAAAGATCTTAGAGATCTTATTAAACTAGGAAACTTAGAGTTTCAATTGTAAGAAGAGATTTAATTAAAATTAATCTCTTCTAGTAAGTTACCAAGATTAAAGATCTTAGAGGTCTTATTAAATTAGGAAACTTGGAGTTTTTGGATAAGGTAGAAATCTTGGTGGATTTGGACACTACCTTAGTTAACTAATCTAGTCAAAATATGATTATCTTGAGAATCTTGGAGATTTGTAAAATTGGGAAACTTAGAGTTTTGGATAAGATAGTAATCTTGGAAGATTTGAAACTATCTTAATTAACCAACTTTATCAAGATAAGAATTGTGGATTACTTAGAACTCAAGTAAGAGTTAATTAATCTTAGAGATTAATTGATGATTCAAAATTAAATTAACTTGGATAATTTTTGTGAATTAAAATTAAAGGAGCCGGTAAATTTACATTTATGCCCTTATGTGAATTTATGCATGTTCTTGAGTGGATATGTGGATTGGTCGATTTTGCCCTTAAGCCCTGTGTAGTTTTGGTTTATTTATTTTATGGGTTGTAATTAAATGGGCCTGATTGGTGCCCTTGCTTGCGCAAACCAATGTAATAGAATAGGGCCTTTATTTTTATAAGCTAGGCTTAGATTAGGCTTGGAGCCGAGAAGACCTCATGAAGACTTGGAGATCCGCATGGAGGCCCATTTACCTTGGAGGACATTGAAGCCCAATTCATTACATGGAGGCCCAATCAAGCTGGATATTACAAGAAGGCCCATGATGTATGGGTTTGAAAATTGTAATAGTTAGGACATTTAATTTCCACCCTAGACTAACCAATTGATTCATCACTTGGCTCGTGATGAATCGCATAGGATGGGCAATCGATCAATCATATCATGCTAGGTGATGAATGTTTACTTTTTCGTAATTATTCTTTGATGTATGAGATGCATGCTTAGGATAGAAAAACGTAAACAAGATAAAGCATAATCTGATGAGACCTCGCACGAAGAAAACTTAAAACCTCCAATTGAACTTAAAAGTTCAATTAGAATATTAAATCGATTAACGGGCGCATATGAATGGTGTCTATGGTCCGAGCCTATCCAATTACTAGGTCTTAGGCATATTGTACAAATATATCTCGATGTCTCACGAGTCGTGGGTCGAGCTATAGGAAGATGATATGTCTATTGCCTCGATGCACAATTTAGTGCCAAGGGAGGGGATAGCAAGGTTCTAGGTGCTGTCTCACGAGTCGTGGAGCGTCTAGGATTGAACTATTTCTCTTCACGAGTATTGGACATGATTTAACGCAAGTAAGTATGGATGTCTCACGAGTCGTGGGTCCATAACGAAAACCGAGGCTGAATGAACTCAAGGGTTAGCTGGGATGGTTAACCGGCGACGTGATCGCCCACCAAGTGGATCGATTGGTATGGCCAACGAGTCGTGGGTACTAAGCGATTGCATTTGGGCCTTGAGCCCATTAGGAAATTTTTATTTCCCGAACCTTATGTGGGGGCATAAGTATTCGACAAAAATAGTGGGAGTAATTTACAAACGAAAACCATGTTTGTAAATTATGCATTGATATTAATTTGCCGCGTATTTATCGTCATGTTTATGATAGTTTATCATAAGTTATGTATCCATGAATATTTACCATCATACTTGAATCAAATAAATTCACTGAACCCAAATGAATTTTGAATGACTTCGAAACTTGAGAAATTATTCTCGAGTCCAAGCAAGGTCTAATCTCCTTACAAAGATTTCATTGTTTTTCATTTCGAAGTTACACTTCGACTGGAATGGTGATAGGTTTCACCAAGCTGCCTTTTTTCGAAGTTACTCTTCAAATAAGAAAGGTGATAAGTTTCACCAGAGGGTTGAGGATGGTTCTCAAGCCCAAATTTTCTTGAAGGCAAACATGAAGTCTCCCACAAATGGGAAGTAACATCTCGTTGAAAAGCTCAAAAGACTTATGAGATGGAAGAAGAGGAATGAAACCTCTCTGAAGGGAAATAACCTTGGAGGTTTTTTCTGTAAGGATGATAAGTTGTAAAGTCAATCAAAATGGTTCTTCCATGGATTAAGATCAAGGGAAAGAGGGAATTGAACCTAATCATCCCATAAGGGATGATTAAATTTTATTGAACTTAACCTTATGGTTAAAGTAATGCATAAGGGTGTTGGATGCCCGATGAAGCACTCATTGATGCATTCAATGCATCTAAAGCCATGAATTATTTAGATCACTGGAATTTGCTTATACCATCCCTTGTCTTAAGGGATGTGATAGTTCCATAATGGTTGGAACTTATTGCGCTATAAGATTTATACGCAAAAGGTGTACATAAGCAAATGAGTATGGATACTCATATATCGACTAAATAAAATATGCATAGTCAATAAAATATAAATAATCAAGATTTCACACACTTGAGTCGTTGTAAAAACCGAAAGGCGATACACGAATACTAAAGCATATTTCCGAATTAAAGGATTCAAAGACTGAGCTCGACTGGGATGTTGTACATAGTAACCGACTTTCGAATCTTGCTTAATGGAAATTAGATTTAGTAGTTGGTTGCTAGGCAACCAAAAGGCATAAACAATTGCAATGGATTTAATCCATTTATAAGTGTGTAGAAACACTAAAGCATTAGTGGGAGATAAGGCGTCTCTAGTACCCTCATGGGTAAAAGTACGTTGTGATGTACAATTCCAAATTACTTTTGGAATAAAAGAAGAGAGCCTAATCAATGAAAGCATGTAAGAGATTTGGATCGATTTAAAATCGAACATGCATTGGCAGTATGCCATTGATTATTTAATAGAGAATTAGATTCTCGAAATGTAAGACCCGCTCGAAACGTTGTCTGTTGTCAAGCATTCTGGACATGTAAATGTCCATTAAGAAATCTTACATGAAATTCCTTATTCAAACAAATGAAACTTGATCGAGAAAATCGAAGATACTGAGCTAAGTATCTCTGAAGCCAGATCCAAAACATATCACGTGATATGAGTTTTGGTATTGTACCTTCATATGCATTCATGCGCATATGGGGTCTCCCGCTTATGTGAATAAGCTGGTGGGAGATAAGTTGGACGTAAAGTCCATCTTATGCAATTCGTGGGGTATCCAGAAACTCTATAGGATACAAGTTCTACGATCCTACAAGATAAACTACGTTTGTCTCAAGGAACGCACACTTCTTGGAGAAGGATTTCTTGCTAGGCAAGAAGGAACACAACGTAGAACTAGATGAGGTCACTGAAGCTGAAAGGACCAACGACGTCGATCAAGCTGACCCATCACCACAGGCAGTGGGAGAACAAGAGCATGAAAGTACATCAGAGAGTACACCGATACTTCGTAGGTCAGAAAGACAACGTAGAGAACCCGAGAGGTACTACGGTCTGCTGCGTGAGACTAGACAGTCTCTAACCGACCCAAGGACTTACGAAGAGGCTATGCTAGGCATAAACTCGGGAAAGTGGCGTGAAGCCATGGAATTCGAATTGGACTCCATGCACTCGAACAAGGTCTGAGCCTTGGTAGATCCACCAGTGGGAGTAGCTCCCGTGGGTTGCAAGTGGATCTATAAGCGAAAGCTTGGAGTGAACGGAGAGGTAATAACCTACAAGGCGCGACTAGTGGCAAAAAGGATACACTCAAAGGCCAAGCATCGACTTTGAGGAGACCTTCTCGCCCGTCGCAATGCCTAAATCCATTCGAATCTTGCTGGCCATAGCTGCGTGGTATAACTACGAGATATGGCAGATGGATGCAAAGACTGCCTTTCTCAATGGGGACATTGACAAGGAGATCTTAATGGAGCAACCAAAAGGGTATGCATCTAAAGGAGATGAACACAAGGTGTGCAAACTCCAGAGGTCCATTTATGGGCTGAAGCAAGCTTCCCGAAGTTGGAACATCCGTTTCGATGAAACAATCCAAACTTTTGGATTCATCAAAAACGTGTTCGAACCTTGCGTGTACAAGAAGATCAGTGGGAGTACAGTTGAATTTTTGGTGCTTTACGTTGATGACATTCTTCTCATTGGAATGTGAAAGTGTTGTCCGAAACTAAAGCATGGTTATCTACACAATTCTCAATGAAGGATTTGGGAGAAGCATCCTTTGTACTGGGTATAAGGATCTACCGATATAGATCAAAAGGACTGCTGGGCCTCTCCCAATCGCAGTACATAGATAAAATCTTGAAGAGATTTGATATGGAAGAATCCAAGAGAGGATTGCTTCCAATGAGACATGGAATTGCACTCTCTAAGTCTATGGCCCCAAAGACGCCTGAAGAGAGAAGCAATATGTCTCGAGTACCATATGCATCCGCAATAGGAAGCATAATGTATGGTATGTTATGTACGAGACCAGACGTAGCATACGCTTTAAGCGTTACAAGTCGCTACCAGTCTGATCCAGGTGAGCAGCACTGGATGGCCGTAAAGACAATTCTGAAGTACCTGAGAAGGACTAAGGAATTGTTCTTGGTATACGGTGGAAGAGAATTGAAATTGGAAGGCTATATTGATTCTAGCTTCCAATGTAATGTAGACAACTTCAAGTCGACATCTGGATACGTGTTCTGCCTCAATAGTGGTGCGGTAAGCTGGAAGAGCTCCAAGCAAAACACTACCGCAGATTCAACCACCGAGACAGAATACATTGCCGCGAGTGAAGCAGCAAAGGAAGGTGTTTGGATGAAAAACTTCATCCAGGAATTGGATGTGATACCTAGCATTGTCGAGCCATTACTATCTTCTGTGATAATAATGGAGTTATCTCGCAAGCAAAGGAGTCGAGATCTCATCAGAATCCAAGCACGAACTAAGACGATACCATTTGATATGTTATATCATTGGTAGAGGAGACATAAAGATGGAACGTGTCACCTCAAGGGATAATACGACGGACCCGCTGTCTAAGCCATTGCCTCAAAGGCATCCGAAAACATCTGTCTAAGATGGGAATCAGAAGTATGAAAAGTTGGCTTTAGTACAAGTGGGAGATTGATAGAATAGTGTCCTGCAAGCCAACTATTTGGCTGCATTTAATTGAAAGGACCATTCAATTGGATTAATAAATGCATTTTATTATTATATGGTCATCTTTATCTTATGTAATAATTATCTACGCATAAGGATAGAAGTCCTTAGATCACAGGGCTATGGGACAACCCGTGGACTGATCTCCAAGGCCGTGATCTAGAATATATTCAAGAGTCGTAGAATCCAATCGAGATAGGACATCATTGGATTCGGTTAGACTCTCACTATTGTGTATACTCCGATGAACTGGAGAACGCTGGGGTCCACGAGCGTGACTGGGATAGTCGATACACATAAGTGGGTGGCTTGCTGGGATGGCAAGCGCACTGAATACCCCATTTAGGAAATAACTCACCATGGAAGCGGTAGTCGCATATCGGGGTTGAAGTTATTCCAATTTACAATAGTATACGAGGAACGATCCCTAACTACTTGAGATGATAGGGTTTATCTGGTGCGAGAACGTCTATGCTTTGATTTGAGTCCCGACTGACTGGAGATCGCCAGAAAGTCTCTGTGGACTCATATTGGGTATAGAGGAACTCGTATGCAGATTCATATCATCAACAAAGGATCCATTGACCCGACTTGATAGGTTGGGAAATTCTCCTATGGATTTCTGTGAGAAATTAATTCTGGTAAAATCCTCGGCCGAGGTATCTGACGGCTTTATGTAAGTAGCTCATAAAGGTTAAGTCAAAGAGAATTATTTCGAGACCAGAATGCATAAGGTCAAGACAAAAGAAAAGGGAATCCGATGAAAGACCATACCCTTAAGTCTCGACTGGGAGATTGATCGATGGAGAGATTATGGCATATACGGAAATTGTAAATGATAAAAGGTTCACTGAATTAATTCACCAGTGATTGGGCTCCATGGGCTTGTGGCTGGACATCGACCGTGGAGTGTGGGAGAATTCCCAAATTGGCAGGGGTGCTAATTTTGGAATGATCAATCGACAGAATGTTCGATTGATTTAGAGTATATGTTACTCGAATAATTAAATAATATTTAATTATAACCCACGGCCAATTATGTGGTGAACCTACGGGGGCATACACAATACACATGAAGCGAAAGCGAGGAAATAAGAACGACCGAGTCGACTGGGTCGACTGGGTAAATAATCGACTGAGTCGATTATTATGGGTGGGTCGACTGGGTCGACCCAATTGGAACAAAATAGGATCCAATTGGAATTGGATCAGGATCATAAATTAAATTGGAATTTAATTTGTGGATTAATTAATTAAGTTGGATTTAATTAATTAGAAGGGATTTTAATTAAATGGGCTTAGAGTCTGATTTAATTAAATGGGAGATTAAGTTAAATAATTGGGCTATTTAATTGGGAGATTAAATAAAGCCTGGTAAAATTAATTAACTGGGCCATGAATTAATTAGAAGACTTGGTCTTCTAATTATAGAGGGCCATGGCCCATGTATAAGAGAGGAAACCTAGTCCTATTAGGACTAGGTTAGGGAGATAACTATAAATAGCTATCTTGTAGTTATTTTTCACACAACTCAATAAGCAAAAATTGAGCAAGAGCAAAAATTCTCTCTCCCCTCTCCCTGTGTAGTCGCCCGAACCCTGTCTTCCTTTTGGAAGAATTTTTCGTTTTCGACTTTGTTCCTAAATCGTTCCTAAATCCTAGATCATAATATATATTGTGTTCTAGCTGATCAAGATTTATTATTTTCGTGTAATTGTGGTGTATCAACCCGTAGAGGCGCAACACGTGGGGCGCTACTGCAGAGCTTGGGTCGATTTTGCTGAGGAGAATTTCAGAGTCCGTTTTGCTGACTGCCAACTTGGATTTGCAAGGAGATAGGTATAACGTGCAAACTTATACTATCGTTTTATTTATTCATATATATACAACTAGAGAGTATCCTGGCAAGATTCCGTAAGAGGTCCTAAAATTTTTATATTCCGCTGTGCCTAGGGCTATTTATCTTACCGAATCCCAACACATCTGACGTTCTCGTCGGCTCTTCCACCATCGAGGTGGCACGAATGCCATAATCGTGAGCAGTTCCGACGAGGAGGTAGTCTCTATTTGATTTAATTTATTATCGATTTTAAACTTACCTCGATGCCTCATTTTCTGTCAGGAAATAACCTCTAGAGGAAAACGTCAAGCCGTTAAGGATGACCTCCCGCCCCGAAAAAGGGTCAGGACGATGGCTGATAGTTCATCAGATAGTGATGATGACGGGACGCAGTTTCAGCGAGTGGAGATTCCTCCTCGTCAACCTTCTCCGATACGCGTCGAGGAACCTCTTGTCGACACTGCTGTCGAGTCGACAAGACATCAGGAGATGCGACTACAGCCCCTCGATAGCCTGAGTCTACAGTCCATCAGACCATTCCTGTCAAAGAAGCTCTTGTTTCGGCTCCCCTTCCTCGTCAAGAGGTAGTTTCCTTTATCAAGCCGTTCGAAATTTCCTTGTTTATTTTGCACTTGACTAACCCTGTTTTATTTCTGATTTCGTAGGTCCCCCTGTCCAGTCAAGTCCAAGACACTTCTCAACGGCTCGCACAGATGTTGGCTCGATTTGCCAATACCCATGCCTTATCGATGAGCTCTTCCTCCCAGTCCTTGTCGACGATATCTGAGCAGCCAAGTCAGGGTCCTTTTACTCCCGAAGAGCTCGCTCAATTTAGAGGGCTGGTTGTCAAACTATCAGAGCCAGCCTTTGGATGTCCTGATGATCAATATGGGACCGTCACTAGATGACTTGATGAGCCGACTGTCTTCTACCAAGCTCCCTGATGACAAAGCATCCTTCTATTTTGACTTCGCGCGGCAATTCGGGAAGATAAGGAGTGACCTCAAAAAGAACGATAAGGCTATCAAGGCGAAGGCTTCTTTTGTATCCCCCGCCGAAGCTCTCCTTGCTCGATTTAATGAGCTGTATGTTCAGGGTTCTAGCCTCAATGACTCACTCACTCATCTCCGAAACTCTGAAGCCAACTTAGTCGGGGTCCTTGCCAAGCTGCAGGGGGAGTTAGATGTAGTTCGAGGCAAAATGAAGGATGTCATAGTAGATGCTGACTCGGTTACGGGGGAGCTGTCCAACACTGCAAGCTTGCTCGACGAAGCAAAGGCTGCTGAAAGTCAAGTGACTGCCCAAGCAAATGCTGCAGCGGCTGATCAGGCCAGGATTGAGACAGCTGTTAAGGGGTTCCTTGGAAGGTTTACCTAGGACTTTCTTCAGTGATTTTTCCGGCCTGCGAGCCGTTGATATCGGTGCATGTGCCTCCAGATTTGTGATTTCACAGACTTAGTTTATTCTCTCGTTTATTTTATATTGGCCTTATGGCCACAGACTTATTTACCTTTCTGCTGATGTAATGGCTTGATAGCCATAGACTATTTCCTTTTTCGTTAGTAAACTCTCTTTCGGCTTTATATTATATTCTCTTTACGTCAAAGCCAAATAAACTAAGTATTTACCCTCTAAACAATTAATATGACCCCCTGACAAACTATTTTTCCGCAAGCCAAAAAACACGATTTTATTGTCAACAAGACTTGACTAAAATCGAATCAACTCACAAAAAACTTAAACAAAATGCCTTGATGTAAAAATTTGAAAATCGGGGAAATAACTATTTAAATTAAAACGGAAGTGTTTGGACTAAAAAAAATGAAATAAAATGCGACTAATAACATTAATTCAAAAAACTAGTCTAAACGAAACGGAAAGGAAAATCGAAACAAGACTGAAATTAAAATCCTACTTATATTTACAGAGGGATCGGCGTATTGAAGTATTCCTGACGCCGCTCGATTTCCTGCTCCAAAGCTCGTTGATGTTCTAGGCACATCGATTCCCAAAGGGTGGGCCTAAACTTTTTCAAGTATCTTCCTTTGATGGGGTCTCGACAGAGATTCCCATCTGGCTTTTTCAAGATATAGCCCCTACCTCGAGTTATCGAGAAGATTTCATATGGTCCTTGCCACGTCGCGCTCCATTTGCCATACTTTTTCTCGCGCTGATGAAGTGGCAAAACAGTCCTCCAGACCATGTCCCCGATGTCAAACTATTTCCTGCGTATCTTTTTATCGTAGCATCGGGCGACTAGCCTTTTTTGTGCTTCGATTCTGTCTAACGCGGCAACCCTGACCTTGTTGAGTTCATCAAGCTGTTGGAGCATACTTTCAGTATATTCTTCGGGTGTTAACTCATTTTGCTGCATCACCCGAAGTGATCGGACGTTGATTTCCATCGGTAGAACGGCATCCTGTCCATAAGTCAGTTTGTACGGAGTGGTGCCCGTGCTTGTCCGTTTACTCGTCCGATAAGCCCACAATGCCTCTGACAGCATCAAGTGCCAAGCTCTTGGGTTTTCCTCGATCATTTTCGAGATAATGTCCTTAAGGACTCGATTAGAAGCTTCTGCTTGGCCATTCCCTTGTGCATAATATGGTGTTGAATGGACCAACTCGAAACCCATTGATCTGGCAAATTCCTTGATCTCTTGACCGACGAACATCAGTCCCCTGTCAGTGACAATGGTCTGCGGAAGGCCAAACCTATGAATGATTAAGTCCTTGATGAACTTCATCACTTCGGCCTGATTGGCCTGTTTGAGTGGTTTGGCCTCTACCCACTTAGTAAAGTAATCTGTGGCCACAATAATGTATTGATGATGCTTGGAAGATGAGGGATGAATCACCCCGATGATATCGATGACCCAGCATCTGAAAAGCCATGGCTTGATTATGACATTCATCTCCTCGATGGGGATCCTCTGAATCACCCCAAACCGTTGGCACTTCTCACAACCTTTTGCCAACTGTACACAATCTCCGACCATTTTTGGCCAGTAAGAACCATATCGGCGAAGCAGCCATGCTAACTTGTGGCCGTTTTAATGGGCCCCACAAATTCCTTCATGAGCTTCCATCATAATTCTCATGGCCTCCTGTTGATCGACTCATAACAGGAGCACGCCGTCGTGGCTTTTTCTGTACAACTGATCTCCCATCAAGACATAATTGACTGTCCTAAGTCTCGTCTGTCGAGATGCTCGGTCCGACAGATCAGCCAGATATTTTCTGATTGGCTCTCTCCAGTCATCATGGTCCTGAAACACACTCAAAACAGTCAGGATATTGTCTCGATACAGAAACGACGGACAGTGTCGTCTCCTGACGACGTAGTGAGATTCCTCGATGTCATCAGGGAGATCGATACCAGTCGCCAATTGGGCCAAACTGTTGGCCTCGCTGTTATTTCCTCTCGTCACGTGATAACAAGTGACATCAACAAATTCTGACAATAAAGACATCGCAGTTAAATAATACTTGTCCAGTGTTGGGTTTCAGCATTTATATGTACCTTGTATCTGCCTGATAACAAACTGCGAGACCCCGACGATGAGGACAGACTTACTGCCGAGCTCCCTAAGCATTTATAGTCCGATTATCAAGGCTTCATATTCGGCCTGATTGTTAGTACATTCAAAGTCAAATTGAATCGATAGCTTAGTTTTTACATTTGATGGAGAAATCAAAACGATACCTGCTCCGCATAGTCTATCGGTTCTAGACCCATCGAAGGCCAAAGTCCATGGCCTGATCTCCACTGTCATCGAATCCAGTTCCTTGAGAACGGCTTGATCAATATCGAGACATGGATGGTCGACCAGAAAATCAGCCAATACTTGGCCTTTGACTGCTTTTTGCGGTACGTATTGCAACTGATATTCCATCAATTGGATGGCTCATCGACCGATCCGTCCCCTCATCACAGGCTTAGCTATCATATACTTTATCACATCAATACCAGAAATAACTAACACTTTCACAGGCAACATATAATGACGTAATTTCTTGCAAGAGAAAAATAGCGCAAGGCATACCTTTTCTATCGGCGAGTACCTTTGCTCAAGTAGTAGATTACTCGTTCAAATCCGTCCTCGTCGTCTTGCGCCAGAAATCCGCCGACGGTGTCCTCCGTGGCAGATATATATAACTTCAAGGGTTTCCCCTTGACAGGCGGCATCATTACAGGCGGCGTTGTCAGCTTATCCTTGATTTCCTGTAACACCTGCTCATGCTCCGTTTGTCAGCAAAATTTCTCTTTGTCCTTCAATTTCAACAAAGGCGAGAAGACCTTCGTTTTTCCAGCCAAGTTAGAAATGAACCTCCGTAAAAAATTGACTTTCCCAAGGAATTGTTGTAATTCCTTCTTCGTCGACGGAGGTCTGGCCGTCAAGATAGCTTTGGACATATTTTTGTCAATCTCAATCCCATTGCGATGCACTAAGAAGCCAAGAAAATTGGCTGACGCAACTGCAAACACACATTTCAAGGGGTTAAGCTTTAATTTATGTTTCCTCATTTTGGCAAATGACTTCGTCAAATGTGTTAGATGTTCATCATAACTAGCCGATTTGATAATGATATCATCGATGTAAATTTTAACAAAGTCATCGATGTACTCACTGAAGATGCAGTTCATGGCTCGTTGATAAATTGCTCCGACGTTTTTGAGTCCGAATGGCATCACTTTCCATTGGAAGGTGCCTATTCCGCGGGACATTGAAAAGCCAGTTTTGGTACGTCGTCAACAGCCACAAAAATCTGATTATAACCTGCACTTCCGTCGACAGCTGTCAAGAACATATTGCCAGTGGCAGCATCGATTAACGTGTCCGCCATTGGCATCGGGTATTCGTCTTTAGGAGATGCAAGATTAGGTCCCTGAAATCAATGCATATCCTGATCTTCCCGTTCTTCTTCATCACGGGTACAACATTCGCTACCCACTCCAGATATCGGGCCACCTCGATGAAACTGGCCTTCAACAGCTTCTCGATTTCTTCCCTGATCAGCCTACAGACCTCGACAGACATCCTTCTCAGGGGCTGTTTCCGGGGTAAGTATCCTTCAAGTATCGGAATACGGTGTTCTACCAACTCTCTGCTCAATCCTGGCATCTCGTCGTAATTCCAGGCAAAACAATCCTTGTATTCTTTCAACACTTGTGTCAATCGATCCTTCTGGCCATCATCAAGCAATGCGCTGATGTAAGTTGGCATGTGATCTTCTTCGCTGCCTAACTCAATCTCGATGACAGGGTCCTGTACTTGGATCTTGATGTCGTCGAGCTTGGCTGGCGCCGTTGCTAGTTCGTCTAACTGAATTTCATCGCCGACCGATGGTGGCGTTTCCTCCTCGAAAATGAGATCTCCTGCATAACATTCGGCCACGTAGGCCCGAAACTTTCTAATCAAATCGGCGCATGCTTCTTGCTGTGGCCCGATAACAACGATCTCATCAATCTCCAATATGTCGGCCTTATAGGCCGATGGTCCTTCGTCATTAGGACAGTTCATCAGGACTGACAGTGATGTTCGTGCGGCCCTGACTCCTTGACGTTGCAAGGCCGACTTAGTTCCTTCGCTAAACTAGCCATTTCAAGTTGCGTCAACTTCTTGCTCGAAGTGACTTCCTTCGGTCGTCTGTATTTATCCTGCCCGATGAATCTATAAGGCCCTACGTCGTCTCGATAGTACGCTGCCTCGACGGCGTTGATCTTGGCAGTGAATGGCCTGTTATCGGCCATGATGATCTCGGGTTCAGGGGCGTCTCCCCAGATTAATAAGCACTGATGCAGGAAGGACGGTACAGAAAGGGCCGAGTGAATCCAGTCCCTCCCCAGCAAGGCGTTGTAGGATGTGGCAGCATCTACCACAAAGAAAGCGATTTTCAAACTAGTCTTTCCAATCTTTACCTCGACGGGTACGATTCCTAATGTGTCAACCTTTCCCCCCATGAAGTTACTAACAATCACTTTCATCTCCATCAGGTCCTCGCTGACCTTACCCAGCTTGTACATCGTCGATGCAGGCATTACATTGACGGCTGCCCCATTGTCGACCAGCATTCTGTCGATGGGTTTTCCGTCGATGTGCCCTGATATATATAATGGCCTGATGTGTCTGGCCATGAAAGATGGTGGTTTCTGGAATATAGTCTCGATCCTCTGATCCCAATCGGTCCCTTTCTCGACATCGACCGATAGCAATTCTAAGTCCTCTGCCATTTGTACTACTGGCATCCCTTCGTCCCAAAAGCCATCAGTGGAATACTCCAGTTCCTCGTTGACGAATTCAATGAGTTCAGAATCGACGGCGTTGCATTCCATCACTGTCGAGCCGTTTGTCGGCTGACTGGTGGCAGCATCTTCCACTGCTTTTGTTTCCACTTTATCGATGGTCTGTTTTTCGACTTCCTGTTTCTCGATTTCCTGGCCAGATTTGGCCTCGACAGCTTGGCCAGAGTTGGCCTCGTTTTCCTTATTACTTTTCTTGTCGTAGATCTCGGCAAATTTTGCCTCGAGATCATTTCCTTCATCCTCGTCAACCAATAAGTCGTCTTCTTCCAACGCCTTCTCCAAATCGATAGTGCCAAATTTGACTTTCCCTGGGGTCCATTTGGAAGTATCCATTTGTATCGGGGCATTGACCTTGCTGTCGACCTCTTGGCCAGATTTGGCCTCTCCTGTTCCCTGTTTCAGTTTATGTTCCGCTGACGGAGGTTTCTTTGTTGATTCTTTCATCAGGGCCTTCCCCTTAGCAATTTCCAACTCCTTTCGTTGGCGTAAGTAACGCCTATACTGTGTCCGGGTCATCTGATCGACCCTTCAATCTACAGGAAACTTAGGATGCCTGACGGGAACCCATCGATCTACCTGTGTATCGGCAAAAGAATGAACTGTTCGCGACCTTGATGAGCCTGGCGGCGTAATTTTCAACGACTGACCACGAGTCCTGTCTCTGCGACTGGCGGTCGATCTGACCTGCCTAGTTGGTGTCTTATCAGGGAATCTCTCCCTGACTCTGCTGCTACGGCTAGTACCCTCTTGATGTTGTCAAGGCACTCTGGCCTTAGCCCATTCTCGGCCTTGCTCCATTGCTGACAATGCATGTTCTGTGTACTCCATCGGAAATGGAATTGGGCATGGTCCCATCGGTCGAGGTGGTGGTGGTGGTGTCGCCTGCAATTGCGGCGTTGTCTGAGGTGTTGCCTGCGTTTGCGGCATCATTTGATATGGATACCCTGACGACATTGCACCTGGCCAAGACATGTGTGGGCTATATATTGCTGGATTGATGAACAACGGGACTGTTGCCAACTCAATTTGGCATCTTGCACACAAACCCATTTCCCTGTTTATCAGCGAGTAATTTTGTTCTTCATCAACGCATAACTTCTCGCCAGTTGACGGATCCATGATCATTATCACATTTATCCCTACCTCGTTTTGTTGGAAAGGATTGGTGTCAACCGTCATAGGCTTTGTGATTTTCCAATCCAAGGCAAATCTCAAGATGCCCTTCTCAAGGTGATCCTGCACCATCCACCTGAACACTAGACACTCGTTTGTCGTGTGAGTCCATACATCATGATATTTACAATATGTTTTACCTGTTATCTTCATCGACGATGGAATCACATGATCCCCTTTGAGTCGTAGGATTTTGTCGGCCAGCAGCTGATCGAATATGGCCTCTGTTTTTGAGACGTCAAAGGAATAACGTTTTTCCCTGTCAGTCTTGTATTCAGCATCTCGACGTACCAAGTTATTTGGCACCTTGATGGTAGGTTGAGGTTCTTTCGGTTTGGCGAGGGCTGGACAGACGGTGTTCTTGGGGCAGACCACTTCCGCCAATCCGATCTTGATACCCTGTTGCTCAATCGGTCGACTGACCTGATTAATCTGTTCCTCGCTGGAATCAGCCATACCCACTTGATAATAATTTCCCCTGGGTTGTCAGCTGTTCTCATCTCTTAGCACTCGTTCATATCGGACCGCATGATCGGTCAACTCGAACAGGTCTTCATGGTATTGTGCCATCATGATCTTTCGTAATTCAAAATGCATGCCATGGATGGCAATCTTGATGCATTCCTTTTCTGGCAACGGGATGGGGCAGAACCCTCTGGCCCTGATGAATTTCTTCATGTACTCCTCGACAGTCTGTCCTGTCAGCTGTCTCATGTTTGATAGCTCGATGACAGACACTTCGAGCGGGGCCTGATAATGGTTCATTATGAAAATCTTCTCCATGGATGGCCAGTCAGGGACCGATCCATGCTTCAAATTGGCGTACCAATGGAACGCCATTCCTGTCAGGGAGTTGGGGAACAATTTCAATTTCAAATCGTTAGTCATATTGCCACATTCCAAGGAGAATCGAGCCAGATGCTCTGTGGCAGATTGTGATCCTTCGCCCGAAAACAAAGTAAAGTTCGGTGGCCTGTAGTTCAATGGAAACGGCACCTGATCAATGTATTCGGGGTGAGGCTTATTATACCTCGATGCCCTGTTTCCCTGTCTCCTGACAAACATCTCCTCAGCTTGATTCACCGTCAAGAGGTCTTCTGGACCCTCTGCAGCTCGGTGAATAGTCCTGTCATAGGCCAATGGATTGGCCCGATATTGTTCTGGGCCGTATCCGACGGCCTCTGATCGGTCCTCTTCGGACCTGCCCCCCAAGTCTGGACGGTGGTTCCTCGCTTTGGAGGTGCTTCCTTTGTTTCTTTCTTGGACATTAGATTGTCCGTTGCCTTGTTTGTAAGGCGTCTCATCCCTCGATGAACTTCCCCCGATCTGTATTGCGGGGCCTTTGCCTTTGTCGACGGCAGTCCTCTGCGGCCCAGTCCAGGCCTGCGCTTGTATGCCATTGGCGAGAGCATTAATGCTCTCTGCGAGCGATGTCATCTTTGCTTCCAAGTGCATCAGGGAGTTATTTACAGTGTTGCTGGCTTCTTTATTGGCCTGACTAGCAGCAGTGGCCGAGCCTAGCATGTTTTCAAACTTGCTGACAACGTTAGACCATTCCTCCTGTTTGGTCTCGAGGTCCCTGGTGAAGTTGCGAACCTCTGCAGTCAGCTCTCCGATTCTGTCGGTTCCTTCCATAGTTAGTGGAACCGTTGATAGATTTTCCAGAGTATGTGTTAGGTCAGAACGTGTCCTCGTCAATGTTGATCGAGTCTTTCTTGGTATCTGTGATATCATCTGATGACAACAAAAGAATAACCACTTAGTATCAACTGATTGACTGTTTGGCAAAGAGATTATCAATTGTCAGCTAGCCAAAGTATTACTTGGCTGATAATCGTTTTTATGGCAAATAAAATAGAAAAAATTTCAAGTCTCGCCGAACCAACATATTGTGAGGCTGGTAAGTTTTTAACAGAAAGATTTTCAGGTCCCACTGGGCGTGCCAAAATATTGTTTGCGTAAAATTTAGCATCGATGGCACCTCGACGTCGAGCAACCCTTGGCATCAAGAAGTGCCAAAATATTGTTTGCGATAAAACTGTCATCACGGGGTGCTTGGCATCGAGGGGTTGACATCGAGGGATGTCTGGCGTCGAGGAGTGTCAAGACATTGCTTGTTGTAAACCTGTCAGCAGATACATCGACGAGCCAATAGCTCGATGTAAAATTCCTCGATATGATGTAAAATAAATGCGGGCGTGCCAATGTTTGTGCGTGCAAACATAACGATTTAAAAATGGACATGTTGATATCAGTGTAATAATAATATAAATGTCCCGATAAAGACATATTGATATCGAGATAAGTTGTCCTGATAAGGCTGACTTCTAAACGATTGTGACAGAGTAGGCAAACACTACCCCTAGCTCTTTTCTATGCCTGCCTGGCCGCAGGACTTAAATAATTTATGAAAATCTCTCCTAAATGCCAAAAACTCATGGCCAATCAATGGCCTGCTCAACATATCAGCGGATTTGTAAATCAGCAAATGACTTGACAATCAATCAGTTTTAATATTTACCTTGACGGAAGACATAATCTTGACAAAAAACGACATATCAATGGAAATCAGTTGACATAAAGCATATTTATGTAAAAGAATCGAGACATACGGGCCAAACTACTTCCATTAATAATAAAAGAATATTGATAAGTTCCCCGATGTACAAATATTACAAAAATTAATATGCACAACGATAAAGTCTCCTGTTTTGGCATAATCTGCCAAATGAGTTGGTAAGTCTGATAAGTTCTGAAAAAATGACTCCTTGATCGGCAGGTAAACCCGCCGATGAGCTGATAATACATGACAGAACAGCTTGTTGACAGAAAGTAACATTGACGACGGAAGACCACCGTCAATGGTTCGCCCAACCTTGATGGATGGCCATCAATCGGGCTCCTGATTAGCGGGTGGCCCAATTAATTAATCAACTTAATTAATTCATAACAGTCAAAATCATCTTATTGGGCTAATTGGGCTCATTTGTATTTAACCATATCTTGGCCTTAATTGTTAATTAATTAAATTTGACCCATAAATTAATTAACTTAATTAATTAATTTATGTATAGCCCAAAAATTAATTAATTATGAAATTTGGTCGAGTTTCGAATTTGGGTTCGTGGTCTGATCATTGTTTCGGTCGGTTCGATTTTTCGGACTAGATCCGATTCGATCCGACCAGGTTTTTTGCAATTGGGTTCTGTTCAACTGTCATTTTTGGCCAGTCATCGAGTCGTTACTCCTCGATTAATCGAGGGTAATTTTTTTGGTACAAACAAATACATTATCAATTAGTTATTTAAATAAACTAAGTAAAAACATGTTATGCAGAAACAAACATGAAGTCAGGATCACTGCCTTTCTCTCAGTTCTTTCTTGTATGTCTTCCAATAACATTGGAAATGGTATTTTTAATAAAAGAGTGACTAAAAGAACCTCTAGATTCTCATTTATATAAGTGTAATGGATTTGTTATTTCGGTTAATTGTGGCTACCCTCTAAAACATTTTTCATGTTAGGTAGAGCTGGCAAATAATGTAATTGCTATTTTTTTAAAACAATCGTAGATCAGATCATGTGGAGTTCCAACTGATAACATACATGTCAACTTAGATCAAATTAAAGAGGATAAGAAAGAATAAACAAATCCCTTCAAATCAGCGGCACCGATTCTGTAATATTTTATAATAGAGAGAATTATATTTTTTTACTAAGTTTTAGTTCAATTCTCATTTTTGATACACAGTTTTATGTGTCTAACACATTTGGCACAATACTTTAACAAATTTTGACACATTTTGTACAACCGTTAAAAATTGGCATAAAGTGGTGACGTGACAGTTAAGTTTAATTGCAAAGTTGATGCCATTGCTTATGTTTATTGATAATTTTACCCCAAAACATTTCAGAATATCAAAAAAATCCCACATCTCAAAATTTAGTGACTATTTTAGAATATATTATTGTCAAATTTCAAAATTGACCTGAATAAATCCACGTGCAGATAAATTTGAGGATTTTACTTATTTTATATAACTAATTTGATTTTGAAACAATATAAATAAATTAAATAATACTTTATTAACATATATCTAAAAAAGAATTAAGAAAATATATTCTTATCCAATATAAAGTTATAGAACTACTTTTCCTCATGCATAAAGTATTGTACTTTTTGTATTTACCGCTTTCTGTTTAAGTTTGTATATTTATAAGTATTTACAGTTTTACCCTTGTAATTAGTCTTATATATAGGAGTTCTCTTTCAGCTTTAGAGATGTAATCAGATATACTGCGCAGTTCAAATTCTCTCTGAATTTCTCACTTTGTTTTCTGTAAATATTTCTATAATTAAATATTATTGTTCAATACATATAGGTGGCATTGATTGCCAGTTCTCTCTCCAATCTATTATGGCCATCCTTCTTGAGCAATGCAAAATTTCACCGCCCTCCAACATGACCGGTGAGTGCTCACTTCCAATCGTTTTTTTTGATATGTTGTGGTACAATTTTATGGCAAGTCAAAGCGTTTTATTCTTCAAGTTCCCAAGTTCCAAATCCCATTTCTTGGAAGTCATTGTTCCTGATCTAAAGAAATCCTTGTCCTCCACCCTCGGCCAGTTTCTTCCACTCGCTGGAAACATAATTCACCCTCTAAACCCCGAAAATAAGCCCATTTTAAGTTACCTACCCGGGGATTCAGTTTGTCTCACAGTTTCTGAATCCGAGTCTGATTTTAATCACCTAATAGGAAATCATCCCCGGGTTTCCGACGACTTCTATGATTTCGCCCCTAACTTACCCCCGGCAACCCATTCGGATAACTCGACCACATGCCCTGTTTTGGCCCTTCAAGTGACACTATTCCCCGGACAGGGCATATGTATGGGTTTTGTAACTCATCACGTTGTTGCCGATGGCAGCACAATTATATCCTTCATGAAGGCATGGGCTTTGATCAACAGCCAACTTGACAGTACGGAAATTACTCGGTTGATGGAAGCTAATTGTTGTTTGCCTTTTTATGATCGAAAAACGGTTGTAGGTATGAATGGGTTGGATTCACTATACTGGGACCTGATAGTAAAGCTTTCTTGTCCGATTGAGCCTCCGAGAATGAAATTCCCCATAGGCAAAGTCCGATCCACCTTTGTTTTGAAAAAAGATGAAATCCAAAAGCTTAAGAAGTTTGTTTCTGCTAAACGTCCTCGCGTGAGTCATTTGTCCTCATTCACTGTCACGTGCGCGCTTGTTTGGATTTGCTCAGCCAAGGCGGCTGCATGTGCAGGTGTAGACGACGATGAGACAGAATACTTTGGCTTCATGGCTGATTGTCGGAGAAGGTTGAATTCACCATTGCCTTTGAATTACTTTGGCAACTGTGTGGCCCCTGTAAAGACAGAACTAAAGCATGGCCAGTTGAAGGGAACCGATGGTTTTGTGATGGCTGTGGAGTCCATCGGGGAGGCCATTTCGGAGAACGTGTATGGCGATAAAGGAATCCTGCACGGGGCTCAAAATTGGTTGTGATTTAGCCGGATTTCGTCGGGTTAATTGTATATCAGTGAATTTGTAATATCGGTGGGGTTTACGATATTGGTGTATATATTTGGTAGGGCTCTGTTACTTTATTCCGGATGGATCAATCACAAAGAAAAGCAATGATTAAGAACAAGAAGTAAAACCACAAATAAAGCTAATAACACATCCATATGGAGATCAAAATACTATGAATAATATTGATTCTTATTCAGTTGTAATGCCTTAGGCAGAGAATATTTGTGTGTCCTTGAAGTAAAGGATTTCGTAGTTGTCTAATACAATCATTAACTAGGTATTTATACAATGTTTAACCTAGTTTTACAAGGAATCATAGTCCTAATAGGACTCGGCCCAAATATCCTTCATGGGTCCGGAGTATTATCTTTAGATCGAAGAGAGCTGTGCTTGGCCGGGTCTGTTAGACGATCCCGATCTGCTTGGATTGGTCTAATCGATCTTAACTTCTTCGTTCGATTCGAGTAATATGTAGGGTGCGAAATAGCCCCCATCAGTACTCCCTCACTTCTTCGAGCGTATAGATAATAGAAGCTCGTAGAAGTAGATAGATCTTTACGACTGTTTCTTTTCTATGAATGGAGCCTCGTTAAAAACCTTACTTAAGAAAAAACCCTGTGGGAAAAAATCTTAAATAAGGAAAAGAGTGCTACATATCATAGATAGTCGTTTTCTCTGTCCAGTTACGAATCGCCACGCGTCTATTCTGGAAGCTTTTTGTGTCCTTCCGTTTTTGGCGGGAATATCAGTAGTTGCCATAAGTTCGAAACGTCATTTCTCATTTTCTTATAAATAGGTGACTCTATAGTTCGCCATTTCTCTTTTATACTTCCTTATAACTCGTAATCATTTTCTTGACTAGTCGCTCATCACGCTAAGTTTTTCCGTTTATCGACCTTCATTTTCCGAGAACCAGAATATATGGCTTCTGTGAGAAGATCTTCTTCTAGAGAGGTTGTCGCCCCCGACAATGAGGAGGAGTTGCAATCTAGTGTAACTGATTTTGTCATCCCTGTAGAGGATACTTTTAAGGTACGGATCCTTACTGACGCGGATGTGGCGGCCCGAGCCAAAAAGGGCAAAGGTACTGTTCCTCAAATTTCTGAACCAATTGAGGACGTCGCTTGCGCTTATACAGCGGAGACATTTCCGGAGGTTGTGAATAACTATACTAAATATTTTCCGGAAGGTTCTGAGATAATTCTTCCTTCCTCTACTGATAGGGTCACAACTCCCCCGGAGGGATGTCGAGCCTTTTATACGGCTCACTTTAACAGCGGACTTCGTCTTCCTTTGTCTCCCCTTTTTCTCGATGTTTTGAAAACTTTTAGTGTGTGCTTGACACAGCTGGTTCCAAATTCCGTTGCTTTTGTAGTTTGCTTTTCGGTTTTGATGATCGCCAAGGGGTTCAAACCTTCTTTTCGTAACTTTACGCAACTTTTTCGCTTCAATATTTCTAGTTCTTCAAATCGTGGATACTTCTTTGCTAGTCAGCGGCCTAGTCGAGCGATCTTTGATGCCCCTGTTTCTAGTAATCCCTCATGGAAATCTCATTTCTTCTTCGTTCGTCCTCCGTCTAATCTTCGCTTAGCGGATGGTACGAGTGTGCCTTTTTCATGGGATCATGGTTCTAGTTGGATTTCCGGAGGTCGCTTAGCGACAGGCGAACTGATTCCCGATGATGCTAAGTTTATCGCTGATATCTCCGAATTGCGTGCAAACAAATTTCAAAGTGCTCTTTTGATTGGGGAAGCTTTCCTTCGTAAGGCGGGGTTAAGCATTCATAGTTTTCCCATCAATTCACCATCTGAACCTCTTGGTTAGTAATTTATTTGATCTTAGTGTTGTGATGATATCATTTATTGGGAAGGTACATAATTTATGATTAATTTCTTTTTCAGCTGATATGGTAGAGAATTCTCGACACTCTTCGAAGGGAAAGATGGTGCTTTGGAAATCTTCTAAATCCGTGGAGAACGCGCCTATTGAGCAGAGAGCGTCACGGAAAAGGAAGTTGGAGTTAGGCCATGAATCCGAAGAGGACAGAGAGGAATCATCAGAATCTCCTCAGGAGCCCCCTATTCGTCAGGGCACGGGATCTGGTTATCCTCCTCTTTATCTTAGAACATCTTTAGGCGTTCGAGGATGTCGCACCTGGTCGAAGCCTCATCCAACTAATAATCCTGTCGATAGAAAGATGAGTTATTATGGACGTTCTGGCCAGGATCTTTCTTTAGTCGGAGAAAAACATCCAAGACCTACCCTTGTCGAAATGATCGAGGATCATTTGGAGGGAAAGAGGGCCGCTGGTTATTCCGAGAAGGACTCTCTTATCCACGATGATAATGAGAATGCGATCGATAAGGCAACTAGTGTTCTTTTGTCTGGTGTTTTTACCCGTGATCTGAATAAACTTCTTCATAAGGATCCTCTGGAGAAATTCCAACGAGCTTCTCTTTATGCTGAAAAGGTGATATCCTTTTCCTTTAATCATGTTAACAGATAATTTTAAGGGTCTTCCTTAATTTACTAATCCATCTCTTTTTCTTGCCCTCTTTGCTTGTTCAGACTAAGACGTGTCTTGCGTCATACGCCTATGAGAATGCACTTTGGAAACAACAGTGCGAGTTCTTGGAGGAGAAGAATAAAGCTTTGCTTCGTAAATCCTCCGGTTCAGAGGTTGGTCCCTCAACATCTTCTTTGGTTCCCACCGTAGAGACTTGTGCTACTGGGACTGAAGACCAAGAAATGATAAACAAGGTGATGGAGATTTCTCGTGCTCAAGAGCAGGCCAATCAAATGGCTAGAAAGTTAGAGGAATTTCAGTTACAGAGCACGGCTCGAATTAGTGAGCTGGAATCTCAAGTGTCAAGCCTTGAAGCTTCTTTAGAGGAGTACGAGATGGATGTCCCACTTAGTGGACTTAGGGATCGATATGGTAGGAATCCCGACGAAAGAGTTGTTCGTGAATTCCTCAATTCCCCTGTTCATACGGCGTTGGTGTATCGGATGGTCGGTCCTTTACTTGAAAATACTTTTAAGAAAGCGATTCATCAGCTGGTCGCTCTGGAGATGATCGATGATCGTCGAAAAGAGTATTTTAAGGCTGCTCATATTCGGTTGAATCGCTATGGTGAACTTTATTCTTCTTCTGAGGTCCCAGATGTTCTATATCAAGGTTTTCCTCTAGCTCACCTTGTCGAAGAATTTGGAAACCCATTGCCAATTCCTCCTTCTGACGTCAATGAAGAGCTCGATAATACTTTTGTTGATCCCGAAGTCGAGGAAGAAGAGGAAGAGGATATTGGTACGACTGAGGTCGTCGGTACCGACCAGAGAATTTCGGATAGTGAGCAGGCTTCTTAAAACAGTGATTTTTTGAATAATCCTTGTAATTATTTTACTCGTAGGTATTAATTGTAATTTTACCTTTTCTTCTCTTTGTACGCTAAACGTTTCGTATTCTGACAGTCGTGTCTTTTCGGCTTTGCCGTAATAATTCAGACAAGTCATTAAATCTGGCGTAATCATTATGCGTGTGTCTTTTCATATTCTAGCGTTTGCTCCAAGGTCATTTTTCCTGTTTCGCGCCCTTTCTTTAGGTCTGACGCGTCCTTTCGTGTAGTATAAATACGAAAGGTAAAAACTTGACTTGTTTTTACTGCTATACTCCTCTCTTGACAGAATACTCGTTTTTTAGTTAGTCGATAAACTTTCTCGATATTAATTTGTTTATTTTCATAATCCGACCATGAGTAACCTCTTTGGTAATATTTCGAAGCGACCTTCCCGTGAGGGCGCTCGGGACACTAGATCCAAAAGGCATCGAAGAGACGGACCGTCGATGGAGCCTCCTCGTTCGTCCCAAACAATTAGGTCGGAGATCGATACCAGTGTTATTGTTTCTGAACCTCTCTCTGTGGTAAATTCGTCGTTTCCTGAACCAATCCATTCTACTTCGACTCAAGTAGGAAGCATGCCTTCCCCTGGTCGGTTTGCTTTTGGCGATATGTCCAACGAGGAACCGGCTTATAATATAGCTGTTAGTTCAAATGCTCCTTCCTTTGAGCATGTTTTTTATGGAGGGGATTTTGCTATTTCCCTTCCTTTGTCCGTTTCTACTGCCCCAATCACTAGCGGAGGGCAAACTGGTGATGATTTATTTGTCAATCCTTCCGTAACACAATCTATTGTGCGGGACTGCCCAGAATATTTGTTTAATGATACTACTGTGATGACTACCTCCTTTGAATCGGGGGGACCTTCCGGAGGTCGAACCGGTTCCAGGTCTGGTCGCCGAACCATTTTTTCTGCTTCGGGCAAGGAAACTTCTGTTAGTCCCGACGGGAGAGAATCTCCTCGTCCATTAGATGATCGATGCATCATTCAGCAAGTTAATGACATTCTTTTGTCGGAGACTGCACGTTCTGATGGTGTCCCTTTGACCAGCGAACTGCCTGGTTCTGTTGAACCTGATGCTTTGTCATGGGACCTAGGCATGAGTACTATTTTGCCTGGCGAGTTGAGGAAGCTCGAAGGTACCTCCAATGTTCGCCTTGTTCAATCTTTGGTGAAGATATGTGAGCAGGTAAACATATTTCGAATATTTTTCCTGTTCTTTGTTTAGAATTCCTTGTTGTAAGGCGATTTCTCTTATTCTTTCTGTTCTTAGGGCAAGTATTTTGCACTCCAGCTGGGTGTGCAAAATGACGAACTGTGGAATAGTCGGAGAGTTCTTCAGGGTCAGTTGGAGTCCGAGAAAGCTAAAAGCAGGGGTTTGGAGTTGCAGCTGCAACTTGATAAAGATGATCTTCAAAAATTGGAGGCCGAAAAAGTTGTCCTTGAAAAGGAAAGAAATAATTTAGCTCAGGGAGCTGTTCTGGCGGAAGAATCTCGTCGGCAGGCCTATGAGGAAGGTTATGATGCTGGTTATCTAAAGCGTCAAGAAGAGTTGATGGCTTTTGCTGGCAATATGACTCCTCGGAAGGCCGTTTCTGGTAGTCGGCCTGCTGACCGTTCTTCTCAGTGACCTTTGCTCGACCTGGCAGGCCTTGGACTGTCTCTTTTTTTTTTTTTTTTTTTTTTTTTTTTTTTTATGGCCCGACTTTTGTGCATTTATTTGGGCAGAAATTTTTGTAATGGGAGAAGTACTAAATTGGAAAAGATTGTCTTTTTGTAGGCAGATTCTTGCCTTGATCAATTTCCTTCTGTTGATATACTTCGTTATGCTCATGCTTCCTTCGTGCATAAATATAATGTTCGCTTCAGCAAGTCAAGACCTTTGTTGATCAAAATCCAGTATATTCCTTTGGTTTACACGCACCAGCATGTTTTACGTCATAATTTAGGCAATAGGTTATTCATATCGATAATGCTCATCGTCTTGGTCGATGCTCAATCTAAGCCTTGTACTTTTGTCTTTTTGCGATCTAAAACTTATATAAAGAGGTTATTGTCCCTTTGTTGATCTTCGGTTTTCTTTACGTCATTCTCCAGAAAAATGTCCCTTTCAATCTTTTCCAAACCCTTATATTTCCCAGCATCAATTTTTGAACGATATGTTCCTTGGCTAGTGTACCATTATATTACTTTCTTGATATGGGAGGAATTGGAAAATGTAGGTGTTTTAGCCAGATCTATCCTGTTCAGACCTTCTTAAGCAATTCTTTGGTATGTTAGGCAGTGACGTCTTTGCCGTTTAGAATAAGGAGGACTATTCTCCTGATTTCTATGTCAGATATCTTGGACTCCATAGGAGTTTCTGTAAAGCTTAGTCAATGGTTATTCATATAATGTATGAGGCAGTGGCGTCCCTCGTATTGTGAAGGATTTGGTCTTTTATCTTCTATCTTTTATCGAGCAACTGTCCTTTTCGCTGTGATTTTGAAGCTTATGTCACTTCGTTTGTGGCTTCTAGGTTTTTAAGCTATCGACCATGAAGTATGATCGTTCCAGTATGACCGGTCTGGAGTTCTTTAGGTTTACTTGTGTTATTTGGGTGATCGCTTCGATCCAAGACTTCTCTCGTTGTCGACCAGTTGAGGCGAATAGATGGTGCCGTTCCAACTTATTTGCATTTATTACGGGGAGTCAAAGGGTCGTATCTATGTCCGTTGATCAAATACTTTTTCAGCCGTTGGATCTCTTAGATCTACCCCTATAAATAGGGGGCTGGTTTATATTCTTCATTTGCAATTTACCAAAAAGGATGGAGATCTCAAATTCCTTAGATTTTATTCTGCCCTCTGATCCCATTGTCTTCAAAAAATCACATTACTATGAATTATTTGTTCAAAATAGTGAAGTCGTTCCTAGTCTTGTATTGACGGGTCCCATGCCAACCCTACCTTGTATCGACGGGTCCCATGAGATCTCTGCATTAGTCTTCATCATACTAGAGGTCCGTGGTTTCCGTTTGCACATGGTGGGTTCATACTTGCCAGTCACCCCTGTTCTTCGATGTAACCTCAGGAGTGATAGACCACCGGGGTGGCTGGTAAACTTACCGTTTCACGACGGTCCCGAAGAGATGCTGCTCTAGAGTAAAATGTTTTATAGATAAAGTAAAAGCAGTATCTTCTTGCGGGTGAGTGAGCATTGCTTAGCTATCTGGCTGGTAATGTTCATTTCCTCTGGAAGAACATTTGATCTTCAGAGCCTGGCCGTCGAACCAAAGAAGTCGACCATCCTGAGCAGCATGCTTCTTAGGTGGTTTATTACAATCGACGAGGTACTAGGGAGGAGATTGGTGTTTCCGTGGACATTGTCGTGAAGATCGCCGATAACAGAGGATCATCTTATTTAAATCATTGTAATGATCTTTAAGTAGTATGTAGACCTTTGTAACGTATGATTTTGTATGTAACTGATTTGATGAATAAAATATATTTTATCCCTCGTATCTTCCTTGTCGTTAATTCTGTCATATTTTACTTATGAGTAGCAATTTCCGAGCAGGTGGTTTTATACTTAGCCTATCTTCAAAACTTCAGGAGTGTTAGCAGATCATTTAGATCGTTAGGAACAGATCAAGGAGTTTTTATTGAGCGTATCAATGTTTACTCGACTTGTCATAATTTAGAACTTTAGGTTTTTAACCCAAAGTCTTTTTGATCGTTGCAAATAGTTCGAGGAGTGTTTATCGAGCGGATCGATGTTTACTCGACTCTTTTTAGACTTAGGTTCTTAACCTAAAAAGTCTTTTTGATATATCGAGGAGTTTTTATCGAGCGGATCAACGTTTACTCGACTCGTTTTTGATTGTACACTTAGGTTTTTAACCAAAAAGTTTTTAGATCGATAAGTTTAAGCGAGGAGTTTTTATTGAGCGGATCAATGTATACTCGACTCGTCTTAGGTTTTTAACCCAAAAAGTCTTTAGATCGATAAGTTTGAGCGAGGAGTTTTTATTGAGCGGATCAATGTATACTCGACTCGTTTTATTAGACTTGGGTTTTTAACCCGAAAAGTCTTTAATCGATAAGTTTGAGCGAGGAGTTTTTATTGAGCGGATCAATGTATACTCGACTCGTTTTTGATTAGACTTGGGTTTTTAACCCAAAAAGTCTTTTTGACATATCGAGGAGTTTTTATTGAGCGGATCAATGTTTACTCGACTCGTTTTTCGATTGTAGACTTAGGTTTTTAACCAAAAAGTCTTTAGATATATCGAGGAGTTTTTATTGAGCGGATCAATGTTTACTCGACTCGTTTTTCGATTGTAGACTTAGGTTTTTAACCAAAAAGTCTTTAGATATATCGAGGAGTTTTTATTGAGCGGATCAATGTTTACTCGACTCGTTTTTCGATTGTAGACTTAGGTTTTTAACCAAAAAGTCTTTAGATATATCGAGGAGTTTTTATTGAGCGGATCAATGTTTACTCGACTCGTTTCGTTCTGACAATATGATTGTGCGATTCTGATGAATGTTTAACCGATATAATCGATATATATAAAATGCCAAAGAAATCTTTAATAATTGAACTTTAGGCCAAGGCCTTTATTACAAAGATTGAAATTTGATAAAGTAAAAAGTAAAAAATGCAGTATAATCTGCTAAAATTTATTTACCATAGTATTTCCTAAGGTTGACAGCATTCCAGGTTCTTGGTAAGGCAGTTCCATCCAAGTGTGCAATTCTGTATGAACCTTTCTTCCCCACGCCAATGACGATGTAAGGTCCATCCCAATTTTGTTGTAACTTTCCCACATGCTTGGATACTTCTACCTTTTTCAAGACCAAATCTCCTTCTTTGAAGGTTCGGATGCGTACTTTTTGATTGTATGCTTTCTCCATATTAGCTTTAGTGGCTTGTAAGCGCACAACAGCTTTATCTCTTAAAGCTTCTGTTAAATCAATGTCATTTTCTCTTGACTTTTCATTTTCTTGGTCATCGAACATTTCTACTCTTGGCGTTGGGATTAGGGTTTCCACAGGGATAACCGCTTCCGACCCATATACCAAGCTAAATGGGGTTTCCCCAGTTGAGCTTCTTACTGTGGTCCGATTAGCCCATAATACTCCTGGGAGTTCATCAAGCCATTTTCCTTTGGCTGCTCCTAATCTTTTTTCCAAAGATTTTATTATCTCTCGGTTTGCTACTTCCGTTTGTCCATTTGCTCGAGGATGTCCTACCGAGGTAAAATTCTGTTGAATTCCAAGTTTTGTACACCATTCTATTATCTGTTTCCCCGCGAATTGAGTTCCATTATCGGAGATAAGGACCCTTGGGATGCCGAATCGACAGACTATGAATTTCCATAGGAAATTGATAATTTGGAATTGGGTTATTCGTGCGAGGGCGACGCATTCTATCCATTTGCTGAAGTATTCTACAGCGACCAGGACATAGGATTTCTTAGATCTGGCCGCTGGGAAAGGTCCCACGATGTCCATTCCCCACTGATCGAATGGCCAACAAACTGGAATAGGGTGCATGTTTTCTGCCGGTCGATGACATATGTTAGCATGGATCTGGCAGTGATGACATTCTTGGACATATTTAGCGGCATCTTTATTGATGGTCGGCCAATAGTAACCCGTCCTGAGACATTTTAAAGCCAATGCCCTTGATCCGCTGTGGTTTCCTGCATCCCCATCATGTATTTCTCGTAGTATATCGATGGTTTGTGATTCAGGTACGCATTTCAGAAGAATCCCTGATACTGATCTTCGGTAGAGTTTTCCTTCTACCAGTGCATATTTCGGAGCTCGATATCTTATTTTCCGAGCTTCATTTTGGTCAGGTGGTAATTTTCCTTCTCGAAAATAGTCTATCATTGGGGTCATCCAGTTTTCTTCGGCTTCTTCGATTTCCATTATATCGACTACTGGCGTTTCGTCGATGTCGATTGCTGGTGTATTAGAGACCAACCAGTTGATCACCCGTTCGGTCTTTCCGTCATGGGATCCTGTGAATTTTGACAGCTGATCGGCCCATTTATTTTCCGACCGTGGTATGTTCTGGATACTAAAACTTTCAAATTTCTCAGCTAGAGTTTTCACTATGGCGAGGTATTTGACCATGTTAAATTCCTTAGCCTCGTATAGGCCTTCTATCTGTCTTTGCACTAATTCTGAATCAGTTAGTACCTTAAGACTTTTTATATTGGCTTTGATCGCCATCTCCATTCCTGCGATTAATGCTTCATATTCAGCTTCATTGTTTGTCACAACGAAGTCCAGTGTTATCGCGTAATTTAAATCTTCCTTATTAGGTCCGGTGAAGTTGATTCCGGCGCCTCCTCCTTCTCGGCATGAAGCACCATCGACATGCATTAGCCAAGTTTGATCTTCAATGATCAAAACATCGTTGTTGGGGCAGCTCGATGATTCAGTAGCCTGTGTCGGTGTTTCTAATATAAAATCGGCCAACACTTGGGCCTTGATGGCAATCCTTGGTTTGTAGTCTACCTCGAACTGACTGAGTTCGATGGCCCATTTGATTAGTCGACCGGAGGCTTCTGGTTTAGCTAGAACTTGCCTTAGCGGTTGATTCGTCAAAACGATAATTCTGTAAGTTAAGAAGTAGGGTCAGAGTTTTCGTGCGGCCACTACTAAGGCCAGTGTGAATTTTTCTATTTCTAAGTAATTCTTCTCCGCCCCTTGTAATAACTTGCTGAGATAATATACGGGCTTATGCTCTGAGCCCTCGACTTTGATTAGTACTGAACTTATCGCTACGTCGGAGATGGAGATGTACATATACAATGGTTCTCCTTCCGTTGGTTTTGCCAACATCGGAGGCGTCGTCAAATATTCTTTGAGCTGCTCGAAGGCCTGATCGCATTCTTCGGTCCAAACAAAGTTCTTTGCCTTTCGGAGAGTTTGGAAAAAAGGGAGGCTTTTGTCCGCAGACTTTGATATAAACCTGTTTAATGCTACGATCTTTCCAACTAGGCTTTGTACTTGAGAGATAGTTTTAGGAGGTTTCATTTCAGTTATGGCTCGGATTTTTTCTGGGTTGGCTTCTATTCCGCGTTGGTGAACTAGATATCCAAGAATTTTCCTGATTTGACACCAAAGGTGCATTTTGCGGGGTTTAACTTCATACGATATTTTCTTAAGATCTGAAAGCATCGATCGAGATGCTTAACATGATCTGCTTCGTTCATACTTTTGACCAGCATGTCGTCCACGTAGACTTCCATCAGTTCTCCGATTAATTCTTTGAACATTAGGTTTACTAACCTTTGGTAAGTAGCTCCGGCATTTCTTAAGCCGAATGGCATTACTATGAAGCAATATACTCCCTGCTCGGTTACGAACGCGGTCTTTTCTTGATCCCGCTCATCCATGTATATTTGGTAAAACCCTTGGAAGGCGTCCATCATACTGAATAATGCGAAGCCAGCTGTCGAGTCGACCAATAAGTCGATCCTTGGCAGGGGGTATGGGTCGCGCGGACACAACTTGTTGAGGTCGGTGAAATCATTACACATCCTCCATTTATTATCTTTTTTATCTCCTTTTGCGACTAGTACGACATTGCATAGCCATTCTGAGAAATGAATTTCTCGGATTTGTTTTGCCTCGAGCAACCTTTCTACCTCGGCTTTGATCATTTTATCTTTCACCGGTCCATGATTTCTCTTCTTCTGCCTGGCGGGTTTCGCCAAAGGATCTATTTTTAGGGAATGCTTGATTATTCGAGGATCAATTCCTTCAATGTCATTTGCGCTCCAAGCGAAGACATCGGCATTGTTTCTGAGGAAGTCGATCAGCATTATTTCTCCTTCTTCGCTCAACTCTGTACCAATTCTCGTCTTTTTGGATGAGTCACCTTCTACTAGAATTATATCTTTATGTTCAGGGGGTTTCAAAGACAAGTCTAGCGGTTCTTTCCCCTTTTTATCTAGTCGATCAGTACTAGGAATTTCAACTTCATTTCTAATGAGATCGCCTTCAATCTTTCTCTTGCTCGGAGTAATGGACTTAGGGTGTTCTTTCATAGTTAACGAAGTACTATAGCAGTCCCAAGCCATGCAATGGTCGTTTGTTATTTCTCCGATGCCTGTATCGGTTGGAAACTTTATCTTCTGATGATAAGTAGAGACAACAGCTCGGAATAGATTGAGAGCAGGTCGTCCCAATATTGCATTATAAGCGAAAGGGGTTTCTACTACTAGAAATTTTACCAGCTTCACTGTCCGGTGGGGTATTTTTCCGAGCAATACGCTTAAGGTTATCGTTCCGCTGGGGATGATTTCGG
>CM064880.1:23165435-23565560 GCA_003313485.2 Penstemon barbatus
GCGAATTGAGTTCCATTATCGGAGATAAGGACCCTTGGGATGCCGAATCGACAGACTATGAATTTCCAGAGGAAATTGATAACTTGGAATTGGGTTATTCGTGCGAGGGCGACGCATTCTATCCATTTGCTGAAGTATTCTACAGCGACCAGGACATAGGATTTCTTAGATCTGGCCGCTGGGAAAGGTCCCACGATGTCCATTCCCCACTGATCGAATGGCCAACAAACTGGAATAGGGTGCATGTTTTCTGCTGGTCGATGACATATGTTAGCATGGATCTGGCAGTGATGACATTCTTGGACATATTTAGCGGCATCTTTATTGATGGTCGGCCAATAGTAACCCGTCCTGAGACATTTTAAAGCCAATGCCCTTGATCCGCTGTGGTTTCCTGCATCCCCATCATGTATTTCTCGTAGTATATCGATGGTTTGTGATTCAGGTACGCATTTCAGAAGAATCCCTGATACTGATCTTCGGTAGAGTTTTCCTTCTACCAGTGTATATTTCGGAGCTCGATATCTTATTTTCCGAGCTTCATTTTGGTCAGGTGGTAATTTTCCTTCTCGAAGATAGTCTATCATTGGGGTCATCCAGTTTTCTTCGGCTTCTTCGATTTCCATTATATCGACTACTGGCGTTTCGTCGATGTCGATTGCTGGTGTATTAGAGACCAACCAGTTGATCACCCGTTCGGTCTTTCCGTCATGGGATCCTGTGAATTTTGATAGCTGATCGGCCCATTTATTTTCCGAACGTGGTATGTTCTGGATACTAAAACTTTCAAATTTCTCAGCTAGAGTTTTCACTTTGGCGAGGTATTTGACCATGTTGAATTCCTTAGCCTCGTATAGGCCTTCTATCTGTCTTTGCACTAATTCTGAATCAGTTAGTACCTTAAGACTTTTTATATTGGCTTTGATCGCCATCTCCATTCCTGCGATTAATGCTTCATATTCAGCTTCATTGTTTGTCACAACGAAGTCCAGTGTTATCGCGTAATTTAAATCTTCCTTATTAGGTCCGGTGAAGTTGATTCCGGCGCCTCCTCCTTCTCGGCATGAAGCACCATCGACATGCATTAGCCAAGTTTGATCTTCAATGATCAAAACATCGTCGTTGGGGCAGCTCGATGATTCAGTAGCCTGTGTCGGTGTTTCTAATATAAAATCGGCCAACACTTGGGCCTTGATGGCAATCCTTGGTTTGTAGTCTACCTCGAACTGACTGAGTTCGATGGCCCATTTGATTAGTCGACCGAAGGCTTCTGGTTTAGCTAGAACTTGCCTTAGCGGTTGATTCGTCAAAACGATAATTCTGTAAGTTAAGAAGTAGGGTCGGAGTTTTCGTGCGGCCACTACTAAGGCCAGTGTGAATTTTTCTATTTCTAAGTAATTCTTCTCCGCCCCTTGTAATAACTTGCTGAGATAATATACGGGCTTATGCTCTGAGCCCTCGACTTTGATTAGTACTGAACTTATCGCTACGTCGGTGATGGAGATGTACATATACAATGGTTCTCCTTCCGTTGGTTTTGCCAACATCGGAGGCGTCGTCAAATATTCTTTGAGCTGCTCGAAGGCCTGATCGCATTCTTCGGTCCAAACAAAGTTCTTTGCCTTTCGGAGAGTTTGGAAAAAAGGGAGGCTTTTGTCCGCAGACTTTGATATAAACCTGTTTAATGCTACGATCTTTCCAACTAGGCTTTGTACTTGAGAGATAGTTTTAGGAGGTTTCATTTCAGTTATGGCTCGGATTTTTTCTGGGTTGGCTTCTATTCCGCGTTGGTGAACTAGATATCCCAAGAATTTCCCTGATTTGACACCAAAGGTGCATTTTGCGGGGTTTAACTTCATACGATATTTTCTTAAGATCTGAAAGCATCGATCGAGATGCTTTACATGATCTGCTTCGTTCATACTTTTGACCAGCATGTCGTCCACGTAGACTTCCATCAGTTCTCCGATTAATTCTTTGAACATTAGGTTTACTAACCTTTGGTAAGTAGCTCCGGCATTTCTTAAGCCGAATGGCATTACTATGAAGCAATATACTCCCTGCTCGGTTACGAACGCGGTCTTTTCTTGATCCCGCTCATCCATGTATATTTGGTAAAACCCTTGGAAGGCGTCCATCATACTGAATAATGCGAAGCCAGCTGTCGAGTCGACCAATAAGTCGATCCTTGGCAGGGGGTATGGGTCGCGCGGACACAACTTGTTGAGGTCGGTGAAATCATTACACATCCTCCATTTATTATCTTTTTTATCTCCTTTTGCGACTAGTACGACATTGCATAGCCATTCCGAGAAATGAATTTCTCGGATTTGTTTTGCCTCGAGCAACCTTTCTACCTCGGCTTTGATAATTTTATCTTTCACCGGTCCATGATTTCTCTTCTTCTGCCTGGCGGGTTTCGCCAAATGATCTATTTTTAGGGAATGCTTGATTATTCGAGGATCAATTCCTTCAATGTCATTTGCGCTCCAAGCGAAGACATCGGCATTGTTTCTGAGGAAGTCGATCAGCATTATTTCTCCTTCTTCGCTCAACTCTGTACCAATTCTCGTCTTTTTGGATGAGTCGCCTTCTACTAGAATTATATCTTTATGTTCAGGGGGTTTCAAAGATAAGTCTAGCGGTTCTTTCCCCTTTTTATCTAGTCGATCAGTACTAGGAATTTCAACTTCATTTCTAATGAGATCGCCTTCAATCTTTCTCTTGCTCGGAGTAATGGACTTAGGGTGTACTTTCATAGTTAACGAAGTACTATAGCAGTCCCAAGCCATGCAATGGTCGTTTGTTATTTCTCCGATGCCTGTATCGGTTGGAAACTTTATCTTCTGATGATAAGTAGAGACAACAGCTCGGAATAGATTGAGAGCAGGTCGTCCCAATATTGCATTATAAGCGAAAGGGGTTTCTACTACTAGAAATTTTACCAGCTTCACTGTCCGGTGGGGTATTTTTCCGAGCGATACGCTTAAGGTTATCGTTCCGCTGGGGATGATTTCGGACCCCCCGAATCCTATTAATGGCGTAGCTACTTTCTGCAAGTTTATTTGCCCCAAGTCCATTTGGGCTAAAACTTCTCGGGAGATAATATTGGCTGAGCTCCCATTATCTATTAAGATTCTCTTGACATTGTAATTTGCTATTTCTAGCGATATTACCATAGGGAAGTCGGGGTTATCCTCTCTTGCGTCCCAGACAATATTTTTAGGTGCTTCGCCTTCATTAAAACTGATCTGCTGATCGTTTGATGGCCTGCTTTCCAGGGTCCAAATTTCTTTTGGGTATTTTGAGTTTCCAATTATGGACCTGGAAGTTCTTCGCCGGGCGTTACGACTATCTCCACCCACGGGACCCCCGGAGATCGTATGGATAGTTCCATTGATCTGGTCGTGATTCGACTCCTGAATAGGTCGGCGTTCAGGTGATCTTTGATGAGAATTTCTCCTTCGATCAACATTCCGAGGGCTTCTACTTCTTTCCCTTTTACGATCATCTCGCTCTATGTATTCGTCAAGTTTTCCTTGCTCGATAAGTTTCTCAACCTCTCTCTTAAGGTGAAAACAATTCTCCGTTCGATGTCCATGTGCCCTATGGTATTTACAGTATTGATCGTAGTTTCGAGAGCCTGGTCTCGGCTGCGCGATTTTCCTCGCTTCGGGAATCCAGTTATTTCTTTCTAGGACTTCCAATATTTCTTCCATTGGAACATTTAACCTTGGGTGTTCTACATGATTCACCCTGCTTCTGATTGGTTGATCATGGTTTCTTGGTCTTTGGTAGAAATTAGGTTGTCTGTCTTGGTCGGCTTTGTTGTATTCCAGTCGGTGGAAAACATTACCTCTCCTGGAAGATCGCTCGTAATCCAAAGATTTTTGGGTAGGAAACCTCTCATGCCGTTTGGAGCCTGAGGTGGTGGCTTTGTTTTTGTTTTTATCCTTAAAGGAATTCATCTCTTCTTGGGTCATATACTTAGAAGCCAAGCTCATAATGTCGGCAAACGTTCTCGGTTGTTTTCGACTGAGGGCGTTTCCAAACTGCCTATTTTTAGTGAGGTCGAAGAGGATAGAAATTATGTAATCGATATTCGGAGAGTCGATTTTGAGTAATTCTACGTTGAACCTCGCCAACCAATTTCTTAGGGATTCTCCCTCTTGTTGGTGTATGGTTCCTAGGTAGCTCATCGGAAGTTTTTGCCTCCTCTGACTGGCAAATTGCTGTATTAGTTTATTGCATAATTCTCGGAAACTGAATATAGAGTTGGCCGGCTGTTTGGCAAACCAATCCAGCGCGAGTCCTTCGAATGTTGTTACCATTAGCTTGGCGGTGAATTCGGCGGAGTGGGCATACAAATTCATTATGTTCGTAAAGCTAAAGATATAATCGTCCGGGTCGGTGGTTCCATCATATCGGGGTAGTCTTCCCGGGACCTGTCCCGCGGACTGTGCTTCTTTTATTTCCCTGCAGAAAGGAGAGCAAGCCGCAAGGCTTTCCTGGAGTTCTGCAGTCCGGGCCCACGGGTTCTGCACAGATCGTAATCGTTGTTCAAGTCGCTCCTGTACCATCCTTTCAATTTCTCGTTCTGAGAATCGAGTCGCTCTCGGTCGATAGGGGATTGTATCATCTATATCATCTTCGATTGGGATGATCGTTCGTTCCTTCGATCCGCTGTGACCGGCTTGTGGTACTCTTCGACCAGTTCTTCTTTGGGGACGGTTGTCGGAGGGTTTAGAATTGACCTGCTGTGGGCTGTGTAGCGAGCGTCGCTCACTTGTTGGGCTGTCAGCTTGTTGAGAGGTCCGTTCGTTCGGCCTTGGCACTCCTGGCGCGGGAGTTGCCCTGGGAGCCGTAACGTTTTGAGGAATTTGGTCTAAAACTAGCAATTCTTCTGGAGAGAGTGACTTGAAGAGCATCGCTATTTGTTTCAGTTTTTCCTGAGCGCCAGGGAGAGGAACGGGTATTTCGGGAACTTCCGGTTCTTCTGGTATTGTACCGGTAAGACCTCCTTGGTGTTCCTGCTGACGGGAACGGGTATCTGGGAGGTTTTCATTGGTGTTGGGATTGTTGTTATCGTTGTTGTCTTGTGGATCTTCAGATGTGTTGTGGCCTGTGGTCGTATTGCTTCTCGCTCCAACGCGAGCGCTTTTCCTTGGGCGAGCCATGTGTCGATTCGAATAATTAACCTAGCCCCACGGTGGGCGCCAACTGATTTAGCCGGATTTCGTCGGGTTAATTGTATATCAGTGAATTTGTAATATAGGTGGGGTTTACGATATTGGTGTATATATTTGGTAGGGCTCTGTTACTTTATTCCGGATGGATCAATCACAAAGAAAAGCAATGATTAAGAACAAGAAGTAAAACCACAAATAAAGCTAATAACACATCCATATGGAGATCAAAATACTATGAATAATATTGATTCTTATTCAGTTGTAATGCCTTAGGCAGAGAATATTTGTGTGTCCTTGAAGTAAAGGATTTCGTAGTTGTCTAATACAATCATTAACTAGGTATTTATACAATGTTTAACCTAGTTTTACAAGGAATCATAGTCCTAATAGGACTCGGCCCAAATATCCTTCATGGGTCCGGAGTATTATCTTTAGATCGAAGAGAGCTGTGCTTGGCCGGGTCTGTTAGACGATCCCGATCTGCTTGGATTGGTCTAATCGATCTTAACTTCTTCGTTCGATTCGAGTAATATGTAGGGTGCGAAATAGCCCCCATCAGGTTGGAAGAGGACGGGAAATTAGTGGGAAAGCGACGGTTTCGGGTGGCAGGATCACCAAGGTTTGATTTCTACGGAGCAGATTTTGGGTGGGGGAGGCCAAACAAGTTTGAAGCTCTTTTTGTTCATAGGGATGGATCCATGTCCATTTGCAATTCGGGACAATTCGAGGGTGGTCTGGAGATTGGGTTGTCAAAGCCAAAGGCGGAAATGCAAACTTTTACTGAAGTATTTAACATGGTTCTTGCAGATTTGTTGCTATAAAAATAAGCTAGCTATTTGTTACCTACTGATGTATAATGCATATATAATGCATATTTCTAGTCATTTTATTGGGTTTTAAATCAGATCAACCGTAATTTTACTCATCAAAATGGAATTGAATAATCACTGGTTGCTTTAATTAATATTTTGTCGGATTTATATTAAAGTATTATTTTGCCTGTTAATATTATTTATAAAATTAAATAAGTTAAATAAATATATAAAATCTCTAAATTGGTTCGCACGTGTTTTATTCAAGCCAATTGGGCAACAATATGGACTAAAAATTGTCGTCAAATTTGAAACCGTTGGGTTATTTTGATAACATGAAATGTTAGGGGTATAATTGTCATTTTAATAGTAAAACTTAATTGCCACGTTATCAGTTAACGTCCATTTTTAATGGTGGCACCAAAAGTGACTGATTTCTTATATTGTGTTACAAAATGTATCGACCTTGATTTTTACGGTACCACAAGTAAGAATCGATATATAGTTTGGTACCACAGGTTCAATTCTCTCGTTTTTTTTTCAATTGACTTCTCTGTATTTACATGGATAGGGGGACCCAATTGCTCCCTGTTGGATGAAGATGAAGATCAGAAGACAATGAAGTTAGAAGTTAAAGAGAGGTTTTGATGATTTCCAAAAGTAAGGAATGCTTAGTAAAATCCCTTAGAAAATTTTTGATCAACCTCAAAGACAAATCAGTTAAGTCAAAATTCAATTTGGTCCAGAAGACTACTGATCTGCTGCTGAAGGAAGAAACCAGTTTGGTGAAAATTAGCCGACTCAAATCAGATTTGTTCAAGTTTGGGATCAGCTCAGTTCATCATCAGACGAGTGATTCTTATCAGCCAAGTGAAGATGATCAGGAAGTCTCTCCAACGGTAATAAATGCACTTGGAGTAATAAATGCTGAAGATTGAGGGTATTTATGGCAAATGATTGAAGAAAACCTCATATCAGCTTGGTGCATTTAATGCTGCTGACAAAAAGTATTGTTGACAGTACTGCAACAGTACAGAGAGCCGTTCGCAGAAATTAAGGACCAGTACTCGAGGAATTTGAATCTTGTCTTTCTTCAACGGACATTATTCAAATCTGGAGTATAAATAGTTCGCGAACTTGAGAGAGAAAAACAACAACACAACTCTGAGAAAATTTTCGAAGCAAAATCTCTCTTAGTCTCAAGAACAGCTCACTCACCTGGTGAAGTCATTTGTTGGCAGTACCAAGTTGAAGTTCAAAGTTCAAGATTAATCATTTTTCTGATTGAAAAACTGTAAAAGGAGTGTTGTGAGAAGTGTAGATCCATCTTAGTGAGTGATCTAACTTCAGAGGATAGGTCTTCTTAGTGATTTCCTATTGTGAGCTTATGGCCTCTTCATTTGTTATTTTGGAGTAAGTAGAGTGTATTGTAATCTAAGTGATTATAGTATATCCCAAGATCTAAGTGACTTAGAAGAGTGGACTAAAGGATTTTTATCCATATAACCACTATAAAAATTCTTTGTGTTTTACTTGCATTAATTTCTTGCATATCTTCAAAATTGCATAAAACACTTTAGAAAACTGTTGGAAGATTTTTAAAAGGGATTTGTTAAAATTGGGGATAAAATCTTTCAAAAGATTAAGTCTACTTGTGAAAAACACATATAAATATCCGCTGCAAGTATTCTGTTTTAAAGCTAAGTTTTGCTGAAATCAGCTAAGTGACTAAAAGAAAAGTGGTCAACTCTGTTGTTCAGGATTTGTTCACGAATAGCTTAGTCAGCTTACTGTTCTATATCAGCTTAGTTTGCTGACAGACAACTTGCAAGTTTTAAAGTCTAAAAATTTTCAGAGGTCTATTCATCCTCCCCCCCCCCTCCCCCCTCTAGACCTCATCTGACCACTTGGGACCAACAAGTGGTATCAGAGCGGGTGGTTCAATAGAATCAGTTGCTTGATCAACGAGCTTGATCCAAGTGTTTTTCAAAGGTTTTAAACTTTTTCAAAAGAGCATATTTTTGAAAAATCAAAACTTTTTGAAAATGGATTGTATTAGTCATGTTCCCCACATTGGTGGTATGAGTTTTGAGGACTAGAAGATCAGGATGGAGATCTTCTTAGCTGCTTACAATGATAACATGTATACATGCATTACCAAGGGTCCATTCAAATTCACCAAGACTATAAAGGTTGATGAAGTAGATATAGTGGTGGAAAAAGATCTACAAGAGATAACAGCTGAAGAAGTCAAGCTGTTCAATCTTGATAAAGTTGGTCGTTTCATCATGACCAAAGCCCTGGACAACGACAGATTTGACAAAGTCAGCTGAGTGTTGGGACAAGGTTCGTGACATGAGTGAAGGAAACGAAGATATAAATGAGCATCAGTTGAGTGTTGCTCTGGAAAAGCTAGACAACTTCAAGGTGAAGTCTGCTGAAACCATTGATCAGATGGATATAAGGTTTACAAGGACGCTGAATGAAGTTCTAAAGCTAGAAAAAACCTTCACTGACAAGGAGATAACCGTCAGGGTGCTAAAGGCTCTGCCTCCAAAGTTCAACATGAAGGTGACAGCCATGGAAGAATCAAGAGATTTGGGAAAGATCTCTCTTACCGGGCTGTTCTCAGTACTCAAGGCATACGAGTATAAACTGCCAAGATTGGGTGTTGAAGAAACTTCAACTTCAGGCCCCACAGCTGCCCTGGTTGCTGCTGAAAATCCAAGAAGAGCAGCACACAAAAGCAAAGAAGTGGACTCATCTGATGAAGCCATACTACTCAACAAAAAGGAGTACACTGCTGGAGACGTTGCATTGCTGATAAACAATTTCAAGAAGTTCTATAAAAGAAAAATGAAGAACAAATACAACAATGCTTCTACTTCTAACCCTACTTTTTCTTCTCAAGATAAAGATGCTTATAAATCCAAACTAATGTATTACAACTGCAGGAAATTGGGACACTTCATCAGAGACTGCCCATTTCCTAAAGCTGAGAATTATACAGAAGAGGAAAAGAGAATCAGAAAAGAAAGAAAGCATCAGAAAGGCAAGGTGCTGATATGTGAAGCAGAGAAGCTGGCTGCTATCTAATCATCTAATTCAGACTCAAACACTTCTGAAGAAGAGTCTACTGAAGATGAAAACCCTGCTCTTATCTGCCTGATGGTTAAGGAATCTGATGACTCTGAGGATGAGATAACTCCTCTTGAAAATGAATTGTTTAATTCATTTGAGCAAATGATGGTTAATAATACTAGTATTACTGACGCATTTGCTAAGCTTAAGGAATAGATGATACTGCTGAGAGAGCAAAACAGTTCACTGAAACTTAATGTTGAAAAACCAACTGAATCAGCTGAATATAAACTGCTTGAGCAAGAAAATGAGTCTCTGAAAGCTGAATGTGAAGTCTATAAGGGTAAAATCATGAAACTTGAAAAGATTATTGAGTCTCATGATAAGTCATATGTTGCATCCACTCATATGTCTAGTAAACAGAAGATGCCTTCAGAACAGGATAAGTTAAAACTGAACCATACTGAAAAGTTCATATCAGCTGACAATAGTAAGGTCATATTGTATGTTCAGACTACTAAATCTGCTTCACCTGAGAAAGAATTAAAGGAGAAGAAAGCTCTTAAGGCTAAAAAGAGCAAAGAGCCTAGTTTAGGAAAACAGACTGGTAAGACTAAACAGCAGAGTCCTAGGAAGTCTGCTGAAACTAGTAAAACCATTCAGACTAGTAACAGAACTAAGTCATCTGTTAATGAGCAAGTAAAAAGTAAGCCAAAGAAACATAAGAACAAGAAAAATCAAAATGCTTGGTATGAAAATGAGTCATATTATATGTGCAACCTGCTGCATATCCTCCTATGTATCATGCACCTCAATTTCCAACTTACTATGCACCTTACCCTGCTCATCCAATGCATGCATATCCTGCTTATCATGCATCTTATTCTGCTTATGAACATCATCCTTATCATACTGATTATCAACATAACAAATCTGATGGATATGATGAAGATAAACATGTTCATGCTCCTGTTAAATCTCAGAAGCCTAAGAAGCCTAAGATTTCAACATCTTGGGTTGTCAATGGTGGAACTAATCCTCCAGGACCCTCTCAATAAGGGTACCTAAAACAATTTTATTTTGTTTTGTAGGTTAGGATTAGGAGTAGGGGTAAAGTAGAGAAAATATGGTACTTGGACAGTGGATGTTCAAGACACATGTGTGGAATCATACATGAGCTGACTGATGCTGTTGCTGTGGACGGTTCTAAAGTAACTTTTGGAGACAGCAAATAAGGCAAGATTGTAGCATGTGGAAGATTAATCAAAGGCAACATTGAGATATCTAACGTCTCTTGTGTTAAAGGCCTCAAATACAATTTGCTGAGCATAAGTCAATTTTGTGACAAGGGATTTTCAGTTATTTTCTCATCAGATAAGTGCTATGTTGAACAGATTGGTACAAAGAAGGTCATCTTATCTGGAAGACGACAAGGAAATGTCTACACAGTGGACTGGAATTCTGTGTACAAGAATTCAAACATTTGTTTGGTGGCTTCTACACCAAATGAAGTTAGTTGACTGAGGCACAAAAAAATGAATCATGTGAATTTCAAGATCATAAACATATTAATCAAGAATAATCTGGTACAAGTGATGTACTAAGTCTTCGTCAAGCACAAATTCATGTCGACAATCGATTACCTATATTACTGATCGAAACACATCAATCTACTCAAAATGAAGACAAACTTATCCCCTTATCGATGTTGCACCTTTCGACATGGATAACGTCGACATCTGCCGTACCCTTTACTCATAAAGGTCAAACCAAATATAGAAAATCCGATCCTGACCTAAACGTCCTATCATAACCCATTCGCTGTAACCGAGAGGTCTTGTCAAGATCCGACCCATTAACCTGAGTGAAAAACTATAAATAGCCCTCATTAATTACGGATAAGGTATGCACTCTAAGACCAAATCATTAAATACCCATTTCATCAATATCGAACTCGATACTTACTTAAGCATCGGAGGGTTATCGCCGGGTAACCACCGGCATTAACCTAACGTGGTTATCTATGATTGCAGGTTACGATCCCCGAAAACAAATAGAAGAGAGGTTTAATCGATCTACCTACCTTCACATTGAAGAGATATGTTAATCCAGATACCGCATTCCTCGATTATACTAAACATTGTAATCCACCTAAAACACACTCATCAATTGGCACCGTCTGTGGGAATCATAACTCTGAATCGAATAAAAATGACCACGCGTTCGATGGCCGCTCTTGCTCGAGAACGAAATGGAAATCAAGACCAACTCAGGGAAAATGTATTGATTCGCCATTTCCATCAGTTTCTTGTAAGTGGAGGGATTTTCTCGGACGATGGCGCTGGCGAATCCTCGATTCAGAGTATTCTGAAACAAGACCTGTCAGAATACGTGGTGGATCGTCCCTGAGCTCCTGTTGTGGATCGTCCCGTTGAAAGAACACCAAACAATCGATACAATGATAACGGAAATAGAAGGAGGTACCGAGAAGAGGAAAGAAATTTCGACATAAGAAGAATGAGGACGGGGAGATCTAATACAGAGTACTACGATAATTACATTCCACTCAAGAAAGCTAGATCGGAAATCTTATTCGCCATACAGGATAAGAATTTCCCGAGGAGGCCTCCCCCGCAAAGAAAAGCCCCTAATTCGAAGAAATACTACAGATTTCATCGACAAAGAGGACACGACACCGAGGATTGTTATCAACTAAAAAACGAAATCGAAGGTCAATTGCTGAGGGACATTTGATAGGATACGTTAAGACGACAGGGAATACTCAAGAAGATAACAGGCCCACCAACAGTCCTCGATCTAGATCTCCCCTCAGGAGAAATCAAAATCGAGAGGAAAAGGAGGAACCAAGAAGAGCACATCCGGGAACAATCGTAAACATAACGGTTTCTCGAGCTCTTTTCAGGGTAGATCGACATGAATGCCATGAACTATTGTCGATCAAACTAGCAACCTCCTGCAAATCGATAGGATTTGATGATTCGGATCTCCAGCCGAGATATGTTTCTTACGACGAGCAAGATGTCCCCGACTACCCTATGGTTATCACGGCGCAGATAGCAGGCGCGACTGTAAAGAGAATCTTAATCGATACGGGAAGTTTTGCCAATATCCTTTTCCTAGACGCAATGGAGAGGATGGACTTGGGACAAACCCCCTTCAGTCCTGTAGGAACCCCTCTAGTCGGATTTGGTGGTGCTCAGGTTATTCCTATGGGAACGTTGACCCTATCGTTGGCAATGGGCAAAGAGGGTAACTCAAAAATCAGGATGGTTAAGTTTTTAATAGTCGATGCACCTTGTGCTTACAATGTCATCCTCGGAAGACCAGCTCTCAATAGTTTCCAAGCAATCATCTCCACCCATCATCAAAAGTTGAAATTCCCTACTTCCAAAAGGATTGGAGAACTGATCGGTAATGCTAAAGATGGTTGGGATTGTTACACCGTCTCCATCGACAAACGAGAGAAAGCGGAGATACCTTACTCGAAAGTGCGGAAGACAATGAGCAAAATGTAGCTGCGTCCACAAGGTCGATTGTTGCTGACGACCCATTGGAAAAAGAAGTCAAGGAAAATAGAGAAGAGAAGCAAGAGAAAGTAAACAATAGGAAAAGAAAGTTTGAAATAATCGAGCCGTCTGAGGGTCACAAAATGATAGAGCTGGTGCCGGGGGACTTTTCTAAAACTACTAGGGTTGGAACACAACTCTCGGAAGGACTTGAGACCCAGCTCATCGAATTTTTGAGGGAAAATATGGACGTTTTTGCATGGTCCACCACTGATCTACAAGGAATAGATCCGAAAGTCATTGTCTATAGACTCAATATCGACCCTGCTGCTAGACCAACCAGATAGAAGAAAAGAAACTTCGGACCGGAAAGAAACAGAATAACTAAAGAAGAAGTCAATAAGCTGCTCGATGCCGACTATATTGCCGAGATTCAATTTACCGAGTGCTTGTGCAATGTCGTCCTGGTATCCAAAGGAGGTGGAAAATGGAGAATGTGCAACGACTTCACCGACCTCAATAAGCTTTGTCCTAGAGATCCTTATCCCCTCCCAAGGATCGATTAACTTGTCGATTCGACGGCAGGTTGCACTATTTTGAGTATGATGGACGCATTTCAAGGGTTCTATCAAATTTTTATGGCACTAGAGGACCAGGAGAAGACAGCATTTGATATGTTGGTCAAGAGCCTAGATGAAAATGACCACCTAGTACATATCAAGCAAGCATTCGACATAATGCGAAAGTATGGAATGAAATTGAACCAAGCCAAATGAACTTTTGGCGTTCGATCGGGAAAATTCCTTGGATATCTCGTGAATGAGAGAGGAATTGAAGCTAATCCTGAGAAGATACAGGCCATTATCGACCTCAACGCTCCAAAGAACTTGAACAAAGTACAGAAGTTGGTCGGAAAAATAACTGCCCTCAGTCGATTCATATCAAGGTCGACAGACAAGAGCTTACCTTTCTTCAAGGTAATGAAAATTGCAAAAAAGTTCGAATGGACGGCAGAATGTGATCAAGCTTTCGATCATCTCAAAGCTTAATTAGTGTCACCACATCTTTTTGCAAAACCTCGAGATGGCGAAATACTCTATCTCTATGTGGCCGTGTCCTCTCAGGCAATCAGCTCAGTATTGGTGAGAATGGAAACGAAGAAGAACCATTCGATTTATTATGTCAGCAGGGTCTTGCAGGGCCTAGAGAAAAATTATTCGGAGATCGAGAAATTCTCTTTTGCTATAGTAACCACTGCTCGAAAACTCCGACCTTATTTCCAATCGCATAAGGTAGCAGTTTTGACAAATCAACCATTGAGGCAAACCCTCTCGAAGCCCAATGCGTCGGGGAGATTAGTCAAATGGGCAGTCGAACTGGGAGAATACGATATCGACTATATGCCAAGAACTTCGATCAAAGGATAGATCTTAGTGGACTTTGTCCTTGAAAGCACAATGTCGGAAGAAGAGAACGAAGAAGTATGGATGATGCACGTCGATGGATCATCCACGTCGACTGGAGGTGGAGCTGGAATTTAATTTCGAGGGCCGAATGGCGAAGAGTTAGAATTCACATTGAAGTTGGACTTTCTAGTGTCAAATAACGAGGCGGAATACGAGGCCTTGTTGGCCGTCTGAAGATGGCATCAGAAATGGGAATAAAAAACCTAAACGCATACACCGATTCACAATTAGTCGAAAGAGAATTCAAAGGTATGTTTGAAGCCAAAGAAGAATCCATGATCAAATATCTAGACCTCGTCAAAACTCAGTACTCGAAATTCAGAAGTTTCCAACTAGAATACATCAGACGAACCGAGAATACCAGGGCCGACGCCCTTTCTAAATTTGGGAATATGATTGAAGGTATTGTTACAAGGAAAATAACGTTGATGGTCTCTACCAAACCAGCTATGAATACCCATATGGAATCCCTGAGTATCGACGTATGGAACCCTGAAAACAAGAACTTGAGTTGGAAAACCCCCCTGATAGAATACTTAACAAAGGGATCTCTACCCGTCGATAACAATGAAGCGAGAAGGATAAAATACAGAGCACCGCACTATGCCATGATCGGTGATGAATTGTATCGACGTTCCTTAACCGAAGTACTACAGAAGTGTATAATGAGTCCTCAGACAGGATTAGTTTTGAAAGAAGTACATGAAGGATCATGCGGGAGTCGCTCCGGGGGAAGAGCATTGGCGATGAGGGTGTCTCGATTGGGATACTATTGGCTTACCTTGGTGAAAGAGGCCATTCATTATTCGAGAAGCTGCGCGAAGTGTCAATACCATGCCACAATGCCGCAGAAGCCAGCTCCGAAAATGGAATAAATCTCAATTGCATGGCCATTCGATCAATGGGGCGTCGACTTAGTAGGACCATTACCTAAAGCAAGAGGACAGAAATGTTTCCTATTGGTGGGAGTCGAATATTTCAGTACATAGAGTGAAATGCAAAATACTCCCTATACTTTGTCTAAAGGCAAAAACTATCTTATATTATTTTTACTAGCAAAATAAATCCCAATTTTTTTCATTAGCAATAACTGCAAAAACACTGGTATTCACCTATAAATTTGATAATAATTTCCCTGTTAACTTCGAAAATTGACAATAATTCTCCATGTTCACTTAAAAAGTCGACAATAACCTCTCTATTAATTCATGAAAATATTTAGTAAGTTTATAACATGTTTGTACAATGGGGTTTTTTGCAGTTAATATAAAACTTCTACTAGCGAACTTTTTTTCCACATAAATATAACATATTTAATATAATTAATTCGATCTATTAATTTTAAATGACTCCACTAAAGAATTTGAATTGTACTATTGTCATTATAATATATTTTTCTCGAAAGATGAAGACATTCAAATTGATCCTCCAATAATTGATTTGTAACTAGAAATAGGGGTAATTGCAACTTGGCCCCTCTAATTACTTCTTTATACTTAAGTTCCATAAATTCAATAGTGAACAATTTTATTTGTGAACTTATTCATAAATCATAGCACTCTATTGTTCAGTTCCATAACTATCACTACAGGGAATCAATATTTCAGCTTTCCGCATGAAGGATTTGATTTCATATCTGTATAACAAATTTACAGTCCTTTATCTGATCGGATCTTCAAGACATAAGTGCTAGGCTAGGCATGATTACGTGTCATTACGTATGAGCCAAAAGAACTCGTTGACATAAACAAGAGTTTACGCCTACTCAGAATTTAGATCAATTCGCATGATAATCGGTTGATATGTTCTAGAACTTAATAACAGTGGTATCTTATTTTGTGATTATAGATCATGTCCGGTCCGGTCTATTCCTACGTTATTTAATATTATGTAGACCGTATTAGTAGTGTTTCCTTAAAGATTTCAACTTTTACTCACTAAGGACTTTTTGGTCTATTAGCTATAGCTAATCCTCTAGTATAACATGTGTTTATTCTACTTAAGTTATAATCTCTTTAATAGACTTGAAAGTTTTTTATGTTTATATGAAAATAAAATTCGAATTTATTTTATTACAATTAAAGAATGAAAAATACACGCCTAAAAAGTAATTTATGCCCAACATAAATTACTTGAACATTATTGTGAAAAACTTTAGTTAATATGTTTTGATTCGGAGTATAAATTAATATTTATTCCTTGTCTTAACAGACCGTCAGAGTTTGAGGTCTTTATATATAACTTATAATTGTAATAATAATTAGAAAGGAAGTAAGATAACCTTCTTTTGCCAGAAACCAAAGGAACCATACATCATGAAGGTCAATGTGCTAAGCAAAAAGCTGGTGAAACCATGTACCCCAACTCCTGAAAACCTCAAAACCTACAAATTATCATCGACAGATGAGCTTAGCCCACTAATGAATTTGTCAGCCATTCTGTTTTACCAACCCGAAATTGGCCAAAACTCGAAATCAGGCTCTTTGGAAGAAACTCTTGCCAAAATCTTATCCCTATTTTACCCATTATCCGGGCGAGAGATCCACAAAGATAACCTTGTTGATTGCAGCGACCAAGGTGCTGCTTTCGTAGTAGCACAAGTCGATGATGTCAACCTTGTCGATCTTTGTATTGGATCTTCTAAAGTTGATCTCCAAAAACTTAACCATGATTTGCTTCCATGTCAGTGTTTAGAAGCAGGTGAAGTCATAGATCCACTTCTATCCATTCATCAGTTGACCACATTTAAATGCGGAGGCGTTGCACTCAGCGTGAGTGTTTCCCACAGGATTTTCGATGGATCCTCACTCTGGACTTTCATCTCTGCACTGGCAAATGCTAGTAGATTTGGCATGAGTACAATCACCCCCCCTCGTTTCGACACTCCATCATTGTTTCCGGGTAAGAATTTGATCAATCCTCTGAATCCCCATTCAATAAGAAACGGGGATCCCAGTGTTATTGCCAAAATGTTCTTATTTACCAAAGAGGCCATTGCAAGTTTAAGAGCCAGAATCAACAAGCCTGCGGCCTCAAAAGTTCGTGTTAGCGAAAGTTCTCATAGGTATCGCCCTGAAGAAATTCGGGCAGTCAAGACCTTGCTACATTGGGCTGTTAAAATTAATTCATAATTACTTTACCATAAAGTTCCTTAATCAAGAAGCTCCTTAAGCATGAAGAATTCATACTTGGATGAATTCAAGTCAAACATTGCAACTCAAGGGAATTATCTAGAATTACGTTGAAGTCAACATTTACGGCTAAGAAGATAAGGAAGAAGTAAAATCGAAATTGACTTCCTCAAGTCAACATTTACGGCTAAGAAGATAACGAAGAAGTAAAATCGAAATTGATTTCCTTAATTACTTCTCCGCTAAGAAATCAAAAGAAGAAGCCAACTCGGACTTGGCTACTTACGAACCTCCTCAAGACTTCTATATATACGGTACATTAGTTGTAACATTAGAAGAGTAGTGAAGATAAGAAAAACCACCAACTTAGCAAGTTAGTTTAGAGAAGAAAATCCATTCTCTTGTATGAAGGCTTAGAGCAAAAAGCCTCAAAATATTATAGCCTTATTGTCTTGATGAAATAATAAGTCTACTTTGTCTTGCTAAAATTATTTTCTTAACCTTTCATATCCCAAACACCCAACAAATTCTGGTATCAGAGCCACCCTTGGCCTGATAACCCCCCACATATATTGAAAAAATGAATCCGAGCAATAGCAATGAGCTTGCCTTCACATATTCCCAACAAGGTGTTCCGATCTTTGTTGGTCAAGACTACGAGTTATGGAGCGTTCTTGTGAAGACGTTATTCAAGTCCCATGATCTTTGGGATATCGTAGAAGAGGGGTATGAAATATATACTCCGGAGGAAGAAGCTACGTTGACTGGAGCCAAAAAGAAGGAGCATAAAGAGAACAAGACCAAAGATGCAAGAGCCTTGTCATTTATGCACCAAGGGGTAAGTCGATCTATACTTCCGCGTATTACAGGTGTTAAATTTTCAAAAGATGCATGGGATATTTTGAAAAAACAATTTGGTGGCTATGAAAAAATTATCTCCATGAAACTGCAAAATTTGTGGAGAGAATTTGATAATCTACTCATGAAAGATAGCGAGACTATGTAAGAATTTTTTTCTAGAGTTTCTACAATTGTTAATCAAATTAGAGGCTATGGTGATTCTGCCGAAGATAAAAGAATTGTAGAAAAAGTCTTGCGAAGCATGCCAGTAAAATTCGAGCACATAGTTGCTGCGATTGAAGAGTCTAAAGATTTATCAAACTTTCTTTAGACGAACTCATGGGATCTTTAGAAGCTCATGAGAAAAGAATGAGCAGATTTTCAAACCACAGTTTGGAACAAGCTTTTCAAGTAAAGCTTAATCTGCCAGACCAAAAAAATAAAAAAGGAGATGGCCAATATGAAAAGAATATGGCCTCCACATCCAGAGTATCAAGAGGCAGAGGTCGTGGAAGAAATCAAAACTTCTGAGGACGAGGTCTAGGTAGAGGAGGTTTCTCTAACCTAAGAAATGCAAATCAAAATTCAGATTTATTTTGCCGGATATGCAGAAAAAATAACCACGACACAAAGGATTGCCGCTACAAATGCAAAAGATGCAGAAACGCCAATCATTCAGAAAGAGATTGTTGGCATAGAGATGATGGTGAGAAAAATGAGGCCAACTACACTGAAGAAAAAGATACCAATCAAGTATTTTATTCATGCTTGAATTCTCAACAGCTATTTGAAAATACGTGGTACGTTGATAGTGGTTGCAGTAATCATATGTGTGGAAATAAAAAAATGTTTGTGGAGCTTGATGAGACTTATTCATCTGAAGTAAAACTTGGAGATGGAAAGGAACATAAAATCGCTGGGAAAGGAACAATAGCAGTCCGGACAAAGAAAGGACAAACAAATTTTATCAAAGATGTTTTTTACGTTCCAAATTTGACTCAAAATCTGTTGAGTGTGGGTCAATTACTAGAGAAGAATTATAAAGTGGAGTTTAATAATGATCATTGTGTCATTATTGCTAAGCAGAAGAATCTCACATTGGCAAATATTAAGAAGAGCTCAAATAATGCATTTCCTCTTAATCTGCCATTGATCGAGAAAATTATTCTCCAGAGCAATACAGAAGAAGATAATAAGCTATGGCATCTGAGGTATGGACATTTGAATTACAAAGGTCTCAATCTCTTAAAAAGAAAAAATATGGTTTTTGGCCTTCCAAATATTCCAGATGGAGACACAACATGCGAAGGATGTATTTATGTAAAAATGCATCGCCTACCATTTCCAAGGACATCCTACAGAGCCAAAGTTCCTCTTGAAATAATACATGCCGATATTTGTGGCCCAACTCGAACTCCATCTCTGAACGACAATAGATATTTTCTATTGTTTGTGTATGATTATAGCAGAATGATGTGGATTTATATTTTGAAGCAAAAATCAGAAGCATTTTCAAAATTTCTGGAGTTCAAAGCAAATGTCGAAAATCAAACTGGCAGAAAAATTAAGATTCTCAGAACAGACTGAGGAGGAGAATTTATTGGAAAAGCCTTCTTAAATTATTGCAAAGAAAAAGGGATTCGGAGACAACTAACAGTGCGATATACTCCACAACAAAATGTAGTTGCAGAGCGAAAAAATCGCACGATAGTTGAAATGGCAAGAAGCATGATGGCTGAAAAAGGACTACCAAAAAGTTTTTGGGCAGAAGCTGTACTTACAGCAGTTTATATTTTAAATCGTTCACCAACAAAGGCAGTTCCAAACAAGACTCCCTATGAAGCATGGCATCGAAGAAAGCCACAGGTAAACAACCTCAAAGTTTTTCGTTGTTTAGCTTATTCTCATATTACTAAAGAGAAGCGAGAAAAGTTTGATGATAAAGGAGAAAAACTTATTTTTGTCGGTTATAGTGACGAATCCAAGGAATATCGTTTACTAAACCCAAACACAAATAAGCTTATTATATCTCGAGATGTTATCTTCAATGAGAAACAATCATGGAATTGGGAAGAAGATACAAAAACAAATAATGTGAATCTGCCTTGCTCATCATTAAATCAAAATGATCTGACAAGTCCAAGCTCGAGTCCAATTTCAAGTCCAAGTTCAAGTTCTCCAGGAGCATCTGAGGAATTCTATCCAGAATCAGAAAGTCCTGTACGTAAGGTGATAAGTTTAAGAGAAATTTATGAATCATGTGACGTGGCATTTTTTGCTTGTGAGCCACAGACTTTTGAAGAAGCTGTGAAAGAAGAAATCTGGACAAATGCTATGGATGAAGAAATAGCAAGCATCGAAAAAAACAAACCTAGGAACTAGTGGATCTACCCGAGAATAAAAGTATAATCAGACTAAAGTGGATCTACAAAACGAAGTACAAAGAAGATGGCTCAATTCAAAAGCACAAAGCAAGTCTAGTAGCAAAAGGCTATTCTCAACAACCAGGAATTGATTTCAATGAAACATTTGCGCCAGTTGCTCGAATGGAGACAATACGAATTGTCCTAGCATTAACTGCTCAAGTGGAACTTCCAGTTTATCAATTAGATGTCAAATCAGCATTTCTCAATGAAGATTTGAGTGAAGAGGTTTATATCGAACAACCTGAAGGTTATATTGTCCAAGGCAAAGAAGATAAAGTTTATCGCCTCCGAAAGGCACTATATGGGCTAAAACAAGCACCAAGAGCCTGGAACAACAACATTGATAATTACTTTCAGAAAAATGGATTTCAAAGAAGTCAAAGTGAACCATCATTATACGTGAAGAAACAATGTGAAAAAGATTTTCTCATTATCTGTCTTTACGTAGATGATTTGATATACACAGGTACAAATCCATTGATGGTAGAAGAATTCAAAAAGGCAATGATGAAAGAATACGAGATGACTGATTTGGGTCTAATGAAATATTTCCTTGGAATTCAAGTTCGTCAATCCAAAGGGGAAATATTTATCTCTCAGGAAAAAAATCTTGAAAGTTTATTGAAGATGTTCCAGATGATTAATTGCAAACCCATATCTACTCCACTGGCACTAAATGAAAAGTTGACGCTAAATGATGGTGCTGCAAAAGTTGATACAAAGATGTACAGAAGCTTAGTAGGCTCTCTACTCTATCTCACACATACCAGACCTGACATTGTCTATCCGGTTAGCTTAATCTCGCGGTTTATGCATGATCCGAGTAAATTGCATTATGCATCAGCAAAAAGAATTCTACGCTACCTTCAAGGTACGAGAAAGTTTGGAATCAAATATGTCAAGGAAAAAGAAAACAGACTTATCGGATACACTGACAGTGATTGGGCCGGATCAGTTGATGATCGTAAAAGTACAGCTGGATATGTATTTTGTTTGGGTTCAAAAATCATATCATGGGCATCAAAGAAGCAAAAGACCGTGTCACTCTCATCAGCAGAAGCAGAATACATTGCTGCCACAGACGCAGCTCGTGAAGCTGTTTGGCTTAGAAGTCTTCTGACAGACATTGAGCAAAAGCAAGATACTCCTACAACAATATTTTGTGACAATATGTCCAGTATAGAGATGACAAAGAATCCTGTTTTTCATACCAGAACAAAGCATATCGAACTTCGACACCACTACATTAGAAGTCTCGTTCAAGATCAAGAAATTCAATTGGAGTTTGTGAACACTAAAGATCAACTTGCAGATAGCTTTACAAAAGCAGTCAATTCAGAGAAGTTGGAGCAATTCCGAAATGGTGTTCGAATTATGAATTAAGAGGGGGTGTTAAAATTAATTCATAATTACTTTACCATAAAGTTCCTTAATCAAGAAACTCCTTAAGCATGAAGAATTCATACTTGGATGAATTCAAGTCAAACATTGCAACTCAAGAGAATTATCTAGAATTACGTTGAAGTCAACATTTACGGCTAAGAAGATAAGGAAGAACTAAAATCGAAATTGACTTCCTCAAGTCAACATTTACGGCTAAGAAGATAAGGAAGAAGTAAAATCGAAATTGACTTCCTTAATTACTTCTCCGCTAAGAAATCAAAAGAAGAAGCCAACTCGGACTTGGCTACTTACGAACCTCCTCAAGACTTCTATATATACGGTACATTAGTTGTAACATTAGAAGAGTAGTGAAGATAAGAAAAACCACCAACTTAGCAAGTTAGTTTAGAGAAGAAAATCCATTCTCTTGTATGAAGGCTTAGAGCAAAAAGCCTCAAAATATTATAGCCTTATTGTCTTGATGAAATAATAAGTCTACTTTGTCTTGCTAAAATTATTTTCTTAACCTTTCATATCCCAAACACCCAACAAATTCTGGTATCAGAGCCACCCTTGGCCTGATAACCCCCCACATATATTGAAAAAATGAATCCGAGCAATAGCAATGAGCTTGCCTTCACATATTCCCAACAAGGTGTTCCGATCTTTGTTGGTCAAGACTACGAGTTATGGAGCGTTCTTGTGAAGACGTTATTCCAGTCCCATGATCTTTGGGATATCGTAGAAGAGGGGTATGAAATATATACTCCGGAGGAAGAAGCTACGTTGACTGGAGCCAAAAAGAAGGAGCATAAAGAGAACAAGACCAAAGATGCAAGAGCCTTGTCATTTATGCACCAAGGGGTAAGTCGATCTATACTTCCACGTATTACGGGTGTTAAATTTTCAAAAGATGCATGGGATATTTTGAAAAAACAATTTGGTGGCTATGAAAAAATTATCTCCATGAAACTGCAAAATTTGTGGAGAGAATTTGATAATCTACTCATGAAAGATAGCGAGACTATGCAAGAATTTTTTTCTAGAGTTTCTACAATTGTTAATCAAATTAGAGGCTATGGTGATTCTGCCGAAGATAAAAGAATTGTAGAAAAAGTCTTGCGAAGCATGCCAGTAAAATTTGAGCACATAGTTGCTGCGATTGAAGAGTCTAAAGATTTATCCAAACATTCTTTAGACGAACTCATGGGATCTTTAGAAGCTCATGAGAAAAGAATGAGCAGATTTTCAAACCACAGTTTGGAACAAGCTTTTCAAGTAAAGCTTAATCTGCCAGACCAAAAAAATAAAAAAGGAGATGGCCAATCAGAAAAGAATATGGCCTCCACATCCAGAGTATCAAGAGGCAGAGGTCGTGGAAGAAATCAAAACTTCCGAGGACGAGGTCTAGGTAGAGGAGGTTTCTCTAACCTAAGAAATGCAAATCAAAATTCAGATTTATTTTGCCGAATATGCAGAAAAAATAACCACGACACAAAGGATTGCCGCTACAAATGCAAAAGATGCAGAAACGCCAATCATTCAGAAAGAGATTGTTGGCATAGAGATGATGGTGAGAAAAATGAGGCCAACTACACTGAAGAAAAAGATACCAATCAAGTATTTTATTCATGCTTGAATTCTCAACAGCTATTTGAAAATACGTGGTACGTTGATAGTGGTTGCAGTAATCATATGTGTGGAAATAAAAAAATGTTTGTGGAGCTTGATGAGACTTATTCATCTGAAGTAAAACTTGGAGATGGAAAGGAACATAAAATCGCTGGGAAAGGAACAATAGCAGTCCGGACAAAGAAAGGAAAAACAAATTTTATCAAAGATGTTTTTTTTGTTCCAAATTTGACCCCAAATCTGTTGAGTGTGGGTCAATTACTAGAGAAGAATTATAAAGTGGAGTTTAATAATGATCATTGTGTCATTATTGCTAAGCAGAAGAATCTCACATTGGCAAATATTAAGAAGAGCTCAAATAATGCATTTCCTCTTAATCTGCCATTGATCGAGAAAATTATTCTCCAGAGCAATACAGAAGAAGATAATAAGCTATGGCATCTGAGGTATGGACATTTGAATTACAAAGGTCTCAATCTCTTAAAAAGAAAAAATATGGTTTTTGGCCTTCCAAATATTCCAGATCGAGACACAACATGCGAAGGATGTATTTATGGAAAAATGCATCGCCTACCATTTCCAAGGACATCCTACAGAGCCAAAGTTCCTCTTGAAATAATACATGCCGATATTTGTGGCCCAACTCGAACTCCATCTCTGAACGACAATAGATATTTTCTATTGTTTGTGGATGATTATAGCAGAACGATGTGGATTTATATTTTGAAGCAAAAATCAGAAGCATTTTCAAAATTTCTGGAGTTCAAAGCAAATGTCGAAAATCAAAGTGGCAGAAAAATTAAGATTCTCAGAACAGACCGAGGAGGAGAATTTATTGGAAAAACCTTCTTAAATTATTGCAAAGTAAAAGGGATTCGCAGACAACTAACAGTGCGATATACTCCACAACAAAATGGAGTTGCAGAGCGAAAAAATCGCACGATAGTTGAAATGGCAAGAAGCATGATGGCTGAAAAAGGACTACCAAAAAGTTTTTGGGCAGAAGCTGTACTTACAGCAGTTTATATTTTAAATCGTTCACCAACAAAGGCAGTTCCAAACAAGACTCCCTATGAAGCATGGCATCGGAGAAAGCCACATGTAAACAACCTCAAAGTTTTTGGTTGTTTAGCTTATACTCATATTCCTAAAGAGAAGCGAGAAAAGTTTGATGATAAAGGAGAAAAACTTATTTTTGTCGGTTATAGTGACGAATCCAAGGGATATCGTTTACTAAACCCAAACACAAATAAGCTTATTATATCTCGAGATGTTATCTTCAATGAGAAACAATCATGGAATTGGGAAGAAAATACAAAAACAAATAATGTGAATCTGCCTTGCTCATCATTAAATCAAAATGATCTGACAAGTCCAAGCTCGAGTCCAATTTCAAGTCCAAGTTCAAGTTCTCCAGGAGCATCTGAGGAATTCTATCCAGAATCAGAAAGTCCTGTACGTAAGGTGCGAAGTTTAAGAGAAATTTATGAATCATGTGACGTGGCATTTTTTGCTTGTGAGCCACAGACTTTTGAAGAAGCTGTGAAAGAAGAAATCTGGACAAATGCTATGGATGAAGAAATAGCAAGCATCGAAAAAAACAAAACCTGGGAACTAGTGGATCTACCCTAGAATAAAAGTATAATCAGACTAAAGTGGATCTACAAAACGAAGTACAAAGAAGATGGCTCAATTCAAAAGCACAAAGCACGTCTAGTAGCAAAAGGCTATTCTCAACAACTAAGAGTTGATTTCAATGAAACGTTTGCGCCAGTTGCTCGAATGGAGACAATACGAATTGTCCTAGCATTAGCTGCTCAAGTGGAACTTCCAGTTTATCAATTAGATGTCAAATCAGCATTTCTCAATGGAGATTTGAGTGAAGAGGTTTATATCGAACAACCTGAAGGTTATATTGTCCAAGGAAAAGAAGATAAAGTTTATCGCCTCCGAAAGGCACTATATGGGCTAAAACAAGCACCAAGAGCCTGGAACAACAACATTGATAATTACTTTCAGAAAAATGGATTTCAAAGAAGTCAAAGTGAACCATCATTATACGTGAAGAAACAATGTGAAAAAGATTTTCTCATTATTTGTCTTTACGTAGATGATTTGATATACACAGGTACAAATCCATTGATGGTAGAAGAATTCAAAAAGGCAATGATGAAAGAATACGAGATGACTGATTTGGGTCTAATGAAATATTTCCTTGGAATTCAAGTCCGTCAATCCAAAGGGGAAATATTTATCTCTCAGGAAAAATATCTTGAAAGTTTATTGAAGATGTTCCAGATGATTAAATGCAAACCCATATCTACTCCACTGGCACTAAATGAAAAGTTGACGCTAAATGATGGTGCTGCAAAAGTTGACACAAAGATGTACAGAAGCTTAGTAGGCTCTCTACTCTATCTCACACATACCAGACCTGACATTGTCTACCCGGTTAGCTTAATCTCGCGGTTTATGCATGATCCGAGTAAATTGCATTATGCATCAGCAAAAAGAATTCTACGCTACCTTCAAGGTACGAGAAAGTTTGGCTTCAAATATGTCAAGGAAAAAGAAAACAGACTTATCGGATACACTGACAGTGATTGGGCCGGATCAGTTGATGATCGAAAAAGTACAGATGGATATGTATTTTGTTTGGGTTCAAAAATCATATCATGGGCATCAAAGAAGCAAAAGACCGTGTCACTCTCATCAGCAGAAGCAGAATACATTGCTGCCACAGACGCAGCTCGTGAAGCTGTTTGGCTTAGAAGACTTCTGACAGACATTGAGCAAAAGCAAGATACTCCTACAACAATATTTTGTGACAATATGTCCAGTATAGAGATGACAAAGAATCCTGTTTTTCATACCAGAACAAAGCATATCGAACTTCGACACCACTACATTAGAAGTCTCGTTCATGATCAAGAAATTCAATTGGAGTTTGTGAACACTAAAGATCAACTTGCAGATAGCATTACAAAAGCAGTCAATTCAGAGAAGTTGGAGCAATTCCGAAATGGTGTTCGAATTATGAATTAAGAGGGGGTGTTAAAATTAATTCATAATTACTTTACCATAAAGTTCCTTAATCAAGAAGCTCCTTAAGCATGAAGAATTCATACTTGGATGAATTCAAGTCAAACATTGCAACTCAAGAGAATTATCTAGAATTACGTTGAAGTCAACATTTACGGCTAAGAAGATAAGGAAGAACTAAAATCGAAATTGACTTCCTCAAGTCAACATTTACGGCTAAGAAGATAAGGAAGAAGTAAAATCGAAATTGACTTCCTTAATTACTTCTCCGCTAAGAAATCAAAAGAAGAAGCCAACTCGGACTTGACTACTTACGAACCTCCTCAAGACTTCTATATATACGGTACATTAGTTGTAACATTAGAAGAGTAGTGAAGATAAGAAAAACCACCAACTTAGCAAGTTAGTTTAGAGAAGAAAATCCATTCTCTTGTATGAAGGCTTAGAGCAAAAAGCCTCAAAATATTATAGCCTTATTGTCTTGATGAAATAATAAGTCTACTTTGTCTTGCTAAAATTATTTTCTTAACCTTTCATATCCCAAACACCCAACAAATTCTGGTATCAGAGCCACCCTTGGCCTGATAACCCCCCACATATATTGAAAAAATGAATCCGAGCAATAGCAATGAGCTTGCCTTCACATATTCCCAACAAGGTGTTCCGATCTTTGTTGGTCAAGACTACGAGTTATGGAGCGTTCTTGTGAAGACGTTATTCCAGTCCCATGATCTTTGGGATATCGTAGAAGAGGGGTATGAAATATATACTCCGGAGGAAGAAGCTACGTTGACTGGAGCCAAAAAGAAGGAGCATAAAGAGAACAAGACCAAAGATGCAAGAGCCTTGTCATTTATGCACCAAGGGGTAAGTCGATCTATACTTCCGCGTATTACGGGTGTTAAATTTTCAAAAGATGCATGGGATATTTTGAAAAAACAATTTGGTGGCTATGAAAAAATTATCTCCATGAAACTGCAAAATTTGTGGAGAGAATTTGATAATCTACTCATGAAAGATAGCGAGACTATGCAAGAATTTTTTTCTAGAGTTTCTACAATTGTTAATCAAATTAGAGGCTATGGTGATTCTGCCGAAGATAAAAGAATTGTAGAAAAAGTCTTGCGAAGCATGCCAGTAAAATTTGAGCACATAGTTGCTGCGATTGAAGAGTCTAAAGATTTATCAAAACTTTCTTTAGACGAACTCATGGGATCTTTAGAAGCTCATGAGAAAAGAATGAGCAGATTTTCAAACCACAGTTTGGAACAAGCTTTTCAAGTAAAGCTTAATCTGCCAGACCAAAAAAATAAAAAAGGAGATGGCCAATCAGAAAAGAATATGGCCTCCACATCCAGAGTATCAAGAGGCAGAGGTCGTGGAAGAAATCAAAACTTCCGAGGACGAGGTCTAGGTAGAGGAGGTTTCTCTAACCTAAGAAATGCAAATCAAAATTCAGATTTATTTTGCCGAATATGCAGAAAAAATAACCACGACACAAAGGATTGCCGCTACAAATGCAAAAGATGCAGAAACGCCAATCATTCAGAAAGAGATTGTTGGCATAGAGATGATGGTGAGAAAAATGAGGCCAACTACACTGAAGAAAAAGATACCAATCAAGTATTTTATTCATGCTTGAATTCTCAACAGCTATTTGAAAATACGTGGTACGTTGATAGTGGTTGCAGTAATCATATGTGTGGAAATAAAAAAATGTTTGTGGAGCTTGATGAGACTTATTCATCTGAAGTAAAACTTGGAGATGGAAAGGAACATAAAATCGCTGGGAAAGGAACAATAGCAGTCCGGACAAAGAAAGGACAAACAAATTTTATCAAAGATGTTTTTTACGTTCCAAATTTGACTCAAAATCTGTTGAGTGTGGGTCAATTACTAGAGAAGAATTATAAAGTGGAGTTTAATAATGATCATTGTGTCATTATTGCTAAGCAGAAGAATCTCACATTGGCAAATATTAAGAAGAGCTCAAATAATGCATTTCCTCTTAATCTGCCATTGATCGAGAAAATTATTCTCCAGAGCAATACAGAAGAAGATAATAAGCTATGGCATCTGAGGTATGGACATTTGAATTACAAAGGTCTCAATCTCTTAAAAAGAAAAAATATGGTTTTTGTCCTTCCAAATATTCCAGATCGAGACACAACATGCGAAGGATGTATTTATGTAAAAATGCATCGCCTACCATTTCCAAGGACATCCTACAGAGCCAAAGTTCCTCTTGAAATAATACATGCCGATATTTGTGGCCCAACTCGAACTCCATCTCTGAACGACAATAGATATTTTCTATTGTTTGTGTATGATTATAGCAGAATGATGTGGATTTATATTTTGAAGCAAAAATCAGAAGCATTTTCAAAATTTCTGGAGTTCAAAGCAAATGTCGAAAATCAAAGTGGCAGAAAAATTAAGATTCTCAGAACAGACCGAGGAGGAGAATTTATTGGAAAAACCTTCTTAAATTATTGCAAAGAAAAAGGGATTCGGAGACAACTAACAGTGCGATATACTCCACAACAAAATGGAGTTGCAGAGCGAAAAAATCGCACGATAGTTGAAATGGCAAGAAGCATGATGGCTGAAAAAGGACTACCAAAAAGTTTTTGGGCAGAAGCTGTACTTACAGCAGTTTATATTTTAAATCGTTCACCAACAAAGGCAGTTCCAAACAAGACTCCCTATGAAGCATGGCATCGGAGAAAGCCACATGTAAACAACCTCAAAGTTTTTGGTTGTTTAGCTTATACTCATATTCCTAAAGAGAAGCGAGAAAAGTTTGATGATAAAGGAGAAAAACTTATTTTTGTCGGTTATAGTGACGAATCCAAGGGATATCGTTTACTAAACCCAAACACAAATAAGCTTATTATATCTCGAGATGTTATCTTCAATGAGAAACAATCATGGAATTGGGAAGAAAATACAAAAACAAATAATGTGAATCTGCCTTGCTCATCATTAAATCAAAATGATCTGACAAGTCCAAGCTCGAGTCCAATTTCAAGTCCAAGTTCAAGTTCTCCAGGAGCATCTGAGGAATTCTATCCAGAATCAGAAAGTCCTGTACGTAAGGTGCGAAGTTTAAGAGAAATTTATGAATCATGTGACGTGGCATTTTTTGCTTGTGAGCCACAGACTTTTGAAGAAGCTGTGAAAGAAGAAATCTGGACAAATGCTATGGATGAAGAAATAGCAAGCATCGAAAAAAACAAAACCTGGGAACTAGTGGATCTACCCTAGAATAAAAGTATAATCAGACTAAAGTGGATCTACAAAACGAAGTACAAAGAAGATGGCTCAATTCAAAAGCACAAAGCACGTCTAGTAGCAAAAGGCTATTCTCAACAACTAAGAGTTGATTTCAATGAAACGTTTGCGCCAGTTGCTCGAATGGAGACAATACGAATTGTCCTAGCATTAGCTGCTCAAGTGGAACTTCCAGTTTATCAATTAGATGTCAAATCAGCATTTCTCAATGGAGATTTGAGTGAAGAGGTTTATATCGAACAACCTGAAGGTTATATTGTCCAAGGAAAAGAAGATAAAGTTTATCGCCTCCGAAAGGCACTATATGGGCTAAAACAAGCACCAAGAGCCTGGAACAACAACATTGATAATTACTTTCAGAAAAATGGATTTCAAAGAAGTCAAAGTGAACCATCATTATACGTGAAGAAACAATGTGAAAAAGATTTTCTCATTATTTGTCTTTACGTAGATGATTTGATATACACAGGTACAAATCCATTGATGGTAGAAGAATTCAAAAAGGCAATGATGAAAGAATACGAGATGACTGATTTGGGTCTAATGAAATATTTCCTTGGAATTCAAGTCCGTCAATCCAAAGGGGAAATATTTATCTCTCAGGAAAAATATCTTGAAAGTTTATTGAAGATGTTCCAGATGATTAAATGCAAACCCATATCTACTCCACTGGCACTAAATGAAAAGTTGACGCTAAATGATGGTGCTGCAAAAGTTGACACAAAGATGTACAGAAGCTTAGTAGGCTCTCTACTCTATCTCACACATACCAGACCTGACATTGTCTACCCGGTTAGCTTAATCTCGCGGTTTATGCATGATCCGAGTAAATTGCATTATGCATCAGCAAAAAGAATTCTACGCTACCTTCAAGGTACGAGAAAGTTTGGCTTCAAATATGTCAAGGAAAAAGAAAACAGACTTATCGGATACACTGACAGTGATTGGGCCGGATCAGTTGATGATCGAAAAAGTACAGATGGATATGTATTTTGTTTGGGTTCAAAAATCATATCATGGGCATCAAAGAAGCAAAAGACCGTGTCACTCTCATCAGCAGAAGCAGAATACATTGCTGCCACAGACGCAGCTCGTGAAGCTGTTTGGCTTAGAAGACTTCTGACAGACATTGAGCAAAAGCAAGATACTCCTACAACAATATTTTGTGACAATATGTCCAGTATAGAGATGACAAAGAATCCTGTTTTTCATACCAGAACAAAGCATATCGAACTTCGACACCACTACATTAGAAGTCTCGTTCATGATCAAGAAATTCAATTGGAGTTTGTGAACACTAAAGATCAACTTGCAGATAGCATTACAAAAGCAGTCAATTCAGAGAAGTTGGAGCAATTCCGAAATGGTGTTCGAATTATGAATTAAGAGGGGGTGTTAAAATTAATTCATAATTACTTTACCATAAAGTTCCTTAATCAAGAAGCTCCTTAAGCATGAAGAATTCATACTTGGATGAATTCAAGTCAAACATTGCAACTCAAGAGAATTATCTAGAATTACGTTGAAGTCAACATTTACGGCTAAGAAGATAAGGAAGAACTAAAATCGAAATTGACTTCCTCAAGTCAACATTTACGGCTAAGAAGATAAGGAAGAAGTAAAATCGAAATTGACTTCCTTAATTACTTCTCCGCTAAGAAATCAAAAGAAGAAGCCAACTCGGACTTGACTACTTACGAACCTCCTCAAGACTTCTATATATACGGTACATTAGTTGTAACATTAGAAGAGTAGTGAAGATAAGAAAAACCACCAACTTAGCAAGTTAGTTTAGAGAAGAAAATCCATTCTCTTGTATGAAGGCTTAGAGCAAAAAGCCTCAAAATATTATAGCCTTATTGTCTTGATGAAATAATAAGTCTACTTTGTCTTGCTAAAATTATTTTCTTAACCTTTCATATCCCAAACACCCAACAAATTCTGGTATCAGAGCCACCCTTGGCCTGATAACCCCCCACATATATTGAAAAAATGAATCCGAGCAATAGCAATGAGCTTGCCTTCACATATTCCCAACAAGGTGTTCCGATCTTTGTTGGTCAAGACTACGAGTTATGGAGCGTTCTTGTGAAGACGTTATTCCAGTCCCATGATCTTTGGGATATCGTAGAAGAGGGGTATGAAATATATACTCCGGAGGAAGAAGCTACGTTGACTGGAGCCAAAAAGAAGGAGCATAAAGAGAACAAGACCAAAGATGCAAGAGCCTTGTCATTTATGCACCAAGGGGTAAGTCGATCTATACTTCCGCGTATTACGGGTGTTAAATTTTCAAAAGATGCATGGGATATTTTGAAAAAACAATTTGGTGGCTATGAAAAAATTATCTCCATGAAACTGCAAAATTTGTGGAGAGAATTTGATAATCTACTCATGAAAGATAGCGAGACTATGCAAGAATTTTTTTCTAGAGTTTCTACAATTGTTAATCAAATTAGAGGCTATGGTGATTCTGCCGAAGATAAAAGAATTGTAGAAAAAGTCTTGCGAAGCATGCCAGTAAAATTTGAGCACATAGTTGCTGCGATTGAAGAGTCTAAAGATTTATCAAAACTTTCTTTAGACGAACTCATGGGATCTTTAGAAGCTCATGAGAAAAGAATGAGCAGATTTTCAAACCACAGTTTGGAACAAGCTTTTCAAGTAAAGCTTAATCTGCCAGACCAAAAAAATAAAAAAGGAGATGGCCAATCAGAAAAGAATATGGCCTCCACATCCAGAGTATCAAGAGGCAGAGGTCGTGGAAGAAATCAAAACTTCCGAGGACGAGGTCTAGGTAGAGGAGGTTTCTCTAACCTAAGAAATGCAAATCAAAATTCAGATTTATTTTGCCGAATATGCAGAAAAAATAACCACGACACAAAGGATTGCCGCTACAAATGCAAAAGATGCAGAAACGCCAATCATTCAGAAAGAGATTGTTGGCATAGAGATGATGGTGAGAAAAATGAGGCCAACTACACTGAAGAAAAAGATACCAATCAAGTATTTTATTCATGCTTGAATTCTCAACAGCTATTTGAAAATACGTGGTACGTTGATAGTGGTTGCAGTAATCATATGTGTGGAAATAAAAAAATGTTTGTGGAGCTTGATGAGACTTATTCATCTGAAGTAAAACTTGGAGATGGAAAGGAACATAAAATCGCTGGGAAAGGAACAATAGCAGTCCGGACAAAGAAAGGACAAACAAATTTTATCAAAGATGTTTTTTACGTTCCAAATTTGACTCAAAATCTGTTGAGTGTGGGTCAATTACTAGAGAAGAATTATAAAGTGGAGTTTAATAATGATCATTGTGTCATTATTGCTAAGCAGAAGAATCTCACATTGGCAAATATTAAGAAGAGCTCAAATAATGCATTTCCTCTTAATCTGCCATTGATCGAGAAAATTATTCTCCAGAGCAATACAGAAGAAGATAATAAGCTATGGCATCTGAGGTATGGACATTTGAATTACAAAGGTCTCAATCTCTTAAAAAGAAAAAATATGGTTTTTGTCCTTCCAAATATTCCAGATCGAGACACAACATGCGAAGGATGTATTTATGTAAAAATGCATCGCCTACCATTTCCAAGGACATCCTACAGAGCCAAAGTTCCTCTTGAAATAATACATGCCGATATTTGTGGCCCAACTCGAACTCCATCTCTGAACGACAATAGATATTTTCTATTGTTTGTGTATGATTATAGCAGAATGATGTGGATTTATATTTTGAAGCAAAAATCAGAAGCATTTTCAAAATTTCTGGAGTTCAAAGCAAATGTCGAAAATCAAAGTGGCAGAAAAATTAAGATTCTCAGAACAGACCGAGGAGGAGAATTTATTGGAAAAACCTTCTTAAATTATTGCAAAGAAAAAGGGATTCGGAGACAACTAACAGTGCGATATACTCCACAACAAAATGGAGTTGCAGAGCGAAAAAATCGCACGATAGTTGAAATGGCAAGAAGCATGATGGCTGAAAAAGGACTACCAAAAAGTTTTTGGGCAGAAGCTGTACTTACAGCAGTTTATATTTTAAATCGTTCACCAACAAAGGCAGTTCCAAACAAGACTCCCTATGAAGCATGGCATCGGAGAAAGCCACATGTAAACAACCTCAAAGTTTTTGGTTGTTTAGCTTATACTCATATTCCTAAAGAGAAGCGAGAAAAGTTTGATGATAAAGGAGAAAAACTTATTTTTGTCGGTTATAGTGACGAATCCAAGGGATATCGTTTACTAAACCCAAACACAAATAAGCTTATTATATCTCGAGATGTTATCTTCAATGAGAAACAATCATGGAATTGGGAAGAAGATACAAAAACAAATTATGTGAATCTGCCTTGCTCATCATTAAATCAAAATGATCTGACAAGTCCAAGCTCGAGTCCAATTTCAAGTCCAAGTTCAAGTTCTCCAGGAGCATCTGAGGAATTCTATCCAGAATCAGAAAGTCCTGTACGTAAGGTGCGAAGTTTAAGAGAAATTTATGAATCATGTGACGTGGCATTTTTTGCTTGTGAGCCACAGACTTTTGAAGAAGCTGTGAAAGAAGAAATCTGGACAAATGCTATGGATGAAGAAATAGCAAGCATCGAAAAAAACAAAACCTGGGAACTAGTGGATCTACCCTAGAATAAAAGTATAATCAGACTAAAGTGGATCTACAAAACGAAGTACAAAGAAGATGGCTCAATTCAAAAGCACAAAGCACGTCTAGTAGCAAAAGGCTATTCTCAACAACTAAGAATTGATTTCAATGAAACGTTTGCGCCAGTTGCTCGAATGGAGACAATACGAATTGTCCTAGCATTAGCTGCTCAAGTGGAACTTCCAGTTTATCAATTAGATGTCAAATCAGCATTTCTCAATGGAGATTTGAGTGAAGAGGTTTATATCGAACAACCTGAAGGTTATATTGTCCAAGGCAAAGAAGATAAAGTTTATCGCCTCTGAAAGGCACTATATGGGCTAAAACAAGCACCATGAGCCTGGAACAACAACATTGATAATTACTTTCAGAAAAATGGATTTCAAAGAAGTCAAAGTGAACCATCATTATACGTGAAGAAACAATGTGAAAAAGATTTTCTCATTATCTGTCTTTACGTAGATGATTTGATATACACAGGTACAAATCCATTGATGGTAGAAGAATTCAAAAAGGCAATGATGAAAGAATACGAGATGACTGATTTGGGTCTAATGAAATATTTCCTTGGAATTCAAGTCCGTCAATCCAAAGGGGAAATATTTATCTCTCAGGAAAAATATCTTGAAAGTTTATTGAAGATGTTCCAGATGATTAATTGCAAACCCATATCTACTCCACTGGCACTAAATGAAAAGTTGACGCTAAATGATGGTGCTGCAAAAGTTGATACAAAGATGTACAGAAGCTTAGTAGGCTCTCTACTCTATCTCACACATACCAGACCTGACATTGTCTACCCGGTTAGCTTAATCTCGCGGTTTATGCATGATCCGAGTAAATTGCATTATGCATCAGCAAAAAGAATTCTACGCTACCTTCAAGGTACGAGAAAGTTTGGCATCAAATATGTCAAGGAAAAAGAAAACAGACTTATCGGATACACTGACAGTGATTGGGCCGGATCAGTTGATGATCGAAAAAGTACAGATGGATATGTATTTTGTTTGGGTTCAAAAATCATATCATGGGCATCAAAGAAGCAAAAGACCGTGTCACTCTCATCAGCAGAAGCAGAATACATTGCTGCCACAGACGCAGCTCGTGAAGCTGTTTGGCTTAGAAGACTTCTGACAGACATTGAGCAAAAGCAAGATACTCCTACAACAATATTTTGTGACAATATGTCCAGTATAGAGATGACAAAGAATCCTGTTTTTCATACCAGAACAAAGCATATCGAACTTCGACACCACTACATTAGAAGTCTCGTTCATGATCAAGAAATTCAATTGGAGTTTGTGAACACTAAAGATCAACTTGCAGATAGCATTACAAAAGCAGTCAATTCAGAGAAGTTGGAGCAATTCCGAAATGGTGTTCGAATTATGAATTAAGAGAGGGTGTTAAAATTAATTCATAATTACTTTACCATAAAGTTCCTTAATCAAGAAGCTCCTTAAGCATGAAGAATTCATACTTGGATGAATTCAAGTCAAACATTGCAACTCAAGAGAATTATCTAGAATTACGTTGAAGTCAACATTTACGGCTAAGAAGATAAGGAAGAACTAAAATCGAAATTGACTTCCTCAAGTCAACATTTACGGCTAAGAAGATAAGGAAGAAGTAAAATCGAAATTGACTTCCTTAATTACTTCTCCGCTAAGAAATCAAAAGAAGAAGCCAACTCGGACTTGGCTACTTACGAACCTCCTCAAGACTTCTATATATACGGTACATTAGTTGTAACATTAGAAGAGTAGTGAAGATAAGAAAAACCACCAACTTAGCAAGTTAGTTTAGAGAAGAAAATCCATTCTCTTGTATGAAGGCTTAGAGCAAAAAGCCTCAAAATATTATAGCCTTATTGTCTTGATGAAATAATAAGTCTACTTTGTCTTGCTAAAATTATTTTCTTAACCTTTCATATCCCAAACACCCAACAAATTCTGGTATCAGAGCCACCCTTGGCCTGATAACCCCCCACATATATTGAAAAAATGAATCCGAGCAATAGCAATGAGCTTGCCTTCACATATTCCCAACAAGGTGTTCCGATCTTTGTTGGTCAAGACTACGAGTTATGGAGCGTTCTTGTGAAGACATTATTCCAGTCCCATGATCTTTGGGATATCGTAGAAGAGGGGTATGAAATATATACTCCGGAGGAAGAAGCTACGTTGACTGGAGCCAAAAAGAAGGAGCATAAAGAGAACAAGACCAAAGATGCAAGAGCCTTGTCATTTATGCACCAAGGGGTAAGTCGATCTATACTTCCGCGTATTACGGGTGTTAAATTTTCAAAAGATGCATGGGATATTTTGAAAAAACAATTTGGTGGCTATGAAAAAATTATCTCCATGAAACTGCAAAATTTGTGGAGAGAATTTGATAATCTACTCATGAAAGATAGCGAGACTATGCAAGAATTTTTTTCTAGAGTTTCTACAATTGTTAATCAAATTAGAGGCTATGGTGATTCTGCCGAAGATAAAAGAATTGTAGAAAAAGTCTTGCGAAGCATGCCAGTAAAATTTGAGCACATAGTTGCTGCGATTGAAGAGTCTAAAGATTTATCAAAACTTTCTTTAGACGAACTCATGGGATCTTTAGAAGCTCATGAGAAAAGAATGAGCAGATTTTCAAACCACAGTTTGGAACAAGCTTTTCAAGTAAAGCTTAATCTGCCAGACCAAAAAAATAAAAAAGGAGATGGCCAATCAGAAAAGAATATGGCCTCCACATCCAGAGTATCAAGAGGCAGAGGTCGTGGAAGAAATCAAAACTTCCGAGGACGAGGTCTAGGTAGAGCAGGTTTCTCTAACCTAAGAAATGCAAATCAAAATTCAGATTTATTTTGCCTGATATGCAGAAAAAATAACCACGACACAAAGGATTGCCGCTACAAATGCAAAAGATGCAGAAACGCCAATCATTCAGAAAGAGATTGTTGGCATAGAGATGATGGTGAGAAAAATGAGGCCAACTACACTGAAGAAAAAGATACCAATCAAGTATTTTATTCATGCTTGAATTCTCAACAGCTATTTGAAAATACGTGGTACGTTGATAGTGGTTGCAGTAATCATATGTGTGGAAATAAAAAAAATGTTTGTGGATCTTGATGAGACTTATTCATCTGAAGTAAAACTTGGAGATGGAAAGGAACATAAAATCGCTAGGAAAGGAACAATAGCAGTCCGGACAAAGAAAGGACAAACAAATTTTATCAAAGATGTTTTTTACGTTCCAAATTTGACTCAAAATCTGTTGAGTGTGGGTCAATTACTAGAGAAGAATTATAAAGTGGAGTTTAATAATGATCATTGTGTCATTATTGCTAAGCAGAAGAATCTCACATTGGCAAATATTAAGAAGAGCTCAAATAATGCATTTCCTCTTAATCTGCCATTGATCGAGAAAATTATTCTCCAGAGCAATACAGAAGAATATAATAAGCTATGGCATCTGAGGTATGGACATTTGAATTACAAAGGTCTCAATCTCTTAAAAAGAAAAAATATGGTTTTTGGCCTTCCAAATATTCCAGATCGAGACACAACATGCGAAGGATGTATTTATGGAAAAATGCATCGCCTACCATTTCCAAGGACATCCTACAGAGCCAAAGTTCCTCTTGAAATAATACATGCCGATATTTGTGGCCCAACTCGAACTCCATCTCTGAACTACAATAGATATTTTCTATTGTTTGTGGATGATTATAGCAGAATGATGTGGATTTATATTTTGAAGCAAAAATCAGAAGCATTTTCAAAATTTCTGGAGTTCAAAGCAAATGTCGAAAATCAAAGTGGCAGAAAAATTAAGATTCTCAGAACAGACCGAGGAGGAGAATTTATTGGAAAAACCTTCTTAAATTATTGCAAAGAAAAAGGGATTCGGAGACAACTAACAGTGCGATATACTCCACAACAAAATGGAGTTGCAGAGCGAAAAAATCGCACGATAGTTGAAATGGCAAGAAGCATGATGGCTGAAAAAGGACTACCAAAAAGTTTTTGGGCAGAAGCTGTACTTACAGCAGTTTATATTTTAAATCGTTCACCAACAAAGGCAGTTCCAAACAAGACTCCCTATGAAGCATGGCATCGGAGAAAGCCACATGTAAACAACCTCAAAGTTTTTGGTTGTTTAGCTTATACTCATATTCCTAAAGAGAAGCGAGAAAAGTTTGATGATAAAGGAGAAAAACTTATTTTTGTCGGTTATAGTGACGAATCCAAGGGATATCGTTTACTAAACCCAAACACAAATAAGCTTATTATATCTCGAGATGTTATCTTCAATGAGAAACAATCATGGAATTGGGAAGAAGATACAAAAACAAATAATGTGAATCTGCCTTGCTCATCATTAAATCAAAATGATCTGACAAGTCCAAGCTCGAGTCTAATTTCAAGTCCAAGTTCAAGTTCTCCAGGAGCATCTGAGGAATTCTATCCAGAATCAGAAAGTCCTGTACGTAAGGTGCGAAGTTTAAGAGAAATTTATGAATCATGTGACGTGGCATTTTTTGCTTGTGAGCCACAGACTTTTGAAGAAGCTGTGAAAGAAGAAATCTGGACAAATGCTATGGATGAAGAAATAGCAAGCATCGAAAAAAACAAAACCTGGGAACTAGTGGATCTACCCGAGAATAAAAGTATAATCAGACTAAAGTGGATCTACAAAACGAAGTACAAAGAAGATGGCTCAATTCAAAAGCACAAAGCACGTCTAGTAGCAAAAGGCTATTCTCAACAACTAGGAATTGATTTCAATGAAACGTTTGCGCCAGTTGCTCGAATGGAGACAATACGAATTGTCCTAGCATTAGCTGCTCAAGTGGAACTTCCAGTTTATCAATTAGATGTCAAATCAGCATTTCTCAATGGAGATTTGAGTGAAGAGGTTTATATCGAACAAACTGAAGGTTATATTGTCCAAGGCAAAGAAGATAAAGTTTATCGCCTCCGAAAGGCACTATATGGGCTAAAACAAGCACCAAGAGCCTGGAATAACAACATTGATAATTACTTTCAGAAAAATGGATTTCAAAGAAGTCAAAGTGAACCATCATTATACGTGAAGAAACAATGTGAAAAAGATTTTCTCATAATCTGTCTTTACGTAGATGATTTGATATACACAGGTACAAATCCATTGATGGTAGAAGAATTCAAAAAGGCAATGATGAAAGAATACGAGATGACTGATTTGGGTCTAATGAAATATTTCCTTGGAATTCAAGTTCGTCAATCCAAAGGGGAAATATTTATCTCTCAGGAAAAATATCTTGAAAGTTTATTGAAGATGTTCCAGATGATTAATTGCAAACCCATATCTACTCCACTGGCACTAAATGAAAAGTTGACACTAAATGATGGTGCTGCAAAAGTTGATACAAAGATGTACAGAAGCTTAGTAGGCTCTCTACTCTATCTCACACATACCAGACCTGACATTGTATACCCGGTTAGCTTAATCTCGCGGTTTATGCATGATCCGAGTAAATTGCATTATGCATCAGCAAAAAGAATTCTACGCTACCTTCAAGGTACGAGAAAGTTTGGCATCAAATATGTCAAGGAAAAAGAAAACAGACTTATCGGATACACTGACAGTGATTGGGCCGGATCAGTTGATGATCGAAAAAGTACAGCTGGATATGTATTTTGTTTGGGTTCAAAAATCATATCATGGGCATCAAAGAAGCAAAAGACCGTGTCACTCTCATCAGCAGAAGCAGAATATATTGCTGCCACAGACGCAGCTCGTGAAGCTGTTTGGCTTCGAAGACTTCTGACAGACATTGAGCAAAAGCAAGATACTCCTACAACAATATTTAGTGACAATATGTCCAGTATAGAGATGACAAAGAATCCTGTTTTTCATACCAGAACAAAGCATATCGAACTTCGACACCACTACATTAGAAGTCTCGTTCAAGATCAAGAAATTCAATTGGAGTTTGTGAACACTAAAGATCAACTTGCAGATAGCTTTACAAAAGCAGTCAATTCAGAGAAGTTTGAGCAATTCCGAAATGGTGTTCGAATTATGAATTAAGAGGGGGTGTTAAAATTAATTCATAATTACTTTACCATAAAGTTCCTTAATCAAGAAGCTCCTTAAGCATGAAGAATTCATACTTGGATGAATTCAAGTCAAACATTGCAACTCAAGAGAATTATCTAGAATTACGTTGAAGTCAACATTTACGGCTAAGAAGATAAGGAAGAACTAAAATCGAAATTGACTTCCTCAAGTCAACATTTACGGCTAAGAAAATAAGGAAGAAGTAAAATCGAAATTGACTTCCTTAATTACTTCTCCGCTAAGAAATCAAAAGAAGAAGCCAACTCGGACTTGGCTACTTACGAACCTCCTCAAGACTTCTATATATACGGTACATTAGTTGTAACATTAGAAGAGTAGTGAAGATAAGAAAAACCACCAACTTAGCAAGTTAGTTTAGAGAAGAAAATCCATTCTCTTGTATGAAGGCTTAGAGCAAAAAGCCTCAAAATATTATAGCCTTATTGTCTTGATGAAATAATAAGTCTACTTTGTCTTGCTAAAATTATTTTCTTAACCTTTCATATCCCAAACACCCAACATGGGCAGGCGGTTAACATGAGGGGAAGAACGATCCCACCTCTGCCTAACAATCTTTGCGGCAATTTGGGGTTACAGGCTGTTCAAAGCATTGATGCGAATAAAACTAAGGACATTGGATTTGATGACTTAGTTTTTTTAGTAGGTGAGCCGATCGACAAAACAATCCAAGACTGCTTAGAGATATTCTCTAGAGAAGATGGAGGGGAGGGCATCCTCATTGATCCCGCTTTGAGAACAAATGAAATTATAAGTAGCGGTGATACGAATCTTTTGTGGTTTAGTGATTGGAGTAAGTTTGGATTTTATGATGCTGATTTTGGTTGGGGAAAACCAATTTGGGCAAGTGCTGGGTCTATGTTTGCTGATAACATAGTTGTACTGATGGGTAACAAAGAGGGCGATGGAATTGAGGCAATGGTTCACTTAGAACAGAATTACATGCCTTATTTCGAGCAAGACGAGGAAATAAAATCATTTTGCTCCTGAGATTGATAAGATGATCAGGTTATTTGATCAGATTGTCTATATCTTTTCTTAATGAGTTCGAATAATAAGTACTATTTAACTCGTCAATGCATAATGTAATCTTGTAGGTTCGATTGGAAATTCTTCTGATGGCTCCTATGCTGGAGGCGTACATTGGGTCTTTTCTTTTCATTTCAATTCTCTATGGACGTGTTTGGAATCTTTTGCTATGTATTGCTGGTTCATTTATCTGAATTTGGTTCTGCTTTGTTTCAACCATATTTTTAAGTTTTTTTTTTCTTTGGTAAAGAACATTTGTTTAAGTTTCAATCTTCCTTTCAGTTATTTTTTATTTTACAATAGTTTGTAGCAGTGGACACAAGATAAAGTGGTAAAACACGAAGCAAAAATAAATAAGTGAAAAAGGAGGAGGAGAATAATTACTTCATTACTCGGTCAATTTTTCTCTCTACAAGACGACTAAATATGAAATATATAACTCACATTTATACTACAAGAAGTAAAGTCATAATCTACTTAGGAAACAAAACTAGATAATAACTAACTAGGAGATTGTATCTAACTCTCTACGGGTAGTCTATTATAACTCACATCCTGTATGTGAGTCATAATAAAAAATAATTGTGAGCCTTTGATTACAAATTTAGATGAATCCTGACCGTTAATACCTGTACAGGTTTATGAGCCCAAGAAGTCGGGTATGACTTTAGTGAGATTGGCTGTACCCATGGAATTTACAATTTTACCCACATATAATATATGAAATTACATCCCTTCCTATCCCTCCCACTTTCTTTCTTGTTGAGATTTGGAGATTGAACAATTCCTTTGTCAAATTCTATGAAAACAACAAAACATCCACAGGCAATTTCTGGTTATTGAAGCTGGCTCTAAAATTTTGAACAAAAATAGAATCGTCGATTAACAAAAATTTTATGAAGAAATTAAAAATGAAAGTATATATTAATTTTTTGTTGGTGAAGAAATTAACACAGTTCTTTAAATTTTTTTTATATATGTTAATCATTGTTGATTTCAATTCTTATGTGCTCGAATTTGTTGGTGATTGATTTAATTTGGTCAGATTTGAGTTAATTTAGCGGAATTAAAAAATTGGTTTTATATTTGTATTTCATTCCTTCAAATGCTATGTACCAAGTCGTGTTGGAGAAGATAATATATTTGCACATTCAGCCCCCAAGTTCTATCCCTGGTCAAAATGACCCTCAAACTTTCAGTTTTGCCGAAAAATTAAAGATCCTGTAAGATTTAATCAAGTGACTAGATTAAATATTGTTAGTTTAATTTTTAAGTCTGGAATTTTAAAAATATGAAATATCTAGTATGAATATAAAAAATTACGACTTGATTATAATTTTTGAAAAAACAAACTTAAAAAAATCTTAATTAATACACAACACTTCTTAAATAAAAAACACAATTTTTTTTTTTGAAGATGGTAAATTTCCTTTTCTTTTCCTTTTTGAAAAAAATTCATTTTCTAAATTACAAATTCATTTGATTTGGTTTTTTTAAAATTCTGTAAATTTGAAAAAATATCGATAATTTAAAAAAATTATTGACTCAGTCATTAGTTCGATCAAATAGTCTTTTAGATGGTTATGTAACACTAATTCCTTCGTAATTTTAAAATATATTGATAATTTAACAAAATTGATGATTCAGTCATTATTTTGATCAAATTGTCTAATAGATAGTTATGTAATACTAAGTTCTCCGTAGTTTGAATATATATGTAGATAATATATATTTGCAAATATGAAGGACTTAGTGTTACATAACCATCTACTAGACAATTTGATTGAAATAATGATTGATTCATCAATTTTTTTAAAATTATTGACATATTTTCAGATTACGGAGGAGTTAGTGATACATAGTCATCTAAAAGACAATTTGATCGAAATAATAACCGAGTCATCCATTTTTTTGTAAAACTATTGATATATATTCAAATTACGAAGGACTTATTACATAACCATTTAATAGATAATTTGGTAGAAATAATGATACTCATCAAATTTTTTTCTCTAAATTATTGATATATTTTCAAATTACGGAAAACTTAGTGTTACATAACCATCTAATAAACAATTTGATCGCAATAATGATCAAGTCATCAGTTTTTTTTTTAAATTATCGCTATATTTTAAAATTATGGAGGACTTAGTGTTACATAACTATCTAATAGACAATTTGATCGAAATAATGACCGAATCATCAAATTTTAAAAATTATCGATATATTTTTAAATTATGGAGGACATAGTGTTACATAACCATAATATACAACTTGATCAAAATAATGACCGAATTATCAATTTTTTTAAAATCATTGATATATTTTCAAATCACGGTAGAGTTAGTGTTACATAACCATCTAATAGACAATTTGATCGAAATAATGACCAAATTATCAATTTTGATAAAACTATCAATAAATTTTCAAATTACGGAGGAGTAAGTGTTAAATAACCATCTAAAGATAATTTGATCGGAATAATGACCGAGTCAATAATTTTTTTAAATTATCGATATTTTTTCAAATTACGGAATTTGAAAACAAGAATCTTAAAAAAACAAATCAAATGAATTTGTAATTTTAAAAAATTTTAAAAAAAGAAAACGAAAGGAAATTCACCTGCTTAAAAAAAAAAAGTTGTGTTTTATTTAAAATGTGTTGCGTATTGGTTAAAATTTATTTAAGTTTTTTTTTCACAAATTCTAATTAAGTCTTATTGTTTTATATTCATACTAGATATTTGTTTTTTTTTTTTCAAATTTCAGAGACTTAAAAATTTAAACTAACAATATTAACTAATCACTAAATTTTAAATTTATTAAATCTTACAAAATCTTTAACTTTTCGGCAAAACTGAAAGTTTGAGGACGATTTTGACCAGGAATAGAACTTGGGGGCTGAATGTGCAAATATGTGAATATATATATATATATATATATATATATGTTATAGGATAAGAAGATGGTTAGAAATCTTTTATTTTTTAAACCTAATCGCTCTTTTGATTTCGGAAAAAAACTTTCTTTATCAATATACTGTTTCTTTTACACACGCATCTCCATCTCATATATATATATATATATATATATATATATATATATATATATATATATATATATATATATATATATAAGAACTGGGCAGTCATTCCTATCTCCAAAGCGGAGTGCTGCGAGTTCTTTCCTAGTTGAGGATAGTTTCAATTACTTAAACACTGCACTTGAAATTGAAGGGTGGGCATGCCGTTGAAGGATTTCTCTGAATAAGTATTCAGAAATGGAGATGGTGATTAATGTTTATATTTTCATGAAAGGGCATTTTAGTATTTACAATGTTTTAATAGGGTTCGTACCTCATCCACGTGGCAAAATATGACACGATCGTGAATGCCTCCTCTACGGGGGTGAGTAATGCTAGACAGTCCCAACTCTCTAAGAGATAAACCATATCTTTTGCCAACTAGGCAGTCTTTATGAAGATTATAACATCCAAAACGCCACTCAATCTTAATTCACCCATTCCAGGTTTACTCCTCAGCTTCTCGAACACTTATGTCTTCACGAGCTTCGTGAAAATGTCAGAAATCTAATCTTTAGACTTCACGAACTTCACATGTAATTTTTTCTTTGCAATACACTCTATGTCGAAGTGATATCGAGTGTCGCTCTTCTTGTTTCGATCATGAAACACTGGATTCTTGCCTAATGATATCCCTCACTTATTATCGACGAACGCCCCCGTTGATACCTTCTGAGCGAAGTTGAGCTGATTCGAATTCCTTAAACGTATTGCATGGCATACACTATATGTAGCAAATGTTTGCATAAAAATGTACTTAGCTAGCCTCTCGATTTATAATAAAATGAATGAAGGATGTGTCAATATCTGTGCATGCGAATATAAAGTAAAAGTAATATGGCACAATCGAGTGAATAATTCAAATGCCTTGATATGATCGGACTTTTAATTAACCGATTATGCAGAGTAGGAAAATCCTACACTTAGTTTTCTTTCGATGCATGTCTGGCCGTTAGACTTTACAATTTATGATAGATTTTATGTAAATGCCAAATGTTGGTCCCAAGTGGTCAAAATTATCTAGAGGAGGGTGATAGTATAGTGTCCTGCAAGCCATCAACGACAACTTGTATTAGGACTAATCCTGATGTAAATAATTTACTCAGTTGTTCGTTAAACAAATTAGGTTTTGGTTCAACATCGTAATTGTAGTTAGAAAATCAGAGCTTTTGAGTTTTTGTTGCAACGGAATAAACTTAGTGGTAGATCAAACGTAGTTAACAATCAATATTTTGATCTTTTGTAATAAATTTGAAGTCTTTTAAATCAAAACATAACAAATGATGACGAGGGCTATTTCATATGCTACCAGATCGGATTATTCGACCTGATTAAGATCGACCTGGAACACTTCAATCCCGATCAGCTTTCATATTCATCGATCTAGGCTAGCTGATGTACCTCTCATATCTTCTCACGACAATCTATTTTGCCGACACTTATCTGTAGCACGTGGGCCGTACAAAGTCACATATGAGCCCTAGGATTCTATTAGGGCGACGCTTGTCAGCCTATAAATATAAGATTAATTAATGGGAGAAGGACTTTTGGCATTCCACATGCACTCATATAATATTAGATCGGTACTCTAGCTCAATAAACCATGCTTATTTCTTATTCTTTGTCTTGCGCCATCCTTAGTAGTTTGGCCAGGCCTGTGAATCTCTGTAATTCAGATCAACGATACATAATAAAGCACCAATTCTCCCTATTTGTTTCTTACTTTACCTTGTTTTATTGATTATACCTGTTCCTATGATTTATGGTAAAATCAGTTCGCCCCAACTGTGGGCACGGTCAAGTACTAGATCGAAATACGGTCAACACAAAGAATCAATTGAGAAAAAGTACTCGAACTATGGGAAGAAACCAATCATCTCAAGCATCGACTATGGCTGAGAATCCAATTGGAGATTTGACCAGAAACACAACAACAATCAAGTAGAGCTGGGTGGTTAGGAGTGATCGAATCGCACAGGAGCCAACTCTAACCTATGAGAGGCTGATAGACAAGGCCCCTTAAGCCAGCAGATCACCGATGCGATTATCCCGCCAAATCTTCTGGTCTAAACTATCCCAGTACCTCTAACCGCATAGAACGAGCAATTCAATCAGATTGTTCAACTAATGAGCACGTTCTGTAACCAAATACTAGAAAAACAGACGCAAAACCTAGCTAAGTCCGAAGTGAATCCTAATTTGATGAATTTTATATTCTCTGTATATTTAAAAAATAACCAATATAAAAACAAGGATCTCATAAATGATAATTATTTTAATTCTGCATAAGAATGAAAAAGAAAATCTAAAGAAACTTCATGTCCCTTGTTGTTTTGGTTGAACTTTTGGCTTCATGTTTTTCTTTTATTTGATGAACAAACCTTTTTAATCTTTTTCACCATTGACATCAACAACGTTCTCCTTCTACTAGGTGTATGGGCACTAACTTAAGAGAATCGAACTTTTCTTTCACATTTATAAGTCAAAATTTTGAGATGAAATTTCTTTTCGTTTCTTGAACAAAGGGTGACTTATGTATATTTAGGATAGAAGAGTATTTACTTTTTGAGTGTAATCTTAATAATTGCATAAAGCTATCATTATCACTTTTATGCAAGATATATATCTCTAAAGTATATATATAGTTATGGAAAGAGTTAAACTCCTACCTTAACTCACTCAAAGTTTTCTACTACGTAAATAATTTTTCTCTCACTTAACTTAAGAGATATATTAATAAAATACACCTATTGTATGTAATTAATATATATATATATATATATATATATATATATATATCACATAGATATATCATATATATTTACGAAGTAATTAATGAATATCTACAATTAAAAATTTCATAAATGTCAACTTTTCCTTTTCTTGAATCATGTATATAAATAAAATACCTCTGAAGTGATTTATATTACAAGGCCATCCATGCCATCCACTTCGCAGTTGGTGACCTCATCAGCAGGGACTCCATCCCCCAAATCCTCATTTTTCGAGGAATGATGTTCCGAACTCTCAACGACGGTAATGCCATGATAGGATTTGATCAGCAGAGTGGAAGTGATAAGAAAATCATTACAACGATGATAAATGCACTCGGTGTAATAAATGTTGTAAGGAAAGGGTAGTAAAGACAAATAATTGAAGAGAAATCTCGTATCAGCAAGGTGCATTTAATGCTATTGTCAGATCCGTATAGCAGACTGTAAAATGAACAGTTGCAGAGAGCCGTTTAGAGATAAGGACCAAAGCTCGAGGAAGATTTGAATTTTATCTTACTTTGATGGACAGATTTCAAACCTCAAGTATAAATAGTTCTACATTAAAGAGTTAGACACAACTCCATTCAAAACAGTTGAGAGAATTCAATCGAGCAAATCTTTCTAACTCTCAAAAACTCAAGAAAAGAACACTACCAGCCAAGTAATTTGTTGACAAAGTCGAGTGGAAAAAACAAGATAAAAAGACAAATCTCAGTGATTTCTGTAACTTTGAGAGTTGTGAGAAGTAGATATACATCTTATTGAGATTTTATAAAGAGTTTTAAAATCGGGGATAAAATCCTTAAGTGATTTAAAACTTGTTTGAAAAAAACTATACTTATATCTGCTGCAACAATTTTCAAACTCTGATTTGTTTTGAAAACAGTTAAGTAAAATCAGATGAGTGGTTAACTTCACTGAAAAACTTTATGCGCAATCAGTATAGTAGTCTCATAAGTCCAGATAAGCTTATTGTGCTGATACAAAAAGTTTGAGAAATTTTTTAAAGGAAAAACAGAGGTCTATCACTCCCCCCCCTCCTCTAGACCTCATCTGACCACTTGAGACCAACAATATTCTCCATAATATCGATGTATCTGCACACAAAACAAACACCAAAAAAACTAAGCACGTAATAAGACACAAAACACAAACAAAACAAAAAAGAAAATTGAAAACTTGGGCTGCCTCCGAAGAAACCCTTAATTTTAAGTCTTGAGCTCTCCTTAGATACTTTCCTTTTAAGGTGGCAAATAATCGAATAGGATCCTGTTCGGATCAAGTATAAGTCCAGGCCTTTTCGCTTTCTTTGTTGTCCCAAAATTTGGTCTTTCCCTTGTAAGCTCAATTTGGACAGATTTGAACCTCGTATTGAATCGACAGGCTCTATCCCCAGGCTCAAATCTCTTGTAATTTGAAATAATGGTTATAATCTCTATGATTCCTCTGATTCTAATCTTCTAAGCAATAATCTTGAAAAAAATTGATTTGATCTTCTCCAAAATAATTTTGGCACTTGAATAACGTTAATCCAAAAGCAATTGTGCATAATATTGGATCAAACGTGAAATGATTTGAATCTCCCTGACGAACGTCTTGAACCCCGTCTTGGATATTTTGGATTTTTATGGGATTTGATATTTGTTTGAACTTCGTGAATTTCCAATAACGTTAATCTAAGAATTAAGTATCTTAATCTTAGATTAAACGTTGGATTTTCTTCACTTTTTGAAGAACGCCTTGATTTTTAAAGAACGCCTTCGGAGAATTTTCTTCTTTTCTCCTTGAACTTCTTTTGCTTTTTGAATTGTGTTTTTGAGTTGTGTTTTTCTTCTTGAAGATGACCCCAATTTATAGGTGGGTTTCGAGAAATATTGTAATATTCTCCATATGACGTGGCGCAATTTGATTGGTTTTTCACGCCTTGTATGACAAGAAATATATCTTATTTCATTCTCTTGCCCTTTAAAATGATATGACATGCAAATATTGCTTTGTGAAGAATATTCCAAGAAAATATTGTCTTGCTTAATAATTTCCTACACATACTTGCCTTGTGTATGGAGATTTTAATTTATTTGCGAGAAATCTTGTATTCAATTAATCATTTGGATATAAAATTAATTAATTGATTAGTTAATTATTATTTTAGGAATTAAATTTGATGTAATCCCAAAATAAATTAATTAATAATTAATATGTCTTGGACTCAAATTTGGCAATAAAATTTAATTGCCTACAAATGCCCTCTTGAGACTTATTTACGAAAATGCATTTGTTTTTGAGTTGATAAGTCTCGAATTTTCATCACGCCTTCATCAAATTTGAAGTCAACATTTTCTTTTCTTTTTAAGGAATTTGACTGGGCTTAAAATTATTTCAAGCTGCCTACGTATCCCAAAAAGGGAATGAAGTCATAACGTAGTTCAAAGCATCAAATTTGATTTGATTGATGTTGTTCACATTTATACTCATATGAAAAAAGAGTAACATACATTTTAGGCTCGTGTGTCAAGGAGCATTTTGAATTTGAGATTTGGTAGACCTTTTTGACTCGTGTCCAGGAGAAGCTGATTTAAAAGTTGTAGACATCTTCGTCTCGTCTACTTAAGGCTTTCATTTGAACTTTGTAGACATTTTATTCCCATGTCTAGGAGAACTTTATTTGGGTTTTGTAGACTTTTTCGTCTCGTCTACTGGAGGCTTTGATTTGAAATTTGCAGACATTTTCTTCTCTTGTCTGCGAGAACTTGATTTGGATTTTGTAGACTTTTTCATCTCGTCTATTGGAGGCTTTTGACTTGAGATTTGTGAACAATTTATACTGATATTAAGGAGTGATGAATTTGATTTGTGTAAACAGATTATCCTCATGTTAAGGAGTGATAGATTTGATTTGTAAACAGTTTATCCTTACGTTAAGGAGTATTGAATTTGACATGTAAACAATTTATCCTCGTATTAAGGAGATTTCAACTTGAAGATTTGTAGACAGTTTTAACTCGTATAAAGGAGTTGTTTTGAATGTTTATACTCTTATCAATGGGTGAATAATTTGCAAACAATTTATACTCGTGTTAAGGAGTAATTAATTTGATTTGTAAACAGTTTATACTCATGTTAGGGAGATTTCACTTGAACTTGAAGACTTTGTAGATAGTTTTAACTCATATCAAGGAGTTATATTGACAGTTTAAACTTTTATCAATGAGCATTGAGGAAATCTTACTTTGAAAGATCCTAGATAGTTTTAGCTCGTATCTAGGAGCTTTGAAAAGATCTAACTTTGAAAGATTCCTAGATAGTTTTAGCTCGTATCTAGGAGCTTTGAAGAGATCTAATTTTAAAAGATCCCAGATAGTTTTAGCTCGTATCTAGGAGTGTTGCTATATTTTTAGATGGATTCTTCATTTGGAGACTCATCAAAAGATTTGCCCCCTTATTTGGCAGTGGAATCGTCGTAAACTTTGTTAGGAAAATGCACATGCGGCTCATCAGTTTGACTTATAAACATTCTCAATTCCATATTATAGGCTCGAGTGGCTAACTCTTCAAAAGTTTTTGGATTTATTCCTTGTAGAATCTATCGAAGGCCCAAATGCATTCTTTGGATACACATCTCAATGGAATAAGCTTCAGATAGTCGATCTTTGCAATTGAGACTTAAATTTCTCCAGCGGTTTATATAGTCAATGACAGACTCCTCCTTCAATTGGCGAGTGTTAATGAGTTCGACCATTCGCACAGTTCTTCGAGTGCTATAAAAGCGATTGAGAAACTCTTGTTCCAGTTGGTCCCAACCATCAATGGAGTTTGCCCCCAAGTCAGTATACTAGTCAAATGCATTGTCCTTCAATGAACATACGAATTGCTTGACAAGTTGATCTCCACATGTCCCAGCATCATTGCACGTCTCGACAAAATGTGCCACATGTTGCTTTGGATTGCCTTTGCCATCAAATTGTTGAAACTTCGGAGGTTGATATTCAATTGGCATGTTTAAGTTGTCAATTCTTTGAGTGTAAGGCTTGGTGTATACGATGGAAGACTTCGAGCTCCCATTCAACTTGCTTTTTATGGCCTTCAAAATGAACTCCTTCAGTTGGCTAGCTTGGATCATACCATCAGACGAAATTTGAATCTTTTTAGATGATTTTTCTTTTGCATTTGATTGTTGCTTTATGGACGTCTCCTATCATCAAACTCATTTGTCAGCTTTTCCATCTGGTGGTTCGCCTCGGCATGACCTCCTTTGTTTAATAGTTGCTTTGCGGATGTATCACCTTCGTCAAGCTCATTGTGTAGTTCATCCTCCACGTGGATGGTCTCAGCATTGCCCCAACTGTTCAACAATTCATCGAGCTTAGCATCTCGCTGGTGGAAGTGTTTTGTGAGCTTATTCATCGCCTTTGTTAACATTAAAAGTTGTTCCTCCATGGATGGATTGTTTGTCATTATAACTGGCACCACTTAATGAAGAAAAGAGATGAGAGGTAGAGATTGTGCCACTGTGCGTGCCAAAAATTTATTACAAATAAAATTTCAAGTTTAAAAATATATATTAAACAAGAAATAATTGTACAAATTAAATTTTATTAATTTGAAATAATGGTTACAATCTCTATGATTCCTCTGATTCTAATCTTCTAAGCAATAATCTTGAAAAAGATTGATTTGATCTTCTCCAAAATAATTTTGGCACTTGAATAACGTTAATCCAAAAGCAATTGTGCTTAATATTGGATCAAATGTGAAATGATTTGAATCTCCTTGACGAACGTCTCGAACCCCGTCTTGGATATTTTGGATTTTTATGGGATTTGATCTTTGTTTGAACTTTGTGAATTTCCAATAACGTTAAGCTAAGAGTTAAGTAAATTAATCTTAGATTAAACGTTGGATTTTTTTCACTTTTTGAAGAACGCCTTGATTTTTGAAGGACGCCTTGATAGAATTTGCTTCTTTTCTCCTTGAACTTCTTTTGCTTTTTGAATTGCGTTTTTGAGTTGTGTTTTTCTTCTTGAAGATGACCCCTATTTATAGGTGGGTTTCGAGAAATATTGTAATATTCTCCATATAATGTGGCGCAATTTGATTGGTTCTTCACACCTTGTATGACAAGAAATATATCTTATTTCATTCTATTGCCCTTTAAAAAGATATTACATGCAAATATTGCTTTGTGAAGAATATTCCAAGAAAATATTGTCTTGCTTAATAATTTCCTACACATACTTGCCTTGTGTATGGAGACTTTAATTTATTTGCAAGAAATCTTGTATTCAATAAATCTTTAGGATATAAAACTAATTAATTGATTAATTAATTATTATTTTAGGAATTAAATTTGATATAATCCCGAAATAAATTAATTAATAATTAATATGTCTTGGACTAAAATTTGGCAATAAAATTTAATTGCCTACACTAGCCTCTCGATTTATAATAAAATGAATGAAGGGCGTGTCAATATCTGTGCATGCGAATATAAAGTAAAAGTAATATGGCACAATCGAGTGAATAATTCAAATGCCTTGATAAGATCGGACTTCTAATTAACCGATTATGCAGAGTAGGAAAATCCTACACTTAGTTTTCTTTCAACGCATGCCTGGCCGTAGGAATTTACAATTTATGATAGATTTTATGTAAATGCCAAATGTTGGTCCCAAGTGGTCAAAAGTATCTAGAGGAGGGTGATAGTATAGTGTCCTCCAAGCCATCAACAATAGCTTGTATTAGGACTAATCCTGATGTAATTTACTCAGTTGTTCGTTAAACAAATTAGGTTTTGGTTCAACATCGTAATTGTAGAAAATCAGAGCTTTTGAGTTTTTGTGGCAACGGAATAAACTTAATGGTAAATCAAACGTAGTTAACAATCAATATTTTGATCTTTTGTAAAAAATTTCAAGTCTTTTAAATCAAAACATGACAAATGATGACGAGGGCTATTTCATATGCTACCAGATAGGATTATTCGAACTGATTAAGATCGACCTGGAACACTTCAATCCCGATCAGCTTTCATATTCATCGATCTAGGCTAGCTGATGTACCTCTCATATCTTCTCACGACAATCTATTTTGCCGACACTTATCTGCAGCACGTGGGCCGTACAAAGTCATATATGAGCCCTAGGATTCTATTAGGGCGACGCTTGTCAGCCTATAAATATAAGATTAATTAATGGGAGAAGGACTTTTGGCATTCCACATGCACTCATATAATATTAGATCGGTACTCTAGCTCAATAAACCATGCTTATTTCTTATTCTTTGTCTTGCGCCATCTTTAGTAGTTTGGCCAGGCCTGTGAATCTCTGTAATTCAGATCAACGATACATAATAAAGCACCAATTCTCCCTATTTGTTGCTTACTTTACCTTGTTTTATTGATTTTACTTGTTCCTATGATTTATGGTAAAATCAGTTCGCCCCAACTGTGGGCACGGTCAAGTACTAGATCGAAATACGGTCAACACAAAGAATCAATTGAGAAAAAGTACTCGAACTATGGGAAGAAACCAATTATCTCAAGCATCGACTATGCTGGGAATCGACCTGGAGATTTGACCAGAAACACAACAGCAATCAAGCAGAGCAGGGTGGTTAGGAGTGATCGAATCGCGAACGAGCCCGCTCTAACCTATGAGGGGCTGATAGACAAGGCCCCTTAAGCCAGCAGATCCCCGATCCGATTATCCCGCCAAATTTTCTGGTCCAAACTATCCCAGTACCTCTAACCGCATAGAACGAGCAATTCAATCAGATGGTTCAACTAATGAGCGCGTTCTGTAACCAAATACTAGAAAAACAGACGCAAAACCTAGCTAAGCCTGAAGTGAATCCTAATTTGATGAATTTTATATTCACTGTATATTTAAAAAATGACCAATATAAAAACGAGGATCTCATAAATGATAATTATTTTAATTATGCGTAAGAATGAAAAAGAAAATTTACTGAAACTTCATGTCCCTCGTTGTTTTGGTTGAACTTTTGGCTTCATATTTTTCTTTTATTTGATTAACAAACCTCTTTAATCTTTTTCACCATTGATATCAACCACGTTCTCCTTCTACTAGGCATGTGGGCACCAACTTAAGAGAATCGAACTTTTTCTTCCACATTTATAAGTCAAAATTTTAAGATGAAATTTCTTTTCGTTTCTCGAACAAAGGGTGACTTATGTATATTTAGGATAGAAGAGTATTTACTTTTGAGTGTAACCTAAATAATTGCATAAAGATCTCATTATCACTTTTATGAAAGATATATATCTCTAAAGTATATGTATAGCTATGGAAAGAGTTAAACTCCTACCTTAACTCAATCAAAGTTTCCTACTACGTAAATAATTCTTCTCTCACTTAACTTAAGTGATTGAGTTGCCTTGTCTCTAACTCTTGAACTTCGAACTATTTATACTTGAGGTTTGAATTATACCCGTTGAGATAAGACAGATTTCTGATCTTCCTCGAGTACTGGTCATTGTCTCTGGGCGGCTCTCTGCAACTGTTCATTGTACAGTCTGTTATACGGATCTGACCGTAGTATTAAATGCACCTTGCTGATACGAGGTTTATCTTCAATCATTTGTCTTTAGTACCCTTCTCTTACAGTATTTATTAAACTGAGTGCATTTATTACCGATGGAATGAATTTTTTTATCACTTTATGTTGGTCGCATTCACTCTGCTGATTCAAATGGAACTCGTCTGATTGACTTTGCTAAAATCCACCAGTCTGATTTCGAACTTAGCATCAGATCAGTAGTCTTCTGGACCGAAATTTAACCTTCTGATTTTAACTTGTCTTCTCGGTATAATGTCTTTAGAGGCTGGATCTTATTTTGGTGTGGATGAGATATTAATGAGAAATACGCAAAAGAAAGGGTAAATGGTCAAAAGAACTACAATATGCATCCCCATCCTCAAAGCGTGACTTGGATAAGAGTTGGTAAAAATTACAAGAGATTTGAACCTGGAGATAGAGCTTGTTGATTCAATAAGAGGTTCAAATATGTCCAAATTGAGCTTACAAGGGATAGACCAAATTTTGGGACAACAAAGAAAGCAAAAAGGCCTGGACTTATACTTGATCCGAACAGGATCCTATTCGATTATTGGCCACATTAAAAGTGAAGTATCTAAGTCGAGCTCAAGACTTAAAACTAAGGGTTTCTTCGGAGGCAACCCAAGTTTTCAATTTTCTTTTTTGTTTTGTTTGTGTTTTGTGTCTTATTACGTGCTTAATTTTTTTGGTGTTTGTTTTGTGTGCAGATACATCGATGTTCTGGAGAATATTGTTGGTCTCAAGTGGTCAGCTGAGGTCTAGAGGGGGAGAGAGTGATAGACCTCTGTTTTTCCTTTAAAAAATTTCTCTAACTTTTTGTATCAGCACAGTAAGCTTATCTGGACTTATGAGACTACTATACTGATCACGCATAAAGTTTTTCAGTGAAGTTAACCACTCGTCTGATTTTACTTAACTGTTTGAAAACAAATCAGAGTTTGAAAATTGTTGCAGCAGATATAAGTACAGTGTTTTTCAAACAAGTTTTAAATCACTTAAGGATTTTATCCCCGATTTTAGAACTCTTTATAAAATCTCAATAAGATGGATATCTACTTCTCACAACTCTCAAAGTTACAAAAATCACCGAGATTTGTCTTTTTATCTTGTTTTTTCCACTCGACTTTGTCAACAAATTACTTGGCCGGTAGTGTTATTTTCTTGAGTTTTTGAGAGTTAGAAAGATTTGCTCGATTGAATTCTCTCAACTGTTTTGAATTGAGTTGTGTCTAACTCTTTAATGTAGAACTATTTATACTTGAGGTTTGAAATATGTCCATCAAAGTAAGATAAAATTCAAATCTTCCTCGAGCTTTGGTCCTTATCTCTAAACGTCTCTCTGCAACTGTTCATTTTACAGTCTGCTATACGGATCTGACAATAGCATTAAATGCACCTTGCTGATACGAGATTTCTCTTCAATTATTTGTCTTTAATACCCTTTCCTTACAACATTTATTACACCGAGTGCATTTATTATCGTTGTAATGATTTTCTTATCACTTCCACTATGCTGATCAAATCCTATCATGGCATTACCGTCGTTGAGAGTTCGGAACATCATTCCTCGGAAAATGAGGATTTGGGGGATGGAGTCTCTGCTGATGAGGTCACCAACTGCGAAGTGGAAGGCATGGATGGCCTTGTAATATAAATCACTTCAGAGGTATTTTATTTATATACATGATTCAAGAAAAGGAAAAGTTGACATTTATGGAATTTTTAATTGTAGATATTCATTAATTACTTCGTAAATATATATGATATATCTATGTGATATATATATATATATATATATATATATATATATATATATATATATATTAATTACATACAATAGGTGTATTTTATTTATAACTGAGAGAATCCAAACGAGCAAAATCTTCTAAGTCTCAATACTCAAAAACAAAACACTAAACAACGAAGTAATCTGTTGACAAGCTAAGTTGAAGAAAACAAGAACACTTCTTAAATTTTAGTGATTCTGTAGAACAGAGTTGTGAAAAGTAGTTTCCCATTTTTGTGAGTGAAAACACTCCAGAGGAAAGGTTTTCTTAGTGATTTCCCATTGCACACTTGTGACTTTATATTATTTGTTGTAAAAGCGCAAATAGAGTGTACTATTTACTTTGTGTTCACAGTATAACCTAAATCTTTGTGATTTAGAAGAGTGGACTAAAGACATTCCTGCCTATATAACTACTATAAAATTCTCTATTTGATTTATTGTTTTACACAATTGCATTTATTTGAAATCAAACAATTACTTTGAAAAGCTAAAAGATTTTGAAAAAGAGTTTTAAACCTAGGGATACAATCTTTTATTAAGAAAGACTTGTTTGAAAAACAACTGATTTAAATCCGCTGCAAACAAGTTTCAAACTCTGATTTATATGTGAAACAGATAAGTAAAAGCTAATGGTCAACTTACGCTGAATAAGCTTTGTGCGCAAACATCTAAGTAGTCTTATAAGTTTAGATCAGATTACTGTGTTGATAAGAACAGTTAGAGAAATTTAAAAAGTTTTAGAGGTCTATTCACCCCCCTAGACCTCATCTGACCACTTTGGACCAACATGGAGCATGAGTTACTCTTGGTTAACTATAATTTTCAACATGCATGTTATTATGATAATCATTATGACGTGAGTCATGTTCATAAGTAGGGTATGGTGCATGATAAGCAGGGTAAGCATGCATCGAATGATGAGCAGGGCATGCAGCAGCATAGTAAGATGGATCACGAGGTGCTTGATAATATGAAGGATAAACAGATTGCACATAACAAGACTCATATCAATACCAAGCATTATCATTTCTATGATTTTTTGCTTCTTAGGTTCATTCTATCTAGCTTGTTCATTAACAGACGACTTAGGCTTGCTATTAGTCTGATTATTTTTGCTCTTATCAGCAGACTTCTTCGGACTACTATGTTTTTCTTTCTTAGGCTCTTTACCCTTAGTAGACATTGGAGATTTCTTCTCATTTTTCTCTTTTTCCCGTGAAGTATGTTTAGTACTCTAAACATATACGACTACCTTATTGTTACTAGTAGATATAAAATTCTCAGCACGGTCGAATTCTAAATCTGTCTTTTCTAAAGTTAGTTTATGTTTTCTAGACTTGCTATATGATGCAACAGAAGACTTATCAGGAGACTCAATACACTTTTCAAGTTCCATGATTTTTCCTTTATAAACTTCACATTCTGTTTTCAGAGATTTAGTCTTTTGATCAAGCTTTTTGTACTCAGTTGATTCTTGTGGTTTTTCGACCTTAAGTTTCAGTGAAACATTCAGCTCTTTCAGCATAGTGATCTCTTTCTTAAGCTTAACAAATGCAGCAACAACACTCGTGTTGTTAAACATCATTTGTTCAAATGAACTAAATAGCTCAATTTCATTTTCAGAAAGAGTTATCTCATTGTCAAAGTCATCTGATTCTTTTGCCATGAGACAGAGGAATGCAAATGCCTCTTCTTTAGCAAAGTCATCTTCTTATGTCTCCGAATATGATTCAGACGAGTAGATGGCTCCTATCTTTCAGCGTCAGCCAACAGTACTTTGCTCTTATTGTGTCCCCTCTCGTTTCTGATTTACTTTTCCTCTTTCGTATACTTCTGATCTTTAGGATATGGGCAGTCCTTGATGAAATGTCCCAATTTTCTGCAAATGTAGAACATTACTTTGGATTTATAATTATCCTCACTATCATGAGAATGAGAGGTAGGGTTAGAAGTAGAAGCATTGTTGAATTTTTTCTTTATTTTTCTTTTGTAGAACTTCATGAATCCATTCAATAAAACCGCCACATCGCCAGCTGTGTACTCTTTTTTGTTGAGCAGCATGGTCTCATCAGATGAGCCCATATCCTTTGCTTTTCCGGCGGATCTTCTGGGTTTCTCTGCAGTAGCCAGAGTAGCAGTGGGACTAGAAGTTGATGTTTCTTTTATAACCATTCTTGACAGTTTATACTCATATGCCTTGAGTACAGAAAACAACTCCTTTGGAGAGATCTTCCCCAAATCCCTTGATTATTCCATGATTGTGATCTTCTTGTTGAACTTGGGATGTAGGGCCTTTAAAACTTTGACAGTGATCTTTTTATCAGTAAAGGTCTTTCCCAACATTAACACTTCATTGTGCGTCTTTATAGACCTTGTATCCATCTGGTCAATGGTTTCTCCAGACTTCATTTTGAAGTTTTCTAACTTTTCAAGAGCAATGCTCATGTTATGCTCTTTGATTGCATCATTTACTTCGCTTATATCGCGAACCTTGTCCCACATTTCTTTTGTTTCTTTGCAGTGTTTGACCTTGTCGAACCTGTCATTATCGAGGGCTCTGGTCATGAAAAATCTTCCAACTTTGTCAAGATTGTTTATCTTTTCTTTGGATGTCATCTCTTAAAGTTCTTTGTCAACTACCATCTCTTGGTCATTGACTTTGATTGTCTTGGTGATTTTAGAAGAACCTTTTGTAATTCACGTATACATGTTGTCATTAGAAGCAGGAAGAAAAATTTCGATACGAATTTTCCTGTCCTCAAAACTCATACTGCCAATGTGGGTAACATGGTTTATACAACCTATTCTCAAAAGGTTTTGATTTTCATAAATATGCTCTTTTGAAAAACACACTCTTGGATCAAGCTCGTTGATCAGGCAAATGATTCAAATGAACCATCTGCTCTGATACCACTTGTTGGTCCCAAGTGGTCAGACGAGGTCTAGAGGGGGAGGGTGATAGACCTCTGCTTTTCCTTTAAAAAATTCTCAAACTTTTCATATCATCACAGTAAATTGATCTGGACTTATGAGACTACTCTATGATCGCACACAAAGCTTGTTCAGTGAAGTTGATCACTCGTCCGATTTTACTTAAATGTTTTCAAAACAAATCAGAGCTTGAAACTTGTTGCAGCGAATATAAGTCTAGTGTTTTTCAAACAAGTTTTAAATCACTTAAAGATTTTATCCCGGGTTTTAAACCTCTTTATAAAATCTTAAGTCTTTTTGAAATATTGGTTACTTATGAAAATATGCAAGTAATGAAAGTAAACCAACACAAAGAATTTTTATAGTGGTTATTTAGACAAGAATGTAATTTAGTCCACTCTTCTAAATCACGAAGCTTTAAGTTATACAATGAACACGAAGTAAATAGTACACTCTACTTACGCTTTTACAACAAATGATTAAGCCACAAGTTCAATATATATAGGAGATCACTCAGAAAACCTATACACGGAAGTATTTTCACTCACTAAGATGGAAAACAACTTCTCACAAATCTCAAAGTTACAGAAATTACTAAGATTTTTAAGTGTTTGCTTGTTTTTTAATTCGGCTTTATCAATAGATAACTCGGCTGACAGTGTTCTGTTTTTGAGTTTTTGAGACTTGGAAAGATTTTCTTTATTGAATTAGCTCTCAGTTGTTGTGTGTCTCTAACTTTTTGAATCACAAACTATTTATACTTGATAATTTGAATTCTGCCTGATGAAGTAAGACAAAATTCAGCTTTTCTCGAGTATTGGTCCCCATTTATGAAACGACTCCCTGCAATTGTTCACTATACTGTACTTCTTATTAGTCACATTTAATGCACTCTGCTGATCCGAGGTTTCTCTTCAATCTTTTGTCATAAATAACCTTCTCATACAACATTTCTTTCTCCAAGTGCATTTATTACTGTTGGAGAGACTTTTTGATCACTTCGACTCTGCTGATCGAATTCACTCCTTTGATGAAAACTCTGCTGATTCAAGCCCAACTCATCTGATTTGACTCAGCTGAAATCCAGCAGTCTGATTTTGAACTCAAAAATAGATCAGTGGTCTTCTAGAGATGTCAAAAGAAGGAGGATAGGATATGGCGGGTTTCCGAGGGCAGGGCAGGCAGCTTGGGGGTGGGATGTGAATAAACATTAATCGCCCAAATGCCCCAGGCATACGCTCCCACTGTATGGCAGGATGTGGGTTGCCGCCCATTTTTATTTTTTAGTTAATTTTTAATTTGTAAATTAGTTTAGTTTATATTAATTAGTTGTATTTATTTTTAATATATGAATTGTAATTAGTTTTATTTATTTTTAATATAATATATATTGTTTTTTCTGGTGAATTTAATGAGGTGATTAGTTTAATTTGTTAAATTTAAAATCCTTATATTCGTAAAATACATACAAATAAAATTATTTAATAAACTAGACCAATTTTTGTTTAGTTTTTATTTTTATATCTTTAATTTTGTAAATAAAAAAATATTAGATTATGATAACGAAAATTACGACTTAAATAGATTTGTTGAATAAAAAGAGTGATTTTTTTAAAATTAGTCGTTGTTGTTTTTCATTAATTATGTTTAGTCGTTGTTGAATTTTTTATTATTGAGATGCCTTAATTTTCATGATTGTTTAACTATTACAATAATTGATTTTAGATTTAAAAAAAATATTATTATTATTTATTTTTATTAATATTAATACCCTAAATGATAATAATAATATTAATAATAATAATTATTATTATTATTATTATTATTATTATAAAAGTAAGTGAGATTGAGGAGAGTGGTGAATATTGTGAAATTAAATTAAATGGAAGTTGATTGTCATTTTATTGGAGATGAGTTTTTAATTGGGCAATTGGGCAAGCGCAATTGATCGAAAATGGATCAAAGAGACAATCAGTGGCGGAGCTAGACCGATTTAATGGGGGGGGGGGGCGAAACTTTTTCGGGGGATGCATTAAATAAAGTAAATAATTAAGAAAAGAACAAATTATTTTATGATTATTAACAAAGATTTTTTTTAAAATGTACAATACACTAAATAAAGAATATTATATAAATAAAAGTGCACTAAATAAATATAATTATAAGGAGAAGACCTTATATATTGTAAAGAAAATAAAAATCTTATTCTTCTTACAATTATTAAGATTTTTTTAGAAATAATGCATTAAATAAAGAACATGCTTGTATTTTAATAACAATAAAATATCATATTCTTTATATAATCATTAAGAAGAAAGAAAAAAAATTAAAAGAAAGGCCTAACTATTGAGAAAGAAAGAAAATTTTAAAAAAATGGCTTAAGAATTGAAGAGAAAGAAAGAAAAAATTTTAAAAATGGCTTAAGAATTTAAATAAGAATCAAGTGCTCCAAGTAGAGTTCGAACACTGATCTCCTTAACCATCTGGCCAATCTCAAAACTTTTCTACTATTAATATTTATTCCTAATATTTGCGCCGGGGGGGGGGGGAGTTTACCCCCAGTCCGCATATAGCTCCGCCACTGGAGACAATTGAGCAATTAGGCATTGAGTTCGATTATATATAGATGATCTTAGCGATGGGAAAATCACCCCTCAACTATGGTCTTATCCATCTTTTGTCAAGTTTGTGAAAATAGCTTGCGGATCATCCAATGCATTTGGGAGGGCTGATCATAATAGATCTATGCCAAAAAAACCTCCCATTGGATATTCATGTTGTTGTAACTGAACTGTTAAAAAGTTCATTTTTCTTTTCAACTTTGTCTCTTAAAAATAACATTAATGGAAAGTTACCTATGTAATATATATATTTTCAATTTTATCCCCCTATAAAATAAAAATAAAAATTACCGCCCTATATTCTTATCAAAGTTTCACACTGTCCCACTGTCCCACTGATGTTTTTAAACTAATAAAAAATACGGATTGGTAAAACTACCCTTATTATATACTATACTTTGACCCAATCAACTTATAAATTATTTTGGCACATACTTCTTTGGGTTACATTAAGTGTTGCGCTTTTTTTTGTATGCTAAATATGGCACATTACCCGCCTTTTGTTATGGAAAATGTGGTACATTACCCCTCTATATTATGATAAATATGACATTTTATTTCCTTAGGATAGTTTTGTCTTTTTATGCAATACTTTCATGCCCACTCTATCTCGGACTCCGTTGGAAGAAAATAAAATACACATTTATATTTTTAAAAGAAAGGCAAACTACTCTTTTTCAAATCACATAGATATAATTTGAATATTATGGATATAATACTAACATGTGATTGATCTAGTGGAAGAGACTAGTCACAACAAAGTAGCTGATTCAGGTTCGAATCCCTGTTAGGAGAGGTACCCACTTAATGTGCACAACCCGCCACGAAAGAAAATAAACCCTTAGGGAAAAAAAATATTTTTGCATATAATATGGGGAAATTTTGTGGCTACCCTCTGAGGTAGCCACCATCCGCCCTGTTAGGGGAGTTTTAGGGACACTTTTTATGTAAAAGTGTCCCTAAAAGTGACCTAACATGACAGATGGTGGCTACCCAGAATTCACCATAATACGGTGTAAGTTGTCATTAACCCATTATTTGGGAATATTCGTGGCTACCTTCTGGGTAACCACCATCTGTCATGTTAGATCACTTTTGAGGACACTCCCAAAAAGACGGATGGTGGCTACCTCAGAGGGTAGCCACGAAAATTCCCATATTTGTTTATAGTACACGTTCTCCACCTTATCTATGATTACTTAATTCAGACGTGAATAACGATGGAAATGTAAATTGGGTAAGATTAATTGGTCGAAAAAGGGGTCAAAGAGGCAATTAATCGATTGGGCATTGATTTCGGTTGCATATGACTTTAGCGATGGAAAAATCACCCCTCCACGGTGGTCTTATCCTTCTTTTGTCAGGTTTATATCATCCAATGCATTTGAGAGGGCTGATCAAAATATATCTATGCCAAAAAAACTCTCATTGGATATTCATGTGTTGGGACTGAACTGTAAAAAAGTTCACTTATTTTTTTTCAACTTTGTATCCTAAAATAGAATTAATGGAAAGTTACCTATGTAATATATATTTTCAATTTTATCCCTCTATAAATTTAAAAAGAAAAAATTACCATTATATATTCTTATTAAAGTTTCACACAGCAATCCTGACATTTTTAAATTAATATAGGCAAAATTGCAAAAACCGTCCCAAACTAATCATTTATTTTGGATTTTCGTCCCAAACTATTTAACTTGGCGAATTTCGTCCCGTAATTTAATATTTTTTTGGAATATCGTCCCACCTTAATTATAAGACGGAAATTGCGCATTTGACGATGAATTATCACATGGCTGCTTAAGTGTCATGACATGGTAAATTTTAACATGAATAATTATATAATATTGCAGAGTTCGTCCCAAACTAATCACAAGATTGAACCGTCATTTCCATTAAATTAGAAATTTAATATTGGGACTAAATTCATATAAAAATGGTAAATTATGGGACGAAATTTGGCGAGTTGATATAGTTTGGGACGAAAAATCAAAATTAGTAATTAGTTTGGGACGATATTCCAAAAAAATATTAAATTACGGGACGAAATTCGCCAAGTTAAATACTTCGGAACGAAAATCCAAAATCACTAATTAGCTTGGGACGTTTTCTGCAATTTTACCATTAATATAAGTTACAAAGTGAAAAAACTATCTCTATTATATACTATTCTTTGACCCTATCAACTTAAAAATTTATTTGACCCTTACTTCTTTGTGTTAAGATAAGTGTTGTGCTTTTTTTTTTATATGATAAGTATGGCAGATAGGTATAATTTGAACATTATGCATACAATATGGTGTAAGTTGATATTAACCCATTATTTGTATATGGTACGCGACTTCCGGACTACGCGTTCTCCACCTTATCTATGGATACTTAATTCTGACAGAAGCACCATGGAAATCTCATGGGTTATTAATAATTGAAAGGAAATCGTGGACTACCAATAAAATGGATTGACATATCTAAGTGATGCGCAGAATGTGTCTACTACATTATTAAAAGACAATATCATTAATATCAAATATCAATATAAATGTTGGCATTTATGAAATGTTGGTTCTAGATCCAAAATAATAGATTGAGGGCAATAATTAATAGATAGCCTCTCATGTAGTTTTTCCTTTTTATTTTCATACCATAATTATGGACAAGGAAATATAAATATTAATTTCTGAATTTTAAATGTGATCTACAAACGCAAAGGCATTGACTTATTACAGATATATGCTTACTTAATTCAGACGTGAAGTACGATGGAAATGACATGGGTTATTAATAATTGAAAGGAAATCGTGGACTAACAATAAAATGGATGAACATATCTAGCTGATGCGCTCAATTCGTCTACTACATTATTAAAAGACAGAATCATTATCAAATGTAGGTCTATATGCATTTATGAAAAGTGGGTTATAGATCCAAAATAATGGATGGAGTACAATTAATTAAGAAGAGAATTGCATTCTTTTTATTGAGTTGGGTCTTTCTAAAATAAGATTTTATAGAACATAAGTGTATATGAGATACCCCATCCCAGCCACTAAAAAAAGTCAACAACAAATCTGAACCACAAATTTTGGTCAAAATGTCCAATGATGATGTAGCATCAGACATTTAGAAAAAAATAAACATATGTTAAATTACATACTAACCCTTTAATTAATATGTTTAAAAAAATCTCCCTAATCTCTAATTAATATCAAATATCTTTCCAAAACAAAAACAAAAATCGAGAAAATTGCACTTTTCATACGAAATTTCTGCCTACTCTATATATTTCATACCAAAATTTTCAAAAAGACACATTTCGTACAAAAGTTGGATAACTTTTTTTTATATTTCATTCGGCCGCTAGTTTTTGGATGAAAAATATCACGTGCCAAATATGTGTCCGTTAACTCACCATTTTTATCTTTCAAGGGAACATTTACAATTGAACATAAAATACCTAAAATCTTGAAGGGGATAATTGCAATTATTGCAACCCCGCCCAATTCCTCTTCAGTCACCTCCGAGACCACAATACCGCCCAGCCCCAATTCCTCGTACCCACACAACCCCACTTTCATTTTATGATTAGGATTTTCTTTCTTAGCAATCTCAGTTAGTTCTAATTTTTTAACACAAATCAAGTCATTTTAATATCTTTTGTATTATAATACATATTTTGAATTTTACCACCTAAAGTATAAAATAAGTACGTATGAGGTCCGTTGCATTTTTCCCCCTTAGATGATTTTATGCCAATTTCGATCGCCGAAAAACTCATATATGCGCCTCACATGTATTTTAAGGGTAAAATTAGTCAAAACATGACGTGCATTTTTTACTTTCTCTTTACAAATAAAATATTTTTCTACTTAACTTCGGATTTCCGGTTCTTTTACATGAGCGAAGTATTTGGACTTGTAAGAAGTGTTGTGACTAAAGGGGCACAATATTTTACGCCAAACAAAAATTAAATAAAATTATTTTAGGTGGTAATTAAGTGCTTATTTTGTACATATGGGTGGTAAAGTGCAACAATATGTAACTTTGGGGGATAAGATTTTTGTCAAATTTTTAAAGTGGACTTCATAAATCATATGAAAGTTTTTATCAATTTTTTTTTTAAATAACAAGGGTTTATTGCAAAAATTTAATATTGTCAGGGGTTATTGATAATATTTTAATTTAAGGGGATGTTTTTTCATCATTTGATGGGGCAAAATTGTCATTTCGATTCGAGAGGGATATTTTTTGCCAATAATAAAAAAAAGTACAGGGTTCTTTTTCTAATAAAAATAACATATTTTTTTTAATTAAAAAAAGCACAAGGGGTGTTGTTGAAATTTACTCATAAAAAGGGTAAATTTGTCTTTGAGAAAATAAATTATTTTAACTTAAATTTTAAGGGGACATGTGTCACCAAGATAAATGCTATCTTATGTGCTCTCCATCCCTCGAAATTTCATTTTAGACGGACCCTATTGAGTTTTAGGTCAATTCTTACTTTTGATACTGAACTTTGTATGTCCAACATATTTTATACATTGCTTTAACACATTGTGACACATTTGTTACATCCGTTAAAAATTGCCATTAAGTGGTGATGTGACAGCTAAGTCTAATTGTGAAGTTGATACCATTACTTATGTTGACTGATAATTTTACCCCATAACATTTCAGCCTACCAAAAAAAGCCCCACATCTCCAAATTCAGTGACGATTGTAGTCTACATTGTTGCCAAATTCAAAATTGACTCGAAAAGACCCATTTCAGGCTACCAAAAAAACCCCATATCTCCAAATTTATTGACGATTGTAGTCTACATTGTTGTCAAATTTCAAAATTGACTCGAAAGAAGGAGGGGGGATAGGGCAGCTTGGGGTTGGAAAGTGAATTAGCATTAACCGCCCAATTGCCCCAGACATACTCTTCCAACATACGGCAGGATATGGGTGGCCACCCATTTTATTTTTTAGAATTTTTTTTTTTTTTGTAAATTAGTTTTTTTTTATGTTAATTTAGTTGTCTTTATTTTTAATATATGAATTTTAATTAGTTTTATTTATTTTTTTAATAAATTGTATTCTCTTTTTTGTGTTGAAATTAATAAGGTGATTTGTTTAAATTGTTAAATTTGAAATCCTTGTACTCATAAAATACATACAAATATAATTATTAAATAAACTAGACAAATATTTGGTTAGTTTTTATTTTTATATCTTTAATTTTGAAAATAAGAAATATTAAATTAGGATAACTAAAATTACACCTTAAATAGATTTGTTGAACAAAAAGAGTGAATTTTTTAAATTAGTCGTTGTTATTTTCCGTTAATTATGTTTAGATGTTGTTGATTTTCCTAATAATTAAGATGGCCTTAATTTTCATGATTGTTTAACTATTAAAAGAAATTGATTTTAAATAAAATTATTATTATTATTATTAGTAGTAGTAGTAGTAGTAGTATTTATTATATTATTATTAGTATTATTTAAAAATAAGTGAGACTGAAGAGATGGTGGAAAGTTGTGAAATTAAATTAAATTAAATGGGGGTTGATTGCCTTTTGATTGGAGAGGAGCTGTTAATTGGGGCAAGAGCAATTGGTCGAAAAAGGGGTCAAAAAGGCAATTGATCAATTGGGCATTGAGTTCAGTTGTACATGACCATAGCGATGGAAAAATCACCCCTCAACGGTGGTCTTATTCATTGTGAAAATGTCTTGCGGATCATCCAATGCATTTGGGAGGGCTGATCATAATAGATCTATGACAAAAAACCTCCCATTGGATATTCATGTTATTGATTTTAACTGTAAAAAAATTCATCGATTTTTTTTCGACTTTGTATTCTAAAAATAGCATTAATGGAAAGATACCTATGTAAAATATATACACTTTCAATTTTATCCCCCTATAAATTTAGAAAGAGTAAATTACTACATTATTATTAAATTTCAGATTGTCACTGACATTTTTAAAATAATAAAAAATATTAATTGATAAAATTACTCCTTGATATATTGTAATTTATGCATACAATATGGTGTAAGTTGACATTATGCATACAATATGATGTAAGTTGACATTAACCCATTATTTGTACGTATATGGTACGCGACTACGCGTTCTCCACCTTATCTATGGATAGAAGCACCATGGAAATCTCATGGGTTATTAATAATTGAAAGGAAATCATGGACTTACAATAAAATGGATTAACATATCTAATTGGTGGGCCCAATTTTTCTACTACATTATTAAAAGAAAATATGATTATCAAATGTCAGTATAAATGTTAACCTTTATGATAAGTTGGATCTAGATCCAAAATATTATTATTATTATTAGTAGTAGTAGTAGTATTATTTATTATATTATTATTATTAGTAGTAGTAGTAGTATTATTTATTATATTATTATTATTATTATTTAAAAATAAGTGAGACTGAAGAGAGGGGGGAAAATTGTGAAATTAAATTAAATTAAATGGGGGTTGATTGCCTTTTGATTGGAGAGGAGCTGTTAATTGGGCAAGAGCAATTGGTCGAAAAAGGGGTCAAAAAGGCAATTGATCAATTGGGCATTGAGTTAAGTTGTACATGACCATAGCGATGGAAAAATCACCCCTCAACGGTGGTCTTATTCATTGTGAAAATGTCTTGCGGATCATCCAATGCATTTGGGAGGGCTGATCATAATAGATCTATGACAAAAAACCTCCCATTGGATATTCATGTTATTGTAACTTAACTGTAAAAAAATTCATCGATTTTTTTCAACTTTGTATCCTAAAAATTGCATTAATGGAAAGATACCTATGTAAAATATGTACACTTTCAATTTTATCCCCCTATAAATTTAGAAAGAGTAAATTACTACATTATTATTAAATTTCAGATTGTCACTTACATTTTTAAAATAATAAAAAATATTAATTGATAAAAATACTCCTATTATATATTGTAATTTATGCATTCAATATGGTGTAAGTTGACATTATTCATACAATATGATGTAAGTTGACATTAACCCATTATTTGTACGTATATGGTACGCGACTACGCGTTCTCCACCTTATCTATGGATAGAAGCACCATGGAAATCTCATGGGTTATTAATAATTGAAAGGAAATCGTGGACTTACAATAAAATGGATTAACATATCTAATTGGTGGGCCCAATTTTTCTACTACATTATTAAAAGAAAATATGATTATCAAATGTCAGTATAAATGTTAACCTTTATGATAAGTTGGATCTAGATCCAAAATAATTGATAGAGGACAAGTAATTAATGGATAGTGTCTACTATCTCCATACCATAATATTGGCGGTGAGATCCTATATACCAATATTAGCGTATCATATTTATGTATCAATAATAAGTAATTCCCTCATGTATATGTGATAATTGAACATGAAAATAAAAAATTAATTTCTGAATTTTGAGTGTGATCTAAAAACGCAAAGACATTGACTTATCTAAGATCTTGAATTGATAACCGCGATCAGAACCCGAATGACTCGATGTCCAATATAGATCTCTCAAACCAATTAATATGCATTAAGCTACAAAATATATGCACTCTCATATTTCATGTATTGTTGTTGTCTTAAATTAGGTCAACATGGATATATCGAAGAAAATATTTACCAAATATTTCTATCTAGATAGAAAATTAGGTATATATCACTAATCTCCTTCTATTAGGTTATCTCAAACTGAGAAGATAACTGAGCATGAGGGGCTCGCCGGCGACCTTCGATTGGAGATAAGGAAGGGAGTAGGGCGTAGGGGGGTGGGCCGTTAATTAATTAGCATAAACTGTTCAATTGCCCCAGGAATATGCTCCTAGCATATGGCAGATGTGGGTGGCCACCCATTTTTCTTTTTTAGTTAATTTTTTTTTTTATAAATTAGTTTTATTTATATTAATTAGTGGTGTTTATTTTTAATATATGAATCGTAATTAGGTTTATTTTTTTTAATAAATTATATTCTTTTTTTTTTTTGTGGTGAGTTTGATAAGGTGATTAGTTTAAATTGTTAAATTTAAAATCCTTATATTCATAAAATACATACAAATAAAATTATTAAATAAACTAGAACAATTTTTGGTTAGTTTTTCTTTTTATATCTTTAATTTTGAGAATATGAATATTAGATTATGATAACGGATATGACGATTTAAGGAGATTTGTTGAACAAAAAAAAGTGAATTTATTATTATTATTATTAGTAGTAGCAGTAGTAGTATTTATTATATTATTATTATTATTATTTAAAAATAAGTGAGACTGAAGAGAGGGGGGAAAATTGTGAAATTAAATTAAATTAAATGGGGGTTAATTGCCTTTTGATTGGAGAGGACCTGTTAATTGGGCAAGAGCAATTGGTCGAAAAAGGGGTCAAAAAGGCAATTGATCAATTGGGCATTGAGTTCAGTTGTACATGACCATAGCGATGGAAAAATCACCCCTCAACGGTGGTCTTATTCATTGTGAAAATGTCATGCGGATCATCCAATGCATTTGGGAGGGCTGGTCATAATAGATCTATGACAAAAAACCTCCCATTAGATATTCATGTTATTGTAACTTAACTGTAAAAAAATTCATCGATTTTTTTCAACTTTGCATCCTAAAAATAGCATTAATGGAAAGATACATATGTAAAATATATACACTTTCAATTTTATCCCCCTATAAATTTAGAAACTATAAATTTAGAAAGAGTAAATTACTACATTATTATTAAATTTCAGATTGTCACTGACATTTTTAAAATAATAAAAAATATTAATTGATAAAATTACTCCTTAATATATTGTAATTTATGCATACAATATGGTGTAAGTTGACATTATGCATACAATATGATGTAAGTTGACATTAACTCATTATTTGTACGTATATGGTACGTGACTACGCGTTCTCCACCTTATCTATGGATAGAAGCACCATGGAAATCTCATGGATTATTAATAATTGAAAGGAAATCATGGACTTACAATAAAATGGATTAAAATATTTAATTGGTGGGCCCAATTTTTCTACTACATTATTAAAAGAAAATATGATTATCAAATGTCAGTATAAATGTTAATCTTTATGATAAGTTGGATCTAGATCCAAAATATTATTATTATTATTATTATTTTTATTATTATTATTATTATTATTAGTATTTATTATATTATTATTATTATTATTATTTAAAAATAAGTGAGACTGAAGAAAGTGGGGAAAGTTGTGAAATTAAATTAAATTAAATGGGGGTTGATTGCCTTTTGATTGGAGAGGAGCTGTTAATTGTGCAAGAGCAATTGGTCGAAAAAGGGGTCAAAAAGGCAATTGATCAATTGGGTATTGAGTTCAGTTGTACATGACCATAGCGTTGGAAAAATCACCCCTCAACAGTGGTCTTATTCATTGTGAAAATGTCTTGCAGATCATCCAATGCATTTGGGAGGGCTGATCATAATAGATCTATGACAAAAAAACCTCCCATTGGATATTCATGTTATTGTAACTTAACTGTAAAAAATTCATCAATTTTTTTTCAACTTTGTTTCCTAAAAATAGCATTAATGGAAAGATACCTATGTAAAATATATATACTTTCAATTTTATCCCCCTATAAATTTAGAAAGAGTAAATTACTACATTATTATTAAATTTCAGATTGTCACTGACATTTTTAAAATAATAAAAAATATTAATTGATAAAATTACTCCTTAATATATTGTAATTTATGCATACAATATGGTGTAAGTTGACATTATGCATACAATATGACGTAAGTTGACATTAACCCATTATTTGTACGTATATGATACGCGACTACGCGTTCTCCACATTATCTATGGATAGAAGCACCATGGAAATCTCATGGGTTATTAATAATTGAAAGGAAATCATGGACATACAATAAAATGGATTAACATATCTAATTGGTGGGCCAAATTTTTCTACTACATTATTAAAAGAAAATATGATTATCAAATGTCAGTATAAATGTTAATCTTTATGATAAGTTGGATCTAGATCCAAAATATTATTATTATTATTATTATTATTATTATTATTTTTATTATTATTAGTATTTATTATTATTATTATTATTATTATTATTATTATTATTATTATTATTATTATTATTATTATTATTATTTTTTAAAAATAAGTGAGACTGGAGAGAGGGGGGAAAGTTGTGAAATTAAATTAAATTAAATGGGGGTTGATTGTCTTTTGATTGGAGAGGAGCTGTTGGATAAGGATGAAGATGAAGAACACTGAAGACAATTTGATAAGGGAGGTTTTGATGCATTCCAAAACTTCAAAATCTGCTAAGTATGGATAACTTAGCTGATGTCCCTTTTGAAGAATTTTTGACTAAGTAAAGAAGATATCAGAAGAGTCAAAATTCAAGGTCCAAGACTACTGATCTGCTGAAGGAAAGAAATCAGACTGATGAAGATCAGCCGACTCAAATCAGATTTGTTCAAGTTTGGGATCAGCTTTGTTCGCCATCAGATTTGCACTTTCGTCAGCCAAGTGGAAAGGATCATAAAGTCTTCCCAACGGTAATAAATGCCCCTGGAAGTAATAAATGCTGAAGTACAAGGTTATTAAGGACAAATGATTGAAGAAATGCTTCGTATCAGCTGGGTGCATTTAATGCTGCCTGTAGAAAAGTACTGTTGACAGTACGGACAACTGCAGAGAGCCGTTCGCAGAAATTAAGGACCAATACTCGAGGAATTTGAATCTTGTCTCTCTTCAACGGACATTTTTCAAACCTCAAGTATAAATAGCTGAGAGAGACGAAGAGAAAGAAGTGAACAACACAATCTCTGAGAAAATTTCTGAAGCAAAATCTCTTAAGTCTCAAGAACAGCTCACTCATCAGCTTAGTCATTTGTTGACAAAAGCGAAGTTGAAGACCAACGATAAATTACATCTTCTGAGTGATTTTGTAAACGTGAGTGTTGTGCGAAGTGTAGATCCATCTTTGTGAGTGATCTAACTTCAGAGGATAGGAGTTTCTTTGTGATTTCCTATTGCGAGCTTACGGCCATATTCATTTGTTGTTTTGGCGTAAGTGGAGATATTGTAAACTGTGTGTTTATAGTATAACCCAAGATCTGTGTGACTTGGAAGAGTGGACTAAAGGATTTAAATCCATATAACCACTATAAGAATTCTTTGTTTTTACTTGCACTGTTACTTGCATATTTTCAGTTGCATAAAAACAACTTGATTTAACTGTTTGAAAAGTTTTAAAGAAAAGAAGTTTTATAAAACTGGGGAACAAACTTTCAAACTGCTAAGTTTACTTGTGAAAAATACTTTACAAATCCGCTGCAAGTACTCTAAGTATTGAAACTGTTTTTAGCAAAAATCAGCTAAGTACTTACCAGATTAGTGGTCAACAAAGCTGTTCAAAGATTTGTTCGTGATCAGCCTTGAAAATTACTGTTCGATAACAGCTTAGTCTGTTTAAGTTAGAACAAAAGTTTTAAAGTTAAAAACTGAATTAAAAAGTTTAGAGGTCTATTCACCCCCCCCCCCCCTGTAGACCTCATCTGACCACTTGGGACCAACAAGTGGTATCAGAGCAGGTGGTTCATTAGAATCAGCTGCCTGATCAACGAGCTTGATCCGAGTGTTTTTCAAAGGTTTTCAAACTTTTTAAAAGAGCATATTTTGAAAAATTAAATTTTTTGAAAAATGGATTGTATCAGCTCCCCACATAGCTGGTATGAGCTTTGAAGAATGGAAAATCAGAATGGAGATTTTCCTAGCTGCTTACAATGATAACATGTACACATGTATTATCAAAGGTCCATTCAAATTCACCAAGACCATCATAGTTGATGAAGCTGAACTGGTGGTGGAAAAAGATCTGACAGAGATGACAGTCGAAGAAAGAAAGCTGTTCAATCTGGATAAAGTTGGCCGTTTCATCATGACCAAGGCCCTTGATAATGATCGATTTGACAAAGTCAAGCACTGCAAGACTGCCAAAGAGATGTGGGATGAGGTTCGTGACATGAGCGAAGGAAACGACGCCATCAAAGAGCATCAGCTGAGTGTTGCTCTGGAAAAGCTGGACAACTTCAAGATGAAGTCTGTGGAAACCATTGATCAAATGGATACAAGGTTTACAAGGACGCTGAATAAAGTGCTAAAGCTTGGAAAAACCATCACTGATAAGGAGATAACCGTCAGGGTGCTGAAGGCTCTATCTCCGAAATTCAACCTGAAGGTGACAACCATGGAAGAGTCAAGAGATCTGGGCAAGATTTCACTCACCGAGTTGTTCTCAGTACTCAAGACGTATGAGTATAAACTGCCAAGAATGGGTGTTGAAGAAACCTCTACTTCAAGTCCCACAGCTGCACTTGTTGCTGCTGAAAATCCAAGAAGGCCAGCTCACAAAAGTAAAGATGTGGACTCATCTGATGAAGCCACACTACTCAACAAAAAGGAGTATACTGCTGGAGACGTTGCATTGCTGATGAACAACTTCAAAAAGTTTTACAGACGAAAAATGAAGAACAAATATAACAATGCTTCTACTTCTAACCCTACTTCTTCTTCTCAAGATAAGGATTCTTTTAAATCCAAAATGATGTGCTATAATTGCAGGAAACTGGGTCATTTCATCAGAGATTTCCCATATCCTAAAGCTGAGAAGTATACAGAAGAGGAAAAGAGAATCATAAAGGAAAGAAAGCATCAGAAAGGAAAGGTGCTGGTAGCAGAAGCAGAAAAGTAAAATAAATTCAACCGGATCAATAGATATTGGAAAAAGACCGCAATGACTAGCTGCTGTCTACTCATCGGATTCAGATTCTGACACTTCTGATGAAGAGTCTTCTGATGAAGAGAGTCCTGCTCTTCTCTGCCTGATGGCTAAGGAATCTGATAACTCAGAGAATGATGAGGTAACTCCTCTTGACAATGAATTATTTAATTCATTTGAACAAATGATGCTCAACAATACAAGTATTGCTGATGCATTTAAAAAGCTTAAGGAAGAGATGATATTACTGAAAAAGCAAAACAGTTCACTGAAACTTAAAGCTAAAAAGCCAAAAGAATCAGCTGAATATAAACTGCTTGAGCAAGAGAATGAATCTCTGAAAGCTGAATGTGAAGTTTATAAGGGTAAAATCATTGAGCTTGAGAAAGTCAGTGAGTCTCATGAGAAGTCATCTGTTGCATCCACTCACATGTCTAGTAAATAGAAGACACCTTTAGATCAGGACAAGCTAGAACTGAACCATACTGAAAAATTTATATCAGCTGACAATAGTAAGGTCATCTTGTATGTTCAGACTACTAAACCTGCTTCACCTGAGAAAGTATTAAAGGAGACGAAAACTCCTAAGGCTAAAAAGAGCAAAGAGCCTAGTGTAGGAAAACAGACTGGTAAGTCCAAACAGAAGAGTCCTAGGAAGTCTTCTGATAAGGTCAAAACCAATCAGACTAGTGATAAAGCTAAGTCGTCTGTTAATGAGCAAGCATCAAGTAAACCAAAAAAGCATAAAAACAAGAAAAATCAAAATGCTTGGTATGGAAATGAGTCTTATTATGTGCAACCTGCTGCATATCCTCCTATGTATCATGCACCTCAATTTCCTACTTACTATGCACCATATCCTGCTCATCCCATGAATGCATATACTCCTTATCATGCATCTTATTCTGCTTATGAACATTATCCTTATCATGCTGATCATCAACAATATGTCAAATCTGATGTACATGATAAAGGCAAAGCTGTTCATGCTCCTGTCGAAACTCAGAAACCTAAGAAGCCTAAGACATCATCATCTTGGGTTGTCAAAGGTGGAACTAATCCTTCAGGACCCTCTCAATAAGGGTACCTAAAACAATTTTATTTTGATTTGTAGGTTAGGATTAGGAGTAGGAGTAAAGTAGAGAAGACCAGATACTTAGACAGTGGCTGTTCAAGATACATGTGTGGAAACATACATGAACTGACTGATGTTGTTTCTGTGGATGGTCCTAAAGTTACTTTTGGAGACAGCAAAGAAGGCAAGATTGTAGCAAGTGGAAAGCTGATCAAAGGCAACATTGAGATATCTGACGTCTCTTATGTTAAAGGCCTCAAATACAATTTGCTGAGCATAAGTCAATTTTGTGACAAAGGATATTCAGTCATCTTCTCAACAGATAAATGTTACATTGAACAGATTGGTACAAAGAAGGTAATTTTATCTGGAAGACGACAAGGGAATGTCTACACAGTGGACTGGAATTTTGCTGACAAGAATTCAAGTGTTTGTTTGGTGGCATCAACACCAAGTGAAGTCAGTTGGCTGTGGCACAAAAGAATGAATCATGTGAATTTCAAGACCATCAACAGACTTATCAAGAACAATCTGGTAGAAGGAATTCCAAAGACAGTCATGAGCAAAGATAAGCTTTGTGACGCATGTCAGAAGGGTAAACAAATCAAGTCATCATTCAAAAGCAAGAAGCATCAATCTTCTGGAAGAATATTGGAGCTGCTACACATGGACTTATTTGGACCCATTGATCCTGTCAGCAATGGTGGAAAGAAATACTGTCTAGCTGTTGTGGATGATTATTCAAGATACACTTGGGTGATTTTCATGAAGAAGAAAAGTGAAACCAAGGAGCATCTTACAAATCTGATGGAAAAGATTCAAAATGAAAAGAGTATGAAAATACTGAAGATCAGATTAGATAGAGCGACTGAGTTTACAAACTCTACTGTTGAAGAGTATTGTAATGCCAGAGGAATCAGTCATGAGTACTCTGCTGCCAGAACCCCTCAACAGAATGGAGTTGCTGAAAGGAGAAACATAACTCTTAAAGAAGCTACCAGGACAATGATAGCTGAAGCTAAACTGCCTCAAAGATTTTGGGCAGAAGCAACAAATACAGCATGCTTTACCCAAAATAGATGCATGATCAACAAACACCGAAACAAGACTCCATATGAAGTTTGGAACAACAGGAAGCCAGACATTCATTACTTTAAGATATTTGGTTGTAAATGCTTTGTTTTAAATAATGGGAAAAATCACCTTACTGCATTTGCAGAAAAGGCTGATGAAGCTGTTTTTGTAGGATACTCTACTGTTAGTAAAGCTTATAGAGTCTTTAACAAAAGAACATTACTAATAGAGGAATCCATTCATGTAGTATTTGATGAACCAAGTCAATCTTCTGAAAATAATCAAAGTGTTAATCAAGATCTGTCTACTGATTTACAGAAGTTAAATGTTGGAAAGAATGAAGAATACGTTCCCATCATACTACCTAATCTCAATCCAGCTGATAACTCCGGTGCTGTTCAAAATCACAATGCTGATTGTCTAACAGACGAGTTACAAACAGCTGATAGACCAGAGACTATTCAACAGACGAGAAATGTTCAACAAACTACTACTGGATCTCCAACAGTAGTGTTGCAAGATCAAAACAAAGGACAACATTATGAGTTGCAACCTGATCTTAGATGGCTCAAGAATCACCCACCCGAGCTGGTGATTGGTGATCCTTTGGATAAAGTGAAGACAAGGAGAGCTGCTGCAAATGAAGCAATGTTTGTCAGCTTCCTATCTCAAATTGGGCTCAAACAGATTGAAGAAGCTCTTAGTGATTCAAACTGGATAGAAGCTATGCAAGAAGAGCTAAATCAATTTGAAAGGAATGAAGTCTGCTACTTAGTTCCTAGACCAAGTCATCAAAGAGTCATTGGCACTAAATGGGTATTCAGGAATAAAATGAATGAAGATGGTGAAGTCACCAGAAATAAAGCAAGATTAGTGGCCAAGGGTTACTGCCAAGAAGAAGGCATTGACTTTGATGAAACCTTTGCACCAGTAGCAAGATTAGAGGCTATCAGATTCTTTCTTGCTTATGCTGCTTACAAGAATTTCACAGTTTATCAGATGGATGTGAAATCAGCTTTTCTCAATGGAGAATTGCAAGAAGAAGTTTATGTTGAACAACCACCTGGATTTGAAGCCTATCAAGAAGAAGACAAGGTGTATCGTCTGAAGAAAGCCCTCTATGGACTGAAACAGGCTCCAAGAGCATGGTATGATACCCTATCTGATTTTCTTTTAATTAAAGGATTTCGTAAAGGTAAGGTAGACAAGACCCTGTTCACTATTGAATTAGAAGAACATATTTTGCTTGTGCAAATATATGTGGACGACATTATTTTTGGTTCAACTAATCAACAGATGTGTGATAAGTTCTCAAAGCTGATGCAGAACAAGTTTGAAATGAACATGATGGGAGAACTTAATTATTTTCTTGTCTTGCAAGTAATACAGTTGCCTGATGGAATTTTCATCAGCCAAGCAAAATACACAAAGGATCTGTTCAAGAAATTTGGTATGGAAACTAGCTCTACTGCTAACATTCCAATGTCTACTAGTCTTCGCTTGGATAAAGATGAAGATGGCAAATCAGTGGACATAACAAAGTACAGATGAATTATTGGGTCACTGTTATACTTAACAGCTAGCAGACCTGATATGATGTACTCTATTGGGGTTTGTGCGAGATTTCAATCAAATCCTAAGGAATCTCACCTCTAAGCTGCCAAAAGGATACTCAAGTATCTTAAAGGTATTGAAGATTTGGGATTGTGGTATCCTAGGGAGTCTGGATTTGAACTCATTGGATATTTAGATTCTGACCTTGCTGGCTGTAAGATTGACAAAAAAAGCACAACAGGTGCCTATCAGTTCTTGGGTAGTTGTCTGATCTCATGGATGAGTAAGAAACAAACTTCAGTATCCATATCAACTGCTGAAGCTGAATACATAGCTGCTGGAGCTTGCTGTGAACAAATATTATGGTTGAAACATCAACTAGAAGATTACAACATAAAAATCAGTGGAATACCTATCTACTGTGACAATACAAGTGGAATCAGCCTTACTCAGAATACTACAAGTCATTTAAGGACTAAGCATATTGAGATCAAACATCATTTTATTAGAGATCATGTGGAGAAAGGAAATGTCATGATAGAATATGTATTTACTGAAAATCAGATTGCTGACATCTTCACTAAACCTCTAAGTGAGACAAGGTTTTCAACTCTAAGAGCTGAACTAGGTTTATTAAAGTTGGATGCATAAGCCGAGGGGGAACTCATCAGAGGACTAAAGTTCAACAGCTTACTCATCTTATTTATCTTCAAGGATTAACTCTCAACAGACTAGCTAACTTATGAATTCTTAAAGTCAGGGAGAACGTGTAAGATCTGCGATACTTCTGATTAAAAGATGAAATTTGTTGATGACAGTTAGTTGAAGTTATGTTTTCAACAGAAGATTAAAGTATTGAAGATTGAAAATTTATTATCTAGCTGGATTGACAAACAGCCGAGGAAGGTTATCAGCTATTGGCTTTCACTGATAACAACTCTGTCATCAGGACAGTAGTCCCATCAGATAAGTATTTATTTTACTCATCTGATCGCTTGTGTAAGAGCTGACTGTTTAAAACGTTTTATTTAAAAACACGCCTTTACAAGTGATAAAAGAGCGGTACATATTCCCGCTCCTCATTTAATGCGTTTTGAGTTTAAAAGGTCGTAACTGACACCGCACGATCAGCACTGACAAGAAACGGATCTAACGGTTAGCTGGTATCACGGAAACCAAGATACCCTAACTCTATAAATCCAGATCTGATCAGCTGTGTAGCTCTTTACGCACCCAAAACATTCAAAGAGCACTTGTGAGAAAAACTTGCAATTTTCTGCGAAAAATCTTCTTGTTTCTCTAACTTCCAACAGATTCAAAATGGTTGCTGAAGGTATGTACCTTGTTTACGAATCATATTACCAATCTGGTACCGATCTAATGAAAGAACTGCTGGAGAAGTTCAAGTCGGCCTCACTGGTAAATTTCATGGAGTACAACGAAGGGGTGATCTGGACCGACCAAGTTCTGGAGTACTATAAGACGGCTACTGTTGATTTCACCACTATGGAAATCAAAGCTACCGTCGGAGAAAAGTCTATCGTTATTACCCCTGCTGTCCTTCACGAGGCGTTTGGTCTTCCTAACAATGGACGACATGACGTCACTATGCTGACTGAGGATAGGCACCAACAATTCTGGGCAATCTGTGCCAAGGAGGGAGAGCTGTTGTCGGGCAACATCAAGAAGAAACAGTTGAAAGACGAGTATCAGCGGATGGCTGACATGGTTTCTAAGTTGATCGAAAACTGCACATTTTCTCTGGATGCTGTTACCATGAAGAGGTTCAGCATCATGGCTGCCGTCTACTACGGACTGGAAATCAACTGGTCTGTTATCATCTGGTACGTTTTGGCTGCCTTCCATGACAAAAAGAACAAGAGCAAGGCTCCTCAGACAAATCACAGAATCACGCTCAGTTATCTGCTGTTCAAACTGGGTTGTGCAATGACGAATGGAAAGGAGATCCACAAGTCTAAGGCAATGTCTAAGTACTTGCCTGTTTTGAAGCGAAAAGCTGATGAGCCTGATGAGGATGAAGACGAGGAACCAAAGGAGGTTCCTGCCAAGAGACCAAGGAGACTGGTCAAAACAGCTGACTTAGCTGTTGAGACCCAGAAAAAGAAGGCTGCTGAAAAACCTAAGGAAAAGGCTCCCAAGAAGGTGAAGATAGTGGCTGACACTGCTGATGTTGATAAAATAATTGATCAGACCACTGCTGATGTCAGGAATCTCCTGCATCATCTTCAAGAACTCCAACTGCTCAAGTCCCTGATGAGACTGTTTCTCATAGGACTAGAAGTCAGTTGAGAGACACTACTGCTTCTAAACCAGTTCAAGGAAGATCAAAGAAAACAGCTAGGAAGCAGATGACATTTATAGAGGAACCTACTGAGCTGGTGGACTTAGTAAGGGAAAGTCCTCAAATGCTGAAAGACCTGTTGGAGCTGAGGAAGGTTTGGTTGTTGAACAAACAAATGAGCAACAGCTTACCCCAGTACAGCCAACAGTTGAGGTTGCCAAACCTCAGGATGATCCTGATGTAATGATCATCATTCCTATTGAAGCTGCACCTCTTGCATCTGCTGCTCCTCAACCTGCCCCAGCTGATAAGGGAAAGAGAAAGATTCTGATAAAGAAGAAAAAGGTCTCTGCAGCTAAAAATAAGAAAAGGGAGGAGGCTGAGCAGAGAAAGAGAGATGAGATGGAGGAGAAAAAGGCTCTTGAACTTAGTAAAATTCAAGAAGCCAAGGATGAGGCAAGAAGGAAGATGTCTGAGGCAGAAAGAAAAGCTGCTGAAGATGCAGAACTGGCAATGGTCATAGAAATCAGCAAGACTGATGCTCATGGACCTGTCCATGGCGGAGGCATTAAAATTGATGAAGGGGCTGCAAAGAAGCCTAAGATGCCAGCAGGAGAGGTCAAGCCAAAGGAAAAGTTTGAAGTGAGAAGAGCATTTAATATTGTCTATGCTAATAAAGAGCTCTTCAAAAGGTTTGAGAAGACCTTGGCTTATTATGACCAGAAGCTTATGCTAAAGACTCTGTTCACCCATGAGAAGCCTAGATACATCAAATGAAGAGATAACAGGCTGAACAGATCTATTGCAGAACTTCAAAGTTTGAAGGAGTTAGCTGATGAAGAACAATGGGTTCTAAATTGGTTAAAGACTGACTCCATTCAACAGGCTTTGGATCCTCACTATGTCAGAGATGCTATGCATCAGTATGCAAGGGAATTTGCATTGGAGGAGGCCAAAATCATCCAAAACACTTTGCCAGCCAAAAGGAGAAAGTCTGATAATGCTGAAGAAAGGGCAATTAACATAGCTGTTATGACCGCCTTGAAGAGATGGGCAGAAAGGTCAAGATATTAGCAAGGCTTTTCAAGTGAATTGCCTCAACTGCCAAGCATTCAGCAGATCATATTTGGCAAAGAATTTAAGGAGTACTGTGAAGTGTCAAAGGGAAACAATGCTTTCACAAATCCATGGATTATTGTTAGACAAATACGTCAAACAACATCCTTCAATAATGATGGCACTATCACAAGTCTTGTTTATGATGATGTCACTGATGAGCACAAGACTGCTGATAAACCCTTAGCACTTGAGTGGAATTCTAAGGCTTCTAAAGCTGATCAGGAGATTAAGCTGAATGATGTCCCTATCCACCAGGAGACTGAAGCAAGGGAAGCTGATACTTCTGCTTCATCAGGTGATCTGCATTCATCACTGATGGAAGCCTTCCAGCTACTAATGGAAAATCAGATGAAGGAACTGGAAGAGAAGAACAGTCTGCAAATGAAGAAGTTGAAGGAAGAGCTGAAGGAAGAATTGGCAGAGTCCAAAAACCAACAGCTGGAAAGTCTACATGTCTTCACTGCAGAAACTATTAAGAAAACCTTAGATAGTTTTCCCATGCCTGCTGATAATTCAAAGCAGTTCCTGCAAAGTCTTGTTGAGATGAACATAAATGTAGAAGACGTGAAGGCTGATATCAATCATCTTCACTGTGCCTTAGACAGAGCAAATCACAACATTGCTGACCTAACTGCTAACTTCATCAAAGTCAGTGAAGAAGAAAATGCTGTAAATGTTAAACTGTTGCAAGAAATGGCTCAAGCTGAAGGAGTTATCCAAAATGAACTTGCCACCATGCAGATTAACATTGACTGCTGTAACGATCAAACTGAAACCATCAGCACTGCTCTCCATCACTTAACTGCAAGTCATGATGTGGTCAATCAGAACTTAAAAGCTCTGTGTGCTGTAATGAAGATTCCTACTGTTGCACTTAACCCAGCTGCTGAAACTGCTAATGTCATCAAGTCTGATGATGACAAAAAGGGGGAATATAGCAGGGGAGAATCAACTAAGGAAGCTACTGTTGCTGTTGAAGCTAAGAAGACTGAGGAAGCTGCTGAAACGACTAAGACTGCTGAAGAAGTTGGAAAGGTAGAAGGCAAAGAGAAGTCTGAAGAAGAAGCTAAGGAGAAAGCCAAATCTGATGAAGAAATGGCTGCAACCAAGAATTCTACTGAAGATCAAACAGAATCAACTACCAAGTACAAAAATATTGAATCAGCCCGGATAGAAATGGAGAAAATTAAGGAGCAGCAACTCAAAGAAAAAATGGACGCTGCCAGAGCAAATTTACTCCTGGATGAAGAAGTAGATGAAGATGAAGATGAAGATGATGAAGAATCATCTTATGAGTATGAAGAAGTGTTAGAAGGATATGATGAAGGAGCTGACAGTTAGAACATATAAATATCTTTGTAATCAGTTTACTTTATCTATTCTTCAGACATCTCATCTGATAAATTTGTACTTGTAATATATTCATTATCAATAAAAGTCAAGTTTATTCCAACATATCTTTTCTATCTCATAAAATTTTGAGAATTACAATCTTTAGTATAGGTATAACAGGTACTTAGCTGAAGTTTTGTCATCATCTAAAAGGGGGAAATTGTTGGATAAGGATGAAGATGAAGAACACTGAAGACAATTTGATAAGGGAGGTTTTGATGCATTCCAAAACTTCAAAATCTCGCAAGTATGGATTAACTTAGCCCTTTTGAAGAATTTTTGACTAAGTAAAGAAGATATCAGAAGAGTCAAAATTCAAGGTCCAAGACTACTGATCTGCTGAAGGAAAGAAATCAGACTGATGAAGATCAGCCGACTCAAATCAGATTTGTTCAAGTTTGGGATCAGCTTTGTTCGCCATCAGACTTGCACTTTCGTCAGCCAAGTGGAAAGGATCATAAAGTCTTCCCAACGGTAATAAATGCCCCTGGAAGTAATAAATGCTGAAGTACAAGGTTATTAAGGACAAATGATTGAAGAAATGCTTCGTATCAGCTGGGTGCATTTAATGCTGCCTACAGAAAAGTACTGTTGACAGTACGGACAGCTGCAGAGAGCCGTTCGCGAAAATTAAGGACCAGTACTCGAGGAATTTGAATATTGTCTCTCTTCAACGGATATTTTTCAAACCTCAAGTATAAATAGCTGAGAGAGACGAAGAGAAAGAAGTGAACAACACAATCTCTGAGAAAATTTCTGAAGCAAAATCTCTTAAGTCTCAAGAACAGCTCACTCATCAGCTTAGTCATTTGTTGACAAAAGCGAAGTTGAAGACCAACGATAAATTACATCTTCTGAGTGATTTTGTAAACGTGAGTGTTGTGCGAAGTGTAGATCCATATTCAGAGGATAGGAGTTTCTTTGTGATTTCCTATTGCGAGCTTACGGCCATATTCATTTGTTGTTTTGGCGTAAGTGGAGATATTGTAAATTGTGTGTTTATAGTATAACCCAAGATCTGTGTGACTTGGAAGAGTGGACTAAAGGATTTAAGTCCATATAACCACTATAAAAATTCTGTGTTTTTACTTGCACTTTTACTTGCATATTTTCAGTTGCATAAAAACAACTTGATTTAACTGTTAGAAAAGTTTTAAAGAAAAGAAGTTTTATAAAACTGGGGAACAAACTTTCAAACTGCTAAGTTTACTTGTGAAAAACACTTTACAAATCCGCTGCAAGTACTCTAAGTATTGAAACTGTTTTTAGGAAAAATCAGCTAAGTACTTATCAGATTAGTGGTCAACAAAGCTGTTCAAAGATTTGTTCGCGATCAGCCTTGAAAATTACTGTTCGATAACAGCTTAGTCTGTTTAAGTTAGAACAAAAGTTTTAAAGTTAAAAACTGAATTAAAAAGTTTAGAGGTCTATTCACCCCCACCCCCCCCCCCCTCTAGACCTCATCTGACCACTTGTGACCAACAGGAGCTGTTAATTGGGCAAGAGCAATTTGTCGAAAAAGGGATCAAAAAGGCAATTGATCAATTGGGCATTGAGTTCAGTTGTACATGACCATAGCTATGGAAAAATCACCCATCAACGGTGGTCTTATTCATTGTGAAAATGTCTTGTGGATCATCCAATGCATTTGGGAGGGCTGATCATAATAGATCTATGACAAAAAACCTCCAATTAGATATTCATGTTATTGTAACTTAACTGTAAAAAAATTCATCGATTTTTTTTCAACTTTGTATCCTAAAAATAGCATTAATGGAAATATACCTATGTAAAATATATACACTTTCAATTTTACCCCCCTATAAATTTAGAAAGAGTAAATTACTACATTATTATTAAATTTCAGATTGTCACTGACATTTTTAAAATAATAAAAAATATTAATTGATAAAATTACTCCTATTATATATTGTAATTTATGCATACAATATGGTGTAAGTTGACATTATGCATACAATATGATGTAAGTTGACATTAACCCATTATTTGTACGTATATGGTACGCGACTACGCGTTCTCCACCTTATCTATGGATAGAAGCACCATGGAAATCTCATGGGTTATTAATAATTGAAAGGAAATCATGGACTTACAATAAAATGGATTAACATCTCTAATTGGTGGGCCCAATTTTTCTACTACATTATTAAAAGAAAATATGAGTATCAAATTTCAGTATAAATGTTAACCTTTCTGATAAGTTGGATCTAGATCCAAAATAATTGATAGAGGACAAGTAATTAATGGATAGTGTCTATTGTATCTCCATACCATAATATTGGCGGTGAAATCCTCTATACCACTATTAGCGTATCATATTTATGTATCAATAATAAGTAATTCCCTCATGTATATGTGATAATTGAACATGAAAATAAAAAATTAATTTCTGAATTTTGAGTGTGATCTAAAAACGCAAAGACATTGACTTATCTAAGATCTTGAATTGATAACCGCGATCAGAACCCGAATGACTCGATGTCCAATATAGATCTCTCAAACCAATTAATATGCATTAAGCAAAATATATGCACCCTTATATTTCATGTATTGTTGTTGTCTTAAATTAGGTCAACATGGATATATCGAAGAAAATATTTACGAAATATTTCTATCTAGATAAAAAATTAGGTATATATCACTAATCTCCCTCTATTAGGTTATCTCAAACTGAGAAGATAACTGAGCATGAGGGGCTCGCCGGCGACCTTCGATTGGAGATAAGAAGGGAGTAGGGCGTAGGGGGGTGGGCCGTTAATTAATTAGCATAAACTGTTCAATTGCCCCAGGAATATGCTCCTAGCATATGGCGGATGTGGGTGGCCACCCATTTTTCTTTTCTAGTTAATTTTTTTTTTATAAATTAGTTTTATTTACATTAATTAGTGGTGTTTATTTTTAATATATGAATTGTTATTAGGTTTATTTTTTTAATAAATTATATTCTTTTTTTTTTTGTGGTGAATTTAATAAGGTGATTAGTTTAAATTGTTAAATTTAAAATCCTTATATTCATAAAATACATACAAATAAAATTATTAAATAAACTAGAACAATTTTTGGTTAGTTTTTCTTTTTATATCTTTAATTTTGAGAATATGAATATTAGATTATGATAACGGATATGACGATTTAAGGAGATTTGTTGAACAAAAAGAGTGAATTTTTTATATTAGTCATCGTTGTTTTTCACTAATTATGTTTAGTCTTTGTTGATTTTCTTATTATTAAGATGGCCTTAATTTTCATGATTGTTTAACTATTAAAAAGATAAATTTTAAATAAAAAAATTATTAAAATTATTTACACCCTAAATTATTATTATTGTAATTAGTATTATTAAAATAGGATGAAATACAGTTTCCCCCTTAAGGGCTTTTGGCACTTTGCACCCTGAAATTATAGGGTTTTGGCATTTTGCACCCTAACTTAAAACTTTTGACACTTTGCACCCTGAAAATACAATTTAGTTGGCATTTTGCACCCTAGTGTGTGTTTTGAAGAAAAAATTCATTGATTGAAGGGTATAATAGTTATTTTCTAATATTTTTGGACTTTGCACCCTAAAAGTATAAATTTTGCACTCTGAAGTATAGAATATTGACACTTTGCACCCAAAAATATAATTTCTGGTATTTTCAACCCCGACTTAATATGATAATCTAAATTATATTAATAACATGCAAATATAATAATATGTTAGATATGTAAACGTGTATTTTAGATATAAAGTGAATAATCTAGAGGATACTTGAAAATAAAATGTAGACAATGTCTTTTTTTAAATCTAAATTCTACTGAGAGAAAATATTAAAATAAGTTATTATAAAGTAAAATAAACTTAGAATAACAAGTTTATGATTGTTGTGCATAGAAATTACCATTTTATCTCCACGTCACCGACATTCATGAGTTTTTTTTTTTTAAGAAAAATACATTTGGGTGCAAAATGTTATACAAATTATATTTTTAGGGTGCAGAGTGCCAAAAAATTTAAATCAGGATGAAAAATGCTAATATTTTATATTTTAAGGGTGTAAAATCTATATCGCCAAGGTGCAAAGTGAAAAAAAAAATTGAAAATAACTATTCTACCCTTTTACCAATGAATTTTCTCACTAAAACACATTTTAGGGTGCAAAATGCCAAATAAATTATATTTCCAGGGTGCAAAGTGTCAAAACTTTTAAGTCAGGATGCAAAGTGACAAAATCCTATAATTCCAGGGTGCAAAATGCCAAAAACACCCCCCCCCTTAAAGTATGAAAGTGGTATCAGTTACCCCCTAAAGTATCAATTGTAACACTTACCCCCCTCTGTTATAATTTTGTAGTATTTATTCCAAAAATACCGACACCCTTTTCATAAATAATTATTTTCTTATTACTTTATCAAAATAAAATTGCGTCTTTATTAATTATGAATCCATTCATCCACCAAACTACTTTATGTTTTATTTTCTTCATTTCTTTTGTTACCTTCCTTTTTTCGATCTCAATTTTTTCTCTTCATTTTTAGCTCATTCTTTTATAACCGAAACAAACAATCATTTCTGGTCGAACCCGCCCAACCCAACTAAGAAGTGAAACTTAATATTCTTTGGTAAATGGATGGATGAATTCATAATTAATAAATATTTTGTTTTTTGATAAAGGAATGAAGAAATTAACACATAATATTATTTGTTGTTAAACTTGAATTTTGCGAGAAATAATTTGAAGGATAACGATGCATTTTGAATAATAATTCGCACCGAATATAAATGATAATTATCACGTAATAAAAACTCAGAAAAATATAAAGAAAAAATTTGAGATAAAAAATTGAAACATAAAATAAAGAAAACAAATTGAAACAGAAATAAAGAAAAATGATGGGGGCTATTTTATACCCCTTATAATAATTGGAATGACCGATCATTACATGTTCGGACCGACCAGGAGTCTAATTCAATAAGCAGCTGTGCGGTCCGATCTACGATATAAATCCTCGGCGACCAAGAGTATTATCCGACTTCCGAGAGGATTACTAGGCCTAGTCCTATTAGGATTATGTTTCCTTGTAAAGCTAGGGTTAGTATCATATAAATACCTAATTAAACATTGTATTGACACAACAATCAGAGCTTACGCCTACATACTTGGGCAATCTGACATCATATTGAATAGGAAAGCTTTTGCTATACTATTTTACTCATTCATCGTCTTGTTACTTACTGTTCTACACGTAATAGTTCTTCCTTGAAAACGATCCATCCGGAATAAAGTAACAGAGCCCTATAATCATACCTAATTATACCTCTAAAACATATCGTATTGATTTAATCTTACTCAACGAAAATCGGTTAAATCAGTTGGCGCCCACCGAGGGGCTAGGTTAATTATTCGATCGACATATGGCTCGCCCAAGGAAGAGCGCTCGTAACGGAGCAAGAAGTAACACAACTAACCCGCATAACACATATGAGGGTCAACAGGGCGATACTGACAACAACGCCCCTATACTCAATGACAATCAGCAGGAGAACGAGCAGCTTCCGACTCAGGAGGAACCACAAGAGATCCCTGCCAATGTAGCACCAGAAGACCATGTGGCTTCAGCAATCCCAGTTCCTCTGTCATATACTCGGGAAAAGCTACGACAGATCGCTATGCTCTTTAATTCGCTTTGCCCAGGGGAATTACTCCCACCCGGGCAGGGTCCTAGAAACCCTAGAACCGCTGGAGCAAATCCAATTCAAAGGACACCGAGGCAGGTCGATCAAATCTCACAACAAGCTGACAGCCCGGCGAGTGAGCAACGATCGCTGCACAGTCCGCAAAAGAGCAATTCAAAACCCTCCGATAAGAACATCCGAAGCAAAGCGGATCGAAGGAGGCCGCAACCAGTACGCACCGGATCAAAAGAACATACCATAATCCCTATCGAGGATGACGTAGGCGACATAATTCCTAATCAACCACCAGCTATGCGATTCTCGAAAAGAGAAATCGAAAAGATGGTACAGGAACGTTTGGAACAACAACTCCGAACTGTTCAGAATCCATGGGCTAGAAGTGCGGAACTCCAGGAGAGCCTAGCGGCATGCTCCCCCTTCTGCAAGGAAATAAAAGAAGCGCAGTCATCGGGACAGGTTCTGGGACGACTTCCCAGATATGACGGAACTACCGACCCAGATGACTATATATTCAGCTTTACCAACATAATGAACTTGTATGCTCATCCTGCAGAATTCACTGCTAAGCTAATGGTGACGACGTTCGAAGGTCTCGCCTTGGATTGGTTCGCCAAGCAGCCGACTAATTCCATATTCAGCTTTCGGGAACTATGTAACAAGCTGACACAGCAGTTCGCCAGTCAGAAAAGACATAAACTACCAATGAGCTATCTAGGAACCATTAATCAACAAGAGGGAGAATCCCTACGGAACTGGCTGGCAAGGTTTAACGTGGAATTACTAAAAATCGATTCCCCAAATATCGATTACATAATCTCCATTCTCTTCGATCTCACGAAGAATAGGCAATTCGGATATGCACTCAGTAGAAAGCAACAAGGAACGTTTGCTAATATTATGACCTTGGCATCGAAATATATGACCCAGGAGGAGATGAATTCTTTTAAAGATAAGAATAAAAATAAAGCTCCCGTCTCCGGCTCCAAGCGGCATGATAGAGTTCCTACTCAAAAATCCACGGATTATGAACGATCCTTCAGAAGAGGCAATGTCTTCCAGCAATTAGAATATAATCGGACAATCAAGACAGACGACCTAATATCTATCATCGACCTAGGTCGGCCGAACCGGCAAACAGGAGCAGAATTAACCAAGTAGAATACCCCAGGGTGACCGTTCCAATAAAAGAAATCTTTGTAGTACTGGAAAGGAATAACTGGATTCCGGCAGCAAAGAGAATCGCTCAGCCAAGGCCAGGTGCACGAAACTATGAGTTATACTGTAGATATCACCGGGCACATGGGCATCGCACTGAGGATTGTTTTCACCTTAAAAGAGAAATTGAAAAATTAATCGAACAAGGAAAATTAGATGACTATATAGAAAGGAATAATCGCAAGAGAGGATGAACTCGGAGTCCTCGGAATGATAACCAAAGAGGGAGCTCCCGAAGAAGGTCCCCTAATAATGGTCCCCCATAGGAGATGAATGGCGATCAGATTAACGGCACTATTCATACAATCTCAGAAGGACCAGGTGGCGGAGACAGTCGCAATGCTCGCCGCAGGACTACCGGGTCCATAATTGGAAACATGAAATACCTTAAAGAAGTGTGGACGCTAGAAAGCAAACCACCAAACGACCAGTTGATCAGTTTTAATGAGAGCGAGGTAACAAAGAACTTTGTTTGGGACATGAAAGAGGACAACCCTGACTTCCCAATGGTAGTATCACTGGACAATCCTGATCGACAATGGAAGCTCAGCAAATATCATCTCTAGAGAGGTCCTAGCCCAGATGAACTTGGGACAGATAACGTTCCAAAAGGTAGCTACGCCTCTAGTAGGATTTGGAGGTTCCGAAATTGTCCCCAGCGGCACAATAGCTTTAAGTGTCTCACTTGGAAAGAAACCACGTCGCACGATGAAGTTAATCAAATTCTTAGTAGTAGAAACTCTCTTCGCCTACAATGCGATCTTGGGGCGACCGGCCCTTAACCTATTCCGAGCCGTTGTTTCAACTTACCATCAGAAGATAAAATTTCCGACTGAAATGGGAATTGGAGAAATAGTAAATGATCATTGTATGGCATGGGATTGCTACAATACCTCCTTAACTTTGGGGAACCGCTCCAGATCAATTACCACAGCTAAAAGAAAACTCGAAGGTGACGGTGACATAATCGAAGTCAAAATCCCCAGCACAGACCGAATAGATAAAAAGGGAAAGGAACAGATCGATTTGGCTTTGAAACCACCGGAACATAAAGATATCTTACTAGTGCAAGGGGACCCAACAAAAACGACCAGAATAGGAACCGAACTCAGTAAGGAAGGGGAAGTAATGCTGATAAACTTACTCAGAGAAAACATAGATATCTTCGCTTGAAGTGCAAACGATATCGAAGAAATTGACCCCAGAGTAATCAGTCATTCGCTAAGAATCGACCCCATGGCAAAACCTGCTAGACAAAAGAAGAGGAATCATGGGCCAATAAAGGATAAAATAATTAAGGCAGAAGTAGAAAGGCTACTCAAGGCAAAACAAATTTGAGAAATACACTTCTCGGAATGGTTATGTAATGTCATGCTAGTAGCAAAAGGGGATAAAAAGGACAACAAGTGGAGAATGTGCAATGATTTTACCGACCTTAATAAACTATGCTCGCGCGATCCATATCCCCTCCCAAGGATCGACTTATTAGTCGACTCAACAGATGGTTTTGTGATTTTCAGCATGATGGACGCCTTCCAAGGTTTTTATCAAATATACATTGACGAACAAGACCAAGAAAAAACTGCCTTCGTAACCGAGCAGGGAGTTTACTGCTTCATAGTTATGCCTTTTGGCCTAAGGAACGCCGGGGCCACTTACCAGAGGTTGGTAAACCTAATGTTCAAAGAATTGATTGGAGAAATAATGGAGGTCTACGTAGACGATATGCTGGTCAAAAGCATGAATGAAGCTGACCATGTAAAGCACCTCGATCGATGCTTCCAAATATTGAGAAAATACCGAATGAAGCTGAATCCTGCGAAATGCACTTTCGGAGTAAAGTCAGGAAAATTTTTAGGCTATTTGGTACATCAACGAGGAATTGAGGCCAATCCAGAAAAAATTCGAGCTATAACCGAAATGAAGCCTCCCAAAACGATCTCCCAAGTACAAAGCTTGGTAGGGAAGATCGTAGCATTAAACAGATTCATCTCCAAGTCGGCCGATAGAAGCTTGCCTTTCTTTCAGACTCTACGAAAAGCAAAAAACTTTGTTTAGACCGAAGAATGCAACCAGGCATTCGACCGACTGAAGGAATACCTGACGACTCCCCCGCTGTTGGCCAAACCGACTGAGGGAGAACCTTTATATATCTACATATCAATTTCTGAGGTGGCAATTAGTTCAGTCTTAGTAAAGGTAGAAGGCGTGGACCATAAGCCTGTTTATTACTTAATTAAATTACTACAAGGGGCGGAGAAGAACTACTTGGAAATAGAAAAATTCGCTTTGGCCTTAGTCGTGGCAGTACGCAAACTCCGACCTTACTTCTTAACCTACAAAATTGTGGTGCTAACCAACCAACTGCTAAGACAGGTCTTAGCAAAACCGGAAGCCTCTGGAAGATTGATCAAATGGGCAATCGAACTAGGTCAGTTCGAAATCGAATACAAACCAAGAATTGCAATTAAGGCACAAGTACTAGCTGATTTCCTGTTAGAAACTCCAACACAGACAACCGAACATACTGAATCGACCAGTCATGATGGTATCATGATTATAGAAAATCAAACATGGCTGATGCATGTCGACGACGCTTCATGCCGAGAAGGAGGAGGAGCAGGAATCAACTTTACTGGACCAAATAAGGAAGATATAAATTATGCGATAACATTGGACATCGTGGTAACAAACAACGAAGCAGAATATGAGGCACTGATCGCAGGAATGGAAATGGCAATCAAGGCCAACATAAAAAGTCTTAAGGTATTAACCGATTCAGAGTTAGTACAAAGACAAATAGAAGGTCTATACGAGGCAAAGGAATTTAATATGGTCAAATACCTTGCCAAAGTAAAAGACTTGGCCTAGAAATTCGAAAATTTTGGGATACAGAACATTCCACGGTCAGAAAATAAATGGGCCGATCAACTGTCTAGATTTACAGGGTCTTACGACGGTAAAACTGAAAGGGTAAACAACTGGTTAATTTCCAATACACCAGCAATTGATATCGACGAGACACCGGTCGCTGAGATGATGGAAATCGAAGAGGCTGAAGGAAATTGGATGACTCCGATGATAGACTATCTTCGAGAAGGAAAGTTACCACCTCACCCGAACGAAGCTCAAAAAATAAAATATCGGGCTCCAAAATACACATTGATAGAAGAAAAACTTTACCGAAGATCAGCGTCGGGAATCCTTCTAAGATGCATCTCCGAATCTCAAGCCAACGATGTCCTTCGAGAGGTACATGAAGGAGAAGCAGGAAATCACAGTGGAGCGAGGGCCTTATCCTTAAAATGTCTTAGAACAGGTTATTATTGGCCCACCATCAATGATGATGCCATGCAATACGTTCAAAAATGTCATCATTGCCAGGTTCATGCAAATATAAGTCATCAACCAGCCGAAAACATGCACCCAATACCGGTATGTTGGCCATTTGACCAATGGGGAATGGACATCATGGGACCTTTCCCAGTAGCCCGCTCTAAGAAAGCATATGTTCTAGTCGCTGTCGAATATTTTAGCAAATGGATAGAATGTGTCGCCCTTGCTCGAATAACTCAATTCCAAGTGATCAACTTCCTATGGAAATTCATAGTATGTCGGTTTGGCATCCCGAGGATCCTGATTTCTGATAACGGAACCCAATTTGCGGGAAAACAAGTAATGGAATGGTGTACCAAACTAGGAATTCAGCAGAACTTCACTTCAGTTGGACATCCAAGAGCAAATGGACAAACTGAAGTAGCGAACCTAGAGATAATAAAATCTTTGGAGAAAATATTAGGGGCAGCCAAAGGAAGATGGTTGGATGAACTCCCAGGAGTACTTTGGGCTAATCGAACGGCAATCAGAACTTCGACTGGAGAGACCCCTTTCAGTCTAGTATACGGTTCGGAAGCTGTGATTCCAGTCGAAACTAATTCCAACACCGAGAATTGAAATGTATGATAATCAGGAAAATGAAAAGGCAAGAGAAAGTGATATTGACCTAACAGAAGCATTAAGCGAGAAAGTTGCCGTACGATTGCAAGTTGCTAAATCAAACATGGAGAAAGCTTACAATCGAAAGGTACACATACGAACCTTCAAAGAAGGGGACTTGGTGCTAAAAAAGGTAGAGGTATCCAAGCACGTGGGAAAATTACAACAAAATTGGGATGGACCATACGTTGTTGTTAATGTAGGAAAGAAAGGTTCATAAAAAATTGCACACTTGGACGGAACAACCCTACCAAAAACTTGGAATGCAGTCAACTTAAGAAAATACTATGGAAAATGAATCCTAGCGAATTGTTCTGATTAATTTCTTTTGATTTAGTCCGTTTTGTTTTTATTCGTTGTAATAAAGGCCTTGGCCTGAGAATCCTTCTCAAGAATTTTATCAAGGATTACGATTTTAAAAACCAAATTTAACGTTCACTTGGATTAAAGGCGAGGTATCAAAACGAGTTGAGTATAAATTGATTCGCTCAATAAACGCTCCTCGATCTAATGTATAACGAGTTGAGTATAAATCGATCAATTCGATAAACGCTCCTCTATCTAAAGTATAACGAGTTGAGTATAAATTGATTCGCTCTATAAACGCTCCTTGATCTAAAGTTTAACGAGTTGAGTATAAATTGATCAGCTCAATAAACGCTCATCGATCTCATATCTAACGATCAAAAAAGATTTTGGTATAAAAACCTAAGTCTTAAAAAATGAGTTGAGTATACATTGATCCGCTCAATAAACACTCCTCGATAACGATCAAAAAGGTTTTGGTATAAAAACCTAAGTCTTAAAAAGAGTTGAGTATAAATTGATCCGCTCAATAAACACTCCTCGATAACGATCAAAAAGATTTTGGTATAAAAACCTAAGTCTTAAAAAAATGAGTTGAGTTGAGTATAAATTGATCCGCTCAATAAACACTCCTCGATAACGATCAAAAAGGTTTTGGTATAAAAACCTAAAAATAGTTGAGTATAAATTGATCCGCTCAATAAACACTCCTTGATAACGATCAAAAAGGTTTGTGTATAAAAACCTAAGTCTTAAAAAATAGTTGAGTATAAATTGATCCGCTCAATAAACGCTCCTCGATCTCATATCTAACGATTAAAAAAGATTTTGGTATAAAAACCTAAGTCTTAAAAAAGAGTCGAGTATAAATTGATCCGCTCAATAAACGCTCCTTGAATCATGTCTAACGACCAAAATCGAGCAACAGCCATCGCTCCTAGATATCGATGATAAATAAGAACAGGTTGAGAAGAAATCAACAACAAAAAATATCGAGGTAATAATACAAAAAGTTTTATTCATCTGAATTCTGAAAACAAATTACATACGAAGTTTCGATCAGAGTACAAAGAACTTTCTACACAACGCTACAACTGTTTAGATAAAATAATCCTATCCTACGGATCGATGATCTTCACGACAATGTCCACGGAAACATCAATCTCCTCCCTAGTGCCTCGATGATTGTAATTGACCATCTAAGAAGCATGCTGCTCAGGATGGTCGACTTCTTTGGTTCGATGGTCGGGCTCTGAAGATCAAATGTTCTTCCAGACGAAATGACCATTACCAGCCAGATGACCGGCAATACTCATTCACCCACAACGAGATACTGCTTCTACATTAGGGTTGATTTTTACTCTAAAGCAGCATCTCTTCAGGGCCATCGTGAAAGTTAAAATTTACTAGCACACCCCGGCAGTCTATCACTCCAGAGATAACATCGAAGAGCGGGGGTGACTGGCAAATATGAACCTCCATGTGCAAACAGAAACCACGGACCTCAAACCTGTGAAGACAAAGGTTGAGGCCTCATGGGATCCGTCAGTACAAGGTAGGGCAACAATGGGACCTGTCAGTACAAGGCAGATGACATTTGAGTTACTATGACAAAAATGAATCACGATAATGTGACTTTTTGAATATTATGGGATCAGTGGGCAAAGTATAACTTAAAGAACCAGATAGTTCCTTCTTCTTGAGAATTGTAAGTGAGAAATAAAAACTGCATACCTATTTATAGGCAAAGATAAAATTGATCCGACGGTTGGAAGAAGATCTGAGAGAAAAAGAACCACGACCGTTTGACTTCCTCCTTTAAATGCGAGTAAGTTGGAACGACACCTCTATAGTCGGAAAGACGGTTACACTGTAAAGAAGAATCATGATCGAAGCGATCAATACAACAATAAAACGGATCTAAAGAGCTCCAGACGGAAATAACCTTGCATACTAAGAGATCCTAATCGCTTGATGATAAATAGAAGATCCTCGATAAAGACATGCAAGTTTGCACCAATGCGACAAGTACTAGTTCGTCTAAAGTTGTAAAAACTCATATTCCAGCGAACGAGGTCGTCACTGCCTCATATATCAAAAGGCAGATTCTTACTTAACTATAATGGACCTCTACTGGAGTCCAAGAAATCTGATGGACAAATGGATAAAACAGTCAACGAAACTAAGAAATACAGACTCGTCACTGCCTAACATTCCAAAGAATTGCTTAAGGGGGTCTGAACAAGCTAGATCTAACTAATGATTCTACATTTTCCAATTCCTCCCATAACAAAAAACTGACATATTGATGCACTGATTGCTTTATTGGAGGAACGTGGAACTTACAATCAGTGCAAAGAAACATGGATTTTAAGAAGATGCTTGGAACAATATTCTTTCTACGAGCTTAGACTTTTAAACAAAGGGTGTCATTCTCAAAAAGAGGAAATAACCACACCCTTATATAAGGTGTCCGTGGCAAATGGACTATTCTACAAAACATTGGTCGATCGACGATAAGAGCGCTAAAAAATTCCTTCACAATTATTCAATAAATTATCTACATGGACGACCTACTGACAACATGCTGAAATTCAAAGGGACTTCTGAAAGAGCCTAAGGAACCACGCTTGGTCGACCATCATTCTTATACTTGATTAAAGTTTGATTTGCAAAGCAAACACTACATCATTCAGCTATCCAAGACTGATCAAGCCAGAACGAGCTGCTTTTCCAAACAAAAGTTAATCTCCCAGGAAATTAATGACAGATAAATCTGCTAAAATTTTCTGCTTATTTAGAAAATTTATATTGATAACGATAAATTCTGCAGGACATAATTTATCAAAATATATATATTGGATGAACTCAATCAAGGCATGAATCTGGTCATCGTTGTCATTAATCTTGTTTTACATACAAAAATATTTCAGCCACGACAACCAAATAAAGGTTGCGGCCTACAAAAAAAAAAAAAAAAAAAAAAAAAAAAAAAGGAAAAGCATTTCAACATTTGAACAGCTAAGTCAGAACAGATCATTGAGATGGGTTGCCATCACTGGGCCGACTAGCAGAAGCACCCTTTCGAGGAGTCATGTTACCCACAAACGCCATCAATTCCTCCTGACATTTTAAATAACCGGCATCATAACCTTGTTCATATTCCTGTCGACGAGACTCCTCCGCAAGGGCGAGAGCCTGAACCAGGTCACTTTTCTCCTTCTCAAGGACATACCTCCCTTTTTGTAATTTCTGAAGGTCATCATTGAGAAGTTGCAGCTGGAGGGTCTGCCCTGCGGCCTTCGCACTCTCCAACTCTAGGCGACGTTTCTGGCCCTCCTTACTGAGCCACAGATCGTCGTTCTGCACACCCAGCTGTAGCGCGAAATACTTGGCCTGAAAAAGAAAAGCTCATACGTAACAAAGCAATTAAGATAAAGCAAGAAATATAGTCAGAAATGTGATTACCTGTTCGCATAACTTAGCCAGCGACTGAACGAGACGAACATTGGAAGTACCTTCGTGCTTCCTCATCTCGCCGGGCAAGATAGTGCTCAGGCCCAATTCCCAGGATAAAGCATCGGGCTCAACAGAGTCACCGAGGCTCAACTTGCTCAAGAATGCAACGGTCGTCTAACATACGAGGGGATTCCCTCTCGCTAGGACTCACCGAAGTCTCCTTGCCCGAGGCATAGATAACTGTCCGTCGACCGGACCTAGAGCCTGTTCGACCTCCAGAAGGCCCGCCGGCTTCAAAAGAAGTAGTCACAACAGTAGTATCATTAAACAAAAAGTCAGAAAAATCTTGGGAAACAGATTGTGTCATGGACGGATCCAAAAAAGAATCTCCGCCAACTGCACCCCTGGCATCTGCCTCTTGACGTCCGCCGACAAGTAGGACGGTAGGAGTAGAGGAAGGAACGGAGTTGTTCGGTACACGGTCATGTGAGCCATGCCCGAATGAAGAAGCGCCCGAAGAAACGGGTATATTAAAGGTTGGCTCCATATTGGACATATCACCAAAGGCCACCCGACCAGGGGAAGGTCTCCTTTCGACTTCGCCAGAAATAGGAAAATTTTGTTAGATAAAACTTGAACTAATTACGGGAAGAGCTTCAGAAGGAATAATGGGAGTCTCGATCTCCGACCTTCTAATTGAGGATGAACGAGGAGGATCTATCGAAGGTCCCTCTGTACGAGACCTTTTAGGTCTAATATTTCAAATACTTTCACGCGAAGGACGCTTTGATGTGTTGCCAAAAAGGTTGCTCATGTTCGGAAAAAGGAAAAGAAAATTTAATTTATCGAGAAAGCTTATCGACCTCCTAACGAGAGAGTATTCTATTAGAATTTAGTAAAAGCGGCAAATAGCGAGTAAAGTTTTACCGTATGTATTTATACTATACAAAAAGACGCAGGAGACCCAAAGAACGGGCGCGAATCATATAGACTAACCTATGAACAGCCGCAAGAATTCGAAAGGACATAAGTATAATGATTACGACAAAGTTAATAACTTGTCTTAATTATTGTCAACAGAGAAACCGAAAAGACGTAACTGTCAGAATATGAATCGTCTATTGTACAAAAAGATAAAAAGGTAATATTACAAATCAAGTTGTGTTGGTTATCACAAAGATTATTTCCCAGATCGGTGGATCGCTCCCCACTTCACACAACCTGGTCGCCTTCTGGAACTCCCTGATCACCAACGACCTCTCCTTCGTTCGCTCATTCGCTTACTGCCCCCGCGTTTTCCTTCTCTTCCTCTGGATCGATAAAATTATTGTCGACCTCATCATTGATATCCGAAGGAGGAATCGGCAACGGTTTTCCAAACTCTTCGACAAGACGAGCCAATGGAAATTGTTTATATATTACGATTGGTAGGTCAGAAGGAGGGTACTCCACACCATAACAATTCAGGCTAACATGCGCTGCCTTGAAGTACTCCATTCGACGATCCTCGATTAATTCCAGAGCAACCAGCTGATGAATTGCCTTCTTAAAAGTACTCTCTAGGAGTGGACCAACCATTCGATATACCAAAGCTGTGTGGACGGGAGAACTAAGGAAGTCTCGAATCACCCTCTCATCGGGATTCCTGCCATAGCGATCTTTGAGTCCGCTAAGAGGAAGATCCCTATCGAACTCCTCCAATGAGGCCTGGAGACTTAGTACCTGAGATTCAAGCTCGCTAATCCGAGTAGCACTCTGAAGTTGATGATCTTCCAACTTCCTGGTCAATTGATCGACATGCTCTTGAGCACGGGAAGTCTCCAAAACTTTATTTATAGTCTCCTGGTCATCTGTTCCTATGGCATGAGGCTCTATGATCTGAAGTGGCAAAGAAAGACCAGCCTCTGAACCAGAAGCTTTCTGAAGCAATGCCTTATATCTCTCATCCAAGAATTCACATTGTTGTCTCCAGAGAGCAGCTTCATAGGCATACGATGCCAAACAAGTCTTGGTCTAAAAAAGGAAAATATATAAAATTAATGGAATGAATTTGTTAAGTAAAGTCAATGAACCAGCATATATGATAGCAAATCACCTTCTCAGCATAAAGAGAAGCTCTCTGAAATTTCTCCAAAGGATCCTTACGAAGGAGCTTATTCATATCGCGAGTAAAGATACCGGATAGAAGAACGTGAGTTGCTTTGTCCACAGCATTCTTGCTCTCGTCATGAACCAAAGAATCATTCTCGGGGTAGCCAGCGGCTCTTTTCCCTTGTAAATGATCTTCGATCATCTCAACGAGAGTAGGTTTCGGATGATCCTCACCAATTAAAGAAAGATCCTCGCCGGAATGACCATAGTAACACATTTTCCTCTTTACTGGCTTATCGTTGGGATGAGGCATCGACCACCTGCGGCATCCACGTATGCCTAGCGAAGTTCGAAGTTGGAAAGGAGGATAACCAGGTCCCATTCCCTGACGAACAGGAGATTCTTGGGAAGAATCCGGAGATTCATCTCTATTATTTTCAGAATCGTGGCTCAATTCCAATTTCCTTTTCCTGGACGCTCTCTACTCGATAGGAATATTCTCTATGGTTTTAGTGGATTTAGACAAAACCATCTTTCCCTTAAAAGAGCGCCGAGAATTTTCTACCATAAGAGCTTAAAAGGAAACAAAGTCAAAATTAGACTTAGTGCTAAAAATAATTATGATGATGCGATGCTGAAATAAAATACTTACCCAGCGATTGAGAAGAAGAAGAAATTGGAAAAGTATGAAGACTCAATCCCGCCTTATGGAGATAAGCCTCGCCAATAAGAAGAGCACTTTGGTACTTGTCGGCACGCATACCCTGAATTTCACTAATCAATTGAGGGTCGTCCGGGATAAAATGGCCAGTCGCCAAGCGACCACCATAAATCAATTTGGAATCATGGTCCCACGTGAATGGCACAGTTGAACCATCCACTAAACGAAGATGAGAAGGTGGTTGAACGAAGAAAAAATGAGATTTTCAGGAAGGATTACTGGAAACCGGGGAGTAAAAAATTGAGCGACTAGTCTTTGGCTAGCGAAAAAGTATCCGCGGTTGGAAGAACTAGAAATATTAAAATGAAACAATTGTCTAAAATTACGAAAAGAGGGCTGGAATCATTTCGCTATCATCAAAATGGAAAAACACACCACAAAGGCCACTGAATTTGGAACAAATTGAGTCAATGAGACGCTGAATATTTTCAAGATGTCAAGAAATAAGGCGGACAAGGGAAGACGCAGACCGTAATTGAAATGGGCTGTGTAAAAAGCTCGACAACCCTCCGGCGGGGAAGTAACCCTGTCAGAAGGAGAAGGAAGAATAATTTTAGAACCTTCCGAAAAATATTTCGCATAATTATCCACGACCTCGTGGAAAGTTTCCTCAGTATAAGCGCAAGCAAGGTCCTTAATCGGTTCAAAAATTTGAGGAACCGTACCCTTGCCCTTCTTGGCCCTGGCAGCGACATCCGTATCGGATATAATTTGCACGTTAAAGGTGTCCTCATCAGGAACAGTAAATTCAGACACTCCGGTCTGCTCAGTCGAAGGGCTCGGGGGTACCACCTCCTCGATAATAGGGGTGACTCTTTCCCTGGAAGACGAGGAAGATTTCCTTGAAATTGAAGCCATTTTTGGATCCTCGAAGAATATGAATCGATAGAACTAACTTGGGAATGAAATGACCGAGTAAGTAAATGACTGCGAAAATATGGGAAAGTAGAAAGTAAAAAAATGACTGAAATAAAGATCACCTATTTATAAAGAGAGATGAAAAGACGTTTCGAACTTCTCACGGCTGATCGCATTCCCGCCAAACGGCAAAAGTCGAAACGCTTCCCCAAAGAGACACGTAGCGGTTCGAGATCGGAACGACAGAACGACTATCTATGAGGCGTAGCACTCTTTTCCTTACTTAGGATTTTTTCCCATAGGGTTTTTTCCTAGTAAGGTTTTTAACGAGGCACAATTCATAGAAAATACAGTCGTAATCGACCATCTACTTCTACGAGCTTCTACTACATATACGCTCGAAGAAGTGAGGGAGTACTGATGGGGGCTATTTTATACCCCTTATAATAATTGGAATGACCGATCATTACATGTTCGGACCGACCAGGAGTCTAATTCAATAAGCAGCTGCGCAGTCCGATCTACGATATAAATCCTCGGCGACCAAGAGTATTATCCGACTTCCGAGAGGATTACTAGGCCTAGTCCTATTAAAATTATGTTTCCTTGTAAAGCTAGGGTTAGTATCATATAAATACCTAATTAAACATTGTATTGACACAACAGTCAGAGCTTACGCCTACATACTTGGGCAATCTGACATCATATTGAATAGAAAAGCTTTTGCTATACTATTTTACTCATTCATCGTCTTGTTACTTACTGTTCTACATGTAATAGTTCTTCCTTGAAAACGATCCATCCGGAATAAAGTAACAGAGCCCTATAATCATACTTAATTATACCTCTAAAACATATCGTATTGATTTAATCTTACTCAACGAAAATCGGTTAAATCAAAAAAAGTGAGATGAAAATAATAAAGAGAAATTTGAGACCATAAAACTGAAGGAAACAAAAAAAAAATGAAGAAATTAAAACATAATGTTGTTTGTTTGATGAATGGATTAATAATTAATAAAGAGACAAATTTATTTTAATAAAGAAATTTATTCATTATGTAAGGGACGGGGGTATTTTTGGAATAAAAACTACAAAACTATAATAGAGGGGGGTAAGTGATACAATTGATACTTTAGGGGGGGAGTAACTGATACCATCCCCATACTTTAAGGGGGAAAACTGTATTTCACCCATTAAAATAAGTGAGAGCGAAGAGAGTGGGGAAAATTATGAAATTGAATTAATTGAAAATTGATTGCCCTTTTATTAGAGATGCGTTTTTAATTGGACAAAAGGACAATTGATAAAAAAAAAGGGGTCAATGAGACAGTTGAACATTAAGATAGGTTATAGATGGCGGAAAATCACCCCTCAACGATGGATTTATCCATCTGTTCACTGGCGGAGCTATGTGTAGACTGGGGGGGCGGTCGGATTAAATATGAGTAGTAGTAAAATATGAAGTAATGACTGTGTTGGCCGAGTGGTTATGGAATTGCTGGGGTAGGCCGGATATCTGAGTTCGAACAACGCTTGGTTCAATTGATTCTAATATCAATTCTTAAGCCTTTTTTTAAAATTTTCCATTCTTTCTCTTCAATTCTTAAGCCATTTTTTTTAATTTTTCTTTCTCAATAGTTAAGCCTTTCTTTTAATTGTTTCTTTCTTCTTAATAATTATTTAAGGAATATGATATTTTATTGTTATTATAATACAAGCATTTTTTTTATAATTTTCTTTATTTAGTGCATTATTCCTAAAAAAATCTAAATAATTGTGAGAAGAATAAAATTTTTATTTTCTTTATAATATATAAGGTCTTCTCCTTATAATTATATTTATTTAGTGCACTTTTCTTTATGTAATATTCTTTATTTAGTATATTGTACATTTCAAAAAAATCTTTGTCAATAATTGTAAAAGAATATATTATTTTTCTAATTATTTAATCCCTCAAAAAAATTTCCCCCCCCCCCTATAAAATCGGTCTAGCTCCGCCACTGCATCTGTTGTCAGGTGAGTGCAAATGCCTTGTAGAGCATCCAATGCATTTGGGAGGACCGATCATATATAATAGATATATGCCAAAAAAGACTCCAATTGGATATTCATGTTGTTGTAACTGAACTGTAAAAAAAGTTCACTGGTTTTATTTCAACTTTGTATCCTAAAAATAGCATTAATGGAAAGTTACCAAAGTAAAATATATATTTCAATTTTATCCCCCTATAAATTTAAAAAGAGCAAATTACTACCTTATTATTAAATTTCACACTGTCACTGACATTTTAAAAATAATAAAAATTATTAAAAACTACTCTTATTATATACTATAATTTAATCCAATAAAATTATAAATTAGTTTGGCATTTAGTTCTTTGTGTGATGATAAGTGTTGCACTTTTTGTTATGATAAATATGGCACATTGTTCGCCTAGTGTTATAAAAAGTGTGGTACATTACCCCTATGTTATATGATAAATACGACACTTTAGCTCGTTATGATAGTTTTGTCTTTTTACGCAATATTTCATACGCACACTCTATTTTGGGCAAGTGTATTACACTTTCATACTTGTAGGTACGTACCGTTGACGGTGGAGCTCCGCCTAAGGTGCGATAGCGATTTTGGGATAAACTTTTGATTTTATTTTTTTTTTTATTGTGGATTAGTACTTGATTTCAATTATTTGGTGTTGGATTTCAGTCCAGATATCTTTAATTTCATGTGGGTAGCTCAATTTTGTTGCAATTCAAGTGTTCAATTATATTAATTAAGTTATAATTATTTTATTAATAATATAAATTTTATAATTTTAATAAATATGAAATAGGATTAATAACATATAATTGATAATTTTTAAAACTTATTCTTTATTTCTTTATATTTTATATTATAATATTATTTAATTTGTAATATTTTTTATAAAATTAAATTAGTTTAATAGATATATAAATATTATTTAATTTCTGATCCTTGTCGAAGATAAGGAATGAGTTGTAAGTAGTTGTAATTTTGATCATAACTCCATATATCATACTAATCATAGACTGATAGACAAAAGCGGAGCGAAAATGAAACATATTATTAAAGAAGTTCGAAAGGTCACATTACAAAGGAAAGCAGATCACCGGAAATGACACAAGTTAACAACATTATTATATATTATCGGTGAACGCTACGGCGAAGAACTTCACCATTATTACGCAAGGATGAAACCGAAAAAAGCGTGTAATATGTAGATACTTTGGGCTCGATCATCACTGTGTGGTAAGCATTCTAAGATCCTCATCTTTCTCAAAATAAGCCATGTCCGACTCATGCAAATACACCCACGCTTCGATCCCATCTTTCTCTTTGTTGTTCATCAGTATGAAAAGATCTTCGAGATACACATTAGCTAAGCTTACCCATACGGGTTTCCCGAAACCAAAATCGAGTTCATACTCTCCAAACTTTGAAAAATCTGTAATCCATGTAACCCTGACATCAGGGCTGGCTGCTTTCTTAGCTGTTTCGAAATAGCTGTCGACCATAATCCATCGTCCAAATTCTTTATCTGACAGTATCTTCGCACAATCTTTGATGCTTTGCATGGTAGCCTCGCGCATCTTTGGAACCATGCCTCGAAAATCATATTCCATTCTTTGACAATCACTTGGACTGTAGTCAATATATGATAGGGAAACCCATGACCCACAAGCGTATTTCGACACCGGTGGAACAGTCCTTTCGCGAACGTTGATCGCTTGCGCTATTAATAGTTCTCTATAATTCCCATATCTTGCTTTATCAGCTCGCATAATCGCCTGTGTTAGAACTGCTGACACTACCATTACCCTGGATGGTGGACGCTCGCCTGACGTGGATCTCCATTCTGGACACACCTTTTCTCGTAGTTTTGAAATGGCATTCTTGTCGAACACAAACCTCTTGGCGACAATATCATTGTTTTTCTCTCTCGACATAGTGAGATCAAAATCGACCACACGTAGGTCCTCACCTGGGAACCACTTGGGGGAATCGAAATCTGGGCGAATCACTAATTCGCCATCAACAGCAGCATTAGCCCAAGCTGTTAGGAATATGCCGAGTGAGCACGAGTCGAAAATCCTATGGGAAGCACAAACGCCTATCGCCAAACCACCACATCGGAACCTGTTGATTTGAACAGCTAGTATTGGATCTGTCGGGTCGTCAGCTGCCCCTATGTCGAGTGGGAGAAGATCGTTGAGCTGATTTGGTATTATTATCCCGCCTGGACCAACGAGTTGAAGGAGGTCGCACTCGACTTTCGCTTCCACATACTCAGCGCCCTGGTCATTGCAATCAACCACGTGCTTTTCCTTATTGTATCTACCAGCCAATGGGTAGAAGAGAGGCAAAACTTGAGCCAAAGATTGTTTCAATGAAATATTGATGGACTCATCAGAAGATGAGAAGTAAAGAAGGCGAAATACATTCATAGGTGGGTTGAGCTCATCTGTTAGAGATATTTTGTATGTACGAAGATTTGAGGATGTTGGCGTGCATGGTTTAACCAGCTCTCGACTCAACACATTAACCTTCATGCTGATTGGAATTGCCATATATAGAAAGAAGAATTGAAAAGGGGTCTCTTATTTGAATGGAAAGCACTGACAATTAGAAAAGATTTAGTGACTAAAAGAAACTCCAGATTCTCGTTTATATAAGTGTAAGGCTTTCCTTTTTCTTGTTATTTCGTTTAATTCGTGGCTACCCTCTGGGATTTGTCATGTTACAGCTGGCAAAAATGTAATTGCTATTTTTTTAAAACAATCGTAGATCATGTGGAGTTCCAACTCACAACATACATTGTCAACTTAGATCAAATTAAAGAGGATAAGAAAGAATAAACAAATCCCTTGAAATCAGCCAAATAATCAATGACACCGATTCTGTAATATTTTATAATAGAGAGAATTGCATTTTTGAAATTAAGATTTAGGTCAATTTTCACTTTTGGTACACAATTTTATGTGTTAAACACATTTGGTACAATATTTTAACAAATTTTGACCCGTTTTGTACAACCGTTAAAAATTGGCGTTACGTGGTGACGTGGCAGTTAAGCCTAATTGCAAAGTTGATGCCATTACTTATGTTTACTGATAATTTTACCCCAAGACATTTTAGAATATCAAATAAGTCTCATATCTCCAAATTTAGCGACTATTTTAGACTACATTATTGTCAAATTTCAATAATGACTCGAATAAGTCAACATGCAGATCAATTTGAGGATTTTACTTATTATATTTATATAACTAATTTGATTTAGAAACAATATAAATAAATTAAATATTTTAACATAAATCTAAAAAAGAATTAAGAAAATATATTCTTTTCAAATATAGGATTTATATAGTAGTATTAATCTATTCAATAGTTATTAAAATAATAAATTATATAATTCAAAATATTTAATATTAATTAAAATAATAAATAATTATAATTATAATTAAAAAAATTCAATCCACTCACTCCATCCCTACCCCTTAACCCACCTACCCCTCTCCCCTCTAATTCCCTGGTTGCTGGCGGCCTGGGATTGAAGATCGGAGTCAGTCTGGGTTTCGCAGCAAAACAAAACCCAGGTCGGCTCCGATCCCGGTCTTGGAAATTGGAAGGGAGGGGGGGTGGTTTTTTTTAAAATTCTAATTATTTATTATTTTAATTAATATAAAATATTTTAATTATATAATTTATTATTATAATAAAAATAAATATATTAATATTATTATATAAATCTTATCTTTGAAAAGAATATGTTTTCTTAATTCTTTTTTGGGGATTTATGTTAAAGTATTATTTAATTTATTTATATTGTTTCTAAATCAAGTTAGTTATATAAATATAATAAATAAAATATTTGAGTTAATATATTAGGAGCTGTGAGACTTTTTTGATATTCAGAAATGTTTTGGGGTAAAATTATCAGTCATCATAAGTAAGGGCATCAACTTTACAATTAGACTTAATTGCCACGTTACCACTTAATACCAATTTTTAACGGATGTACCAAATATGTTGGACACATAAAGTTGTGTACCAAAAAATAGAAATTGATGTAAAGCTCAGTACAAAAAATGCAATTCTCTCTTTTATAATATCTGAGTAACTATACAATGATTTTTTCAATATAATTATTGAGGGGTATCTTTGTAATATAATTTTGGTTAAGAGGGTATTTTTGTAATTTTTAAAAAGACTGATAAGTTCTTGTAATTAAATATTCTGAAAGGGTATCTATTCTGATGGTGTACCTATTTAAATTTCCCTAATTATTACTGACTAAACAGTAATTGCTATTTTTTTATAGAGAAAATTGTAGTTGTGGTACCAAATTATTACCGATTCTCACATGTGTTCAATAAAAATCAATACACTTGGTATAACAATTTAAGAAATCAATCACTTTTGCTATAATCATTAAAAATGGACGTTAACCAATGGCAGGTAAGTTTTATTGCAAAATTGATATCATTACTTATGTTAATTAACAATTATGCCCCTAACATTTCAGGTTGTCAAAATAAATCCACATTTTGGAATTTACTTACAATTTTAGTCCACAATGTTGCTTAGTTTCAAAATTGACTCGAATAAGACACATGCAGGCCAATTTAAATTTTTACTCTTTATATTTATATATTTATTTAACTTATTTGGCTCGAATAAGACATATGTGGACCAAGTTAGAAGTTTTACTTATTATATTTACATATTTATTAACTTTTTAAGTTTATAAATAATATTAACATAACTTTAATATAAATCCGACAAAATATTAATTAAATCTAAAATTCATATATTAATATTAATATATTTAGTAGTTATTAAAAAATAAAGTTATATATTAATTATAAAATAATTATAATAAAAAAAACAACTATACAATAATTATTTTCAGGTTATTAGGGATGGGACAAGAACAGGCGGAGAATATTGGGTTACTGGAAAAGGGAAAAGAGAGATGATGGGGCGATGAGGGTGGTGGGGATGGGTTTTCTATATTGTTTTTTAATTATCAATTATAATTTAATAATATATATATATATATATATATTTAAAGATATATAATAATAATATATAAAATTTGTTAAATATGATAAATAATTTAATATTTTTGCAAATGTAATTGAAATGCTTCAAATTTGTGTATTGTGTGGTAAATTTGGGCTTCTGATCACCTGTAACATAACCATGTTACAGCTTCTGTTACATAAATAGATTTGCTCCACGTGTCCAAGTTCATGAAATAAGGATACAACATAATATACAATAGTATGTTTTTGTATATAATTAATTCTTTCTTAATGAATATAATTAACAATTTAAAAAACAACATGAAAGGTCCAAACCAAAGCCACCGGACTGTAATTCCGATCGCCCACCATCCTCTGTCCACCACCTTCACCATGCCCAAAACCTGCTCTACTACCATCTTTCCCGCCGTCAATCAATATTCAATATCCACATTTCTCTACTACAAAACCACCATAAATCCATGGCTCAGATCTAGACCAACCACACCATAAATCCATGGCTCAGATCTAGACCAGCCATAGCCTCCTCCGGCAATCTCCCCGCCATCCCCTTCATTTGTGACGGGGTCGAAAGTGATGGCACTGATGGAGACTAAAACAACTAGTTAAGAATATTCTTTAGTTAAAATCCAAAATTGCCACACTTTTATTTATCGAATTAACTGTAAATTGAAATAAACAAATTGAGAGATACAATTAAGATCCAAATCCATATCTCGGGCACTCATAAATTTCATCTCAGCCGCCACCAGAAACAACATATTCATCTCAGCCATAGGTTAGAAGGTATTGAATACGGGATATAATTTGATCTAACTTCATACATGAGTTGTCAAGGTGGGTTTTGTTGAAGGGGATGATCGAGCTCGTCCGCCATGGAGGGTGTTGCGGTGCGGTGATTGTGGTTTTTGGGATAAATCTGCTACTCTTTAATATTATTGATTAATTAATATAAAATATATTTTTTAATTAATTTCAATCAAAATCATATGTAATGCAGTTTGTTTCTTGATGGTGAAACTGGACAGATGGCAATCATCTACATTGTGTAATACTAGCTGTTACACAAAGGTGTAACAAAATATCCAAAGCGGTAAATTTGTCAACAAGTGGGACAAACTTTGGCAGTAATCTTTAATTATAGGATCAATTCTACAAATTCTTCATCAATTCCGTCAAATTTGATGGGCACGTCTTCCTCACTTGTTCAATATCTTTATTAATTTGACGTGAATATGAAATATGTAACTTCTGTCAAATAATGGTATCAAATGTGTCAGACAAAATATTATGGTATCAAATGCATAAAGGGAAATTGTTGGTACCAAAGTAAACTTCTCTCATATTTTGTAGATTGATTTGGTTTCAAAACCCAACATTTTACCCCTCTAAAATAGATCTCATCAGTATTTGTGTTAACTAATATACCAATTAATCAATTAATAATACTGATAAAAGCCAACTTTTGGCAAATTGGTTATCATATAGGTGTCATCGATTGCCAGTTCTCTCTCTAAGTTATTATGGCTATTCTTATTGAGCAATGCAAAATTTCACCGCCCTCCAACATGACCGGTGAGTGCTCACTTCCAATCGGTTTTTTTGATATGTTGTGGTACGATTTTATGGCAAATCAAAGCGTTTTATTCTTCAAGTTCCCATGTTCCAAATCCCATTTCTTGGAAGTCATTGTTCCTGATCTAAAGAAATCCCTGTCCTCCACCCTCGGCCAGTTTCTTCCACTCGCCGGAAACATTATTCACCCTCTAAACCCCGAAAATAAGCCCATCTTAAGCTACGTACCCGGGGATTCAGTTTGTCTCACAGTTTCTGAATCCGAATCTGATTTTAATCACCTAACAGGAAATCATCCCCGGACTTCCGACGACTTCTATGATTTCGCCCCTAACTTACCCTCGGCAACCCATTCGGATAACTCGACCACATGTCCTGTTTTGGCCCTTCAAGTGACACTATTCCCGGAACAGGGCATATGTATTGGTTTTGTAACTCATCACGTTGTTGCCGATGCCAGCACAGTTTTATCCTTCATGAAGGCGTGGGCTTTGATCAACAGCAACATCAATAGCCAACTTGACAGTACGGAAATTACTCGGTTGATGGAAGCTAATTGTTGTTCGCCTTTTTATGATCGAAAAACGGTTGTAGGTATCAATGGGTTGGATTCACTATACTGGGACCTGATAGTAAAGCTTTCTTGTCCGATTGAGCCTCCCCGAATGAAATTCCCCATAGGCAAAGTCCGATCCACTTTTGTTTTGAAAAAAGACGAAATCCAAAAGCTTAAGAAGGTTGTTTCTGCTAAACGTCCTCGTGTGAGTCACTTGTCCTCATTCACTGTCACTTGTGCGCTTGTTTGGATTTGCTCAGCCAAGGCGGCTGCATTCTCAGGTGCAGACGACGATGAGACAGAGTACTTTGGCTTCGTGGCTGATTGTCGAAGGAGGCTGAATCCACCATTGCCTTTGAATTACTTTGGCAACTGTGTGGCCCTTGTAAAGACAGAACTAAAGCATGGTCAGTTGAAGGGAACTGATGGTTTTCTGATGGCTGTGGAGTCCATCGGGGAGGCCATTTCGGAGAACGTATATGGCGATAAAGGAATCCTGCACGGGGCTCAAAATTGGTCCGAAGAGTTCGAGAAATTAGTGGGCAAGCGACAGTACGGGGTTGCAGGATCACCAAGGTTTGATTTCTACTCAGCAGATTTTGGGTGGGGGAGGCCAAACAAGTTTGAAGCTCTTTTTGTTGATGGGAATGGATCCATGTCCCTTTGCAATTCGGGACAATTCGAGGGTGGTCTGGAGATTGGGTTGTCAAAGCCAAAGGCGGAAATGCAAACTTTTACTGAAGTATTTACCGTGGTTCTTACAGATTTGTTGCTATAAAATTCAGCTAGCTATCTAGCTATTTTGTACGTGCTGATGTATTTAATTCCAGTTTCAACTAAATATGAGATTGGGACTTTCCAATTTCATATAATGCATATTTCTGTTCATTTTATTGGGTTTTAAATCAGATCAACCGTAATTTTACTCACCTAAATCGAATTGAATAATCACTGGTTACTTTAATTAATATTTTGTTGGATTTATATTAAAGTATTATTTGATTTGTTAATATTATTTATAAAGAGGGAAAAACACTTTTGGTCCCAAACTTTACCCCAGAAAACAAAGTTGGTACTATGCTATGCAGAAAAACAAATTTGGTACCACAATTTAGAGAGTCTCGACACATTTAGTCATTCCGTTAAATTTTGGACGGAATTTTCGCGCGTGACCGTCACGCGCGCGTTAAGTTCAAAATGGTCACGAGTTTTGCACGTGATAAATATGTCAAAACACTTTTGGTCCCAAACTTTACCCCAGAAAACACATTTGGTACCATGCTTTGCAGAAAAACAGATTTAGTACCACAATTTACATACTCTTGACACATTTAGTGTCTCCGTTAAATTGATAAAAATCACATATAATGAACAGACAACAGTTTCTCTAAAAGATTTGACAAAAATCACAAAATATACTTAAATCATTAAAAATATTCTTAACAAAAGTACACTGGATACCTGACTTGGTGCACTTTGATTTGCACTTGTATCCATGGATCAAAATTTCGTTTCGAATGTATGTTTCGGAGAGCCAAATATTGAAAACTTTTCCAGACTATTCGGAAATGTTTCGGAAACACTAAGGAAAATTTGTAAAAAAGTTACTAAATTTAGGAAAATAACAGAGTTTAAGGCAAATAAATAGTTTCGGAATTACATCTTGTTTTCGTTTTGCCTGATTCAAAAACGGAAAATTTTCGATGTTGTCGATGGAAAAGATGGAAATTTTGATCCGTGCTTGTATCAACATTGGAATACAAGTGCAAATCAAAGTGCACCAAGTCAGGTATCCAAGGTACTTTGTTAAGAGTATTTTAAATTATTTAAGTATATTTTGTGATTATCAAATCTTTTAGAGAAACTGTTGTCTGTTCATTATATGTGATTTTTATCAATTTAACGGAGACACTAAATGTGTCAAGAGTATGTAAATTGTGGTACTAAATCTGTTTTTCTGCAAAGCATGGTACCAAATGTGTTTTCTGGGGTAAAGTTTGGGACCAAAAGTGTTTTGACCGATTTATCACATGCAAAACTAGTGACCATATTGAACCTAACGCGCGCGTGACGGTCACGCGAGTGAAGTAGTAGTAACTAGTATAAAAGCCAGGTTCTATCTTTCCAGACTATATTCGTTCTAAGTATGTAGCTCGCTCATAGGCATTCATCATTGTCTTTGGTGCGCAGGGACCCACTTCGATAGGCCCTCTAGCTTTTTTAAGCTAAAGGAGAATTGGATTGATTTGGTTATTGCGGAACCAGCAAGCAAGGGAAAGCAAACGCTACCAGTGTTGCGAGGAAAACCCCCGGGATTCCATGGGGAGCTCTATTAACATAGACCCTCTCCTGGCTCTCTATCATTTTAAGAAAGCAGCAAATCCTTCTCCCATTGACTGAAGTGAAGAGTCAACCTTCCACACAAGGCAATTGAGTCAGATCAATCAAGAGGTTTGCCGCCACTCCCTAAGGTTACCTGTTGTATCATCCAGGTCAAATAACCTGCAATTATCTAAGGCATCCCTTAAGTCCTGAAGTTGCCCAACTTAAATAATGCAAAGGATAGGGTTCGCCCCCCTAGAAAGAAACTCATTTTACAAACTTCAATCTTGAAGCATGGGCGGTGGTCGAATGAACAGAATGTCCGAGTAAGGAGAACTAGCCACAGGCGAGGGCTTCACTAATATGATGGCTCCAGCAGGGGATTCGGGCGCAACCTAAAATTCCCGAAAATTCCGTCCAAAATTTAACGGAATGACTAAATGTGTCAAGACTTTATAAATTATGGTACCAAATCTGTTTTTTTGCAAAGCATGGTACCAAATATATTTTCTGGGGTAAATTTTGGGACCAAAAGTGTTTTTCTCTCAATTTATAAAATTAAATAGGTTAAATAAATATGTAAATATAATACGTAAAATCTCTATATTGGTTGGCACGTGTCTTATTCGAGCCAATTGGGCAACAATATGGACTAAAAATTGTCAGTAAATTTGAAATTGTGGGGTTATTTTGATAACTTGAACTGTTAGGGGTATAATTGTCATTCAGCATAAGTAATAGTAAAACTTAATTGCCACGTTATCAATTAACGTCCATTTTTAACGGTGGTATCAAAAGTGATTGATTTCTTAAATTGTGGTACAAAATGTGTCAATCGATTTTTACAATACCACAAGTAAGAATTGATATATAGTTTGGTACCACAAGTGCAATTCTCTCGTGATTTTTCAATTGATTTCTCTGTATTTACATAGATAGGGGGGACCCAATTGCTCCCCCACTTGCCTTGATTGTGGGAGTTAGTCTCCCACTAATGGTAGGTGAACTCCTCATTTGGTGGTAGTAAACAATTATCTACTTCCTTCTTTGTTCTAATTCAAATATGAAGGGTCGAGTTAGTTCGAATGAGCAAATCCACCCTTCTCAAATCGATATGTTGCACTCGCACACGAGGGTTAAATCGAGTCTATAGTGATTACAACAACATACTCATCAACTTCATACATACAAATGGATCGTGTGATTGGCGAGGGGACATCAGGACTCGATATACCCAAACCTCATTTAACTAACTGAAGTATGTCTTATATCGTAATACATGGAATGAAGTTCTTTGGATAATGATAACTTATTACCGCCATAACTCGTATTTGTGGTTCACTATAAAATGATGAATGTTTTGTCATCATAAAAAAAGGGGAATTGTTGGATGAAGTTGAGTCAATGTAATAAGGAGTGGTTTCGATGATAACATGTGCAGCAAAATAAATATTATTATTATTCTGTACCCAAATATTTTTTATAATATAATTTTTTTACTATTTTGTTATTATTATTCTTATTCTTATTATTATTAAAATGGGAGTGATATAAATTGTTGATTGGAAGTAACTGGTGAGGGGAATTGGCAAAAAATTATTTTTGACACAATAGAACTAGGAGTTTTTCAATTTTGATACGTTGGTTTCAATTTTGGCACCAATTCTGACTGACCTTTTCAATTTTGATACTTCCGTCAGTTGACTTAATGGTCAACTAACGGAAGTGTCAAAATTGAAAACGACATTCAGAATTGGTACCAAAATTGACACCATGGTACCAAAATTGAAAAACGCATAGTTCGATTGTGCCAAAAATGAATTTTTGCCATATTATTAATTCTCCCATAAGCCAAGTTCGGAGAATGTAAATTATGATCCATTATAATTAACCAATTAAGATTAGATCTATAAATTAAAAATCTCTAATTTATACCACATGGGTGACCCTCTAACTTAACCCTACCTATTGAATAATTCATTTCTTTATAATAATAATTATTAACTACCTTCCCTGTAGCTTAAATTCATCCCCTGAGCTGATCAGTTTTGTAACCCAAAACATATATTTTTCCCCACTACTGATCAGAATCAGATCCAGTACCATGGAAGCCATACAAGAAAAACCACCACTTCACAACATAGCCTTACTCCCCCCTCCTGGTTTTATAGGTCACTTCATCCCTTTCATTGAGCTTGCCAAGAAACTTGTTTATCAACACAGCTGCACTGTTACACTTATAATAATCCCAGATGATGGTTCTCCGATGAACCCTCAAAAAGCCGCCTTTCTTCGAGGCCTTCCACCCACTATTAAAACCATCCTCCTCCCTCCTGTCTCGACAGATGACCTCGCGGAAAACATGAATGCTGAAATGCTTGTGCCTATCCGTGTAATCAGGTCACTTCCAGCTCTCCGTGACACGTTGACATTTCTAAGGGATGATTCAAGTTGTTCCCCAGCTTCAGCCCTGGTTGTGGATCTTTTCGCTCCTCATGCCATTGATATAGCAAAAGAATTTGATATCCCTGCCTACATTTTCTATGTCATAGCAGCCAACGAGTTATCGTTCTGCATTGATTTACCAAAGTATGATGAGTTATGCACATCGGAGTATGATGATATGCCGGAGCGAATTAAACTGCCGGGCTCTTTAGTACTGAACCCGAATGATATCCCGGATGCAATTAAAGAAAGAGACAGTGATCTTCATAAATTGGGTCTGGATTTATGCAGAAAAATTCTGTTGGCGGATGGCATCATGGTGAATAGCTTCCTTGAATTGGAATCTGAAGCTTTCAAGGATTTAGAAGCCCGTCTTCATGACATTCCCCCTGTTTATGCAGTCGGCCCGTTGATCCGTAGCGGTGCAGAAACCGAGTCAGATCGAGGGTCAGAGTGTCTGAATTGGCTAAATGAACAACCTCCTAATTCGGTCCTATTTGTTTCCTTTGGAAGTGGGGGCACTTTATCCATTGAGCAATTCCACCAACTAGCACTAGGCTTGGAAATGAGCGAGCAGAGGTTTCTTTGGGTTGTGAGGAGACCACAGGAAAACGCTGCGGGTGCGTATTTAAACATTAATAATGACAAGGGTAATGGTTCTTTTGATGAATTTCTACCACATGGATTCTTGGAAAGGACTAAAGGAAGGGGGCTAGTAGTTCCGTCATGGGCTCCTCAAATCCAAGTATTGCGCCACCCTTCGACTGGTGGATTTGTTACTCACTGTGGTTGGAACTCGATATTGGAGAGCGTTGTCTTTGGCGTGCCCCTAATCGCGTGGCCACTTTGTTTCGAGCACAAAATGAATGCTGTTTTCTTGACGGATGGGTTGAATGCTGCTATAAGGGTAAAAGAGAATGAAGAAACAGGTATTGTAGACAGGGGGCATATTGCAATGCTAGTGAAAGGATTGATTCAAGGAGAAGAAGGGAAACAGCTTAGGATCGTGATGAGCCATTTCCAAAACGCTGCTTCAAATGTTTTGAGCCAAAATGGATCTTCAACAAACGCGCTTGCTCAGGTTGTCAAAAAATGGATTAGTGGCAATTGAAGCTTCAACCTTTAGATAATAAAAAATGTTTCTATCATTTAATTCTTAATTTTTCTTTCGATGATCTGTTTCTTTTATTTATCCCATTAATAAAGGTGTTTTTTTTTATTTATTTTTTATTAGTTAAAGAACTGGACTCTCTATCACTGCACTGGTGCCCTTTTTTGGAGTATGATTAACTAAGATTAACTAAATAAATAATAAGAAGAAAACCGCATTACAAAGAATATAAATATTCGTATTCAGTTTTATAGTTATCAAGAAGGAAAGAAATACAATTATTGATAAGGGAAATTTACAAAGACATGCCCTGGCTATTACTGTTGGATAAGGATGAAGATGAAGGCACTGAAGACAATTTGATAAGGGAAGTTTTGATGCATTCCAAAACTTCAAAATCGGCTAAGTATGGAGTAACTTAGCTGATGTCCCTTTGAAGGAATTTTGACTAAGTATAGAAGACATCAGAAGAGTCAAAATTTCAAGGTCCAAGACTTCTGATCTGCTAAAGGAAAGATACCAGACTGATGAAGATCAGCCGACTCAAATCAGATTTGTTCAAGTTTGGGATCAGCTTGGTTCGCCATCAGACGTGCACTTTCGTCAGCCAAGTGGAAAGGATCATAAAGTCTTCCCAACGGTAATAAATGCCCCTTGGAGTAATAAATGTTGAAGTAAAAGGTTATTAAAGACAAATGATTGAAGAAATGCTTCGTATCAGTTGGGTGCATTTAATGCTGCCTGTAGAAAAGTACTGTTGACAGTACGGACAGCTGCAGAGAGCCGTTCGCGGAAATTAAGGACCAGTACTCGAGGAATTTGAATTCTGTCTCTCTTCAATGGACATTTTTCAAACCTCATGTATAAATAGCTGAGAGAGACGAAGAAGAATAACAACAACAGAATCTCTGAGAAATTTTCGAAGCAGAATTCTTTAAGCCTCAAGAACAACTCACTCATCAGCTTAGTCATTTGTTGACGAAAAGCAGAGTTGAAGAACAAAGCTAAATACATCTTCTGAGTGATTTTGTAGAACTGAGTGTTGTGAGAAGTAGATATCTATCTTAGTGAGTGATATTACTTCAGAGAGTAGGAGTTTCTAAGTGATTTCCTACTGCGCACTTGTGGCCTTTTCATTTGTTGATTGGCGCAAGCAGAGTGTACTGTAAACTTTGTGATTATAGTATAACCCAAGATCTGAGTAACTTGGAAGAGTGGACTAAAGGATATTTAAATCCATATAACCACTATAAAAATTATGTGTGTTTTTACTTGCATTTTTACCTGCATATTTTCATTCGCATAAAAACACTTTGATTTAACTGTTTGAAAAGTTTAATAGTAAAAGATTTATAAAATTGGGGAACAAACTTTTCAACTGCTAAGTTTACTTGTGAAAAACACTTACAAATCCGCTTCAAGTACTCTAAGTATTGAAACTGGTTTTAACAAAATCAGCTAAGTAATTATCAGAATAGTGGTCACCTAAGCTGTTCAAAGATTTGTTCTCGATCAGCCAAGTAACCTCCTGTTTGATAACAGCTTTATCTGTTTGAGTTATAACAAAAGTTTTGAAGTTATTAAGTAAATTAAAAAGTTTAGAGGTCTATTCATCCCCCCCCCCCCTCTAGACCTCATCTGACCACTTGGGACCAACAAGTGGTATCAGAGCAGGTGGTTCATTAGAATCAGCTGCCTGATCAACGAGCTTGATCCGAGTGTTTTTTTCAAATGTTTTCAAAAAATTTCAAAAGAGCATCTTTTTGAAAAATTAAAAGTTTTTGAAAATGGATTGTATCAGCCATATTCCCCACATAGCTGGTATGAGCTTCGAAGACTGGAAAATCAGAATGGAGATTTTCTTGGCTGCCTACAATGACAACATGTACACATGTATCAATAAATGTCCATTCAAATTCACTAAGACCATAATAGTTGATGAAACGGAACTGGCGGTGGAAAAAGACTTGACAAAGATGACAGCGGAGGAGATAAAGCTGTTCAATCTTGACAATGTCGGAAGATTTATCTTGACTAAAGCCCTGTATAATGATCGGTTTGACAAAGTCAAGCATTGCAAAACTGCAAAAGAGATGTGGGACAAAGTCAGAGACATGAGCGAAGGAAACAACGCCATTAAAGAGCATCAGCTAAGTGTTGCTCTGGAAAAGTTGGATAACTTCAAAATGAAGTCTGGAGAGACCATTGATCAAATGGATACTAGGTTCACCAGAACACTCAATGAAGTTCTAAAGTTGGGAAAAACCTTTACTGACAAAGAAATAACAGTCAGAGTACTGAAGGCTTTACCTCCCAAATTCAACACGAAGGTGACAGCAATGGAAGAATCAAGAGATTTGGGAAAGATCTCTCTTACAGAACTGTTCTCCGTACTCAAGGCATATGAGTATAAATTGCCAAGAATGGGAATTGAATAAACCTCAACTTCAGGACCCACAGCTGCCTAAGTTGCTGCTGAAAATCCTAGAAGACCAGCACAAAGAAGTAAAGAAGTGGACTCATCTGATGAAGCCACACTGCTCAACAAAAAGGAGTATACAGCTGGAGATGTAGCATTGCTGATGAACAACTTCAAGAAGTTCTACAAAAGAAAAATGAAGAACAAATATAACAATGCTTCTACTTCTAAAACTAACTCTTCTTCTCAAGAAAAAGATGATTACAAAGCCAAACTAATGTGTTATAACTGCAGGAAATTGGGACACTTCATTAGAGACTGTCAATATCCAAAAGCATAGAAGTACACTGAGGAAGAGAAGAAAATCAGAAAGGAAAGAAAACATCAGAGAGGCAAGGCAATGGTAGCTGAAGCAGAAAAACTGACTGCTATCTACTCATCTGATTCAGATTCAGACACTTCTGATGAAGAAAGTCCTGCTCTTATCTGCCTGATGGCCAAGGAATCTGATGACTCTGAGGATGAGGTAACTCCTCTTGATAATGAATTATTTAATTCATTTGAACAAATGATGCTTAACAATACTGGTATTGCTGAAGCATATAAAAAGCTTAAGGAAGAGATGATTCTGCTAAAAGAGCAAAACAGTTCACTGAAACTCACAACTGAAACGCCAAGAGAATCAGCTGAATATAAAAAGCTTGAGCAAGAACATGAATCTCTGAAAGCTGAATGTGAAGTCTATAAAGGAAAAATCATGGAACATGAAAAGGTTATTGAGTCTCATGAAAATTCATCTGTTGCATCCATTCATATGTCTAGAAAACAGAAGATGTCTTTAGAACAGGATAAGTTAGAACTGAATCATACAGAAAATTTGTATCAGCTGACAATAGTAAGTTCATTCTTTATGTTCAGACTACTAAACCTGCTTCACCTGAGAAAGTGTTAAAGGAGAAGAAATCTCCTAAGGCTAAAAAGAGCAAAGAGCCTAGTGTAGGAAAACAGACTAGTAAGCCCAAACAGAAGAGTTCTAGGAAGTCCTCTGATAAGGCTAAAACTAATCAGACTAGTGATAAAACTAAGTCGTCTGTTAATAAGCAAGCATCTAGTAAACCAAAGAAGCATAAGAATAAGAAAAATCAAAATGCTTGGTATGAAAATGAGTGTTATTACGTGCAATTTGCTGCATATCCTCCTATGTATCATGCACCTCAATTTCCAACTTACTATGCACCATATCCTACTCATCCAATGCATGCATACCCTGCTTATCATGCACCTTACCCTGCTTATGAATATTTTCCTTATCATACTGATCATCAACATGACTTATCTGCTGAATATGATAAAGATAAAACTATTCATGCTCTTGTCAAAACTCAGAAGCCTAAAAAGCCTAAGACATCAACATCTTAGGTTGTCAAGGGTTGAACTAATCCTTCAGGACCCTCTCAATAAGGGTACCTAAAACAATTTTATTTTTGTTTTGTAGGTTAGGATTAGGAGTATGAGTAAAGTAGAGAAGATTTGGTACTTGGACAGAGGATGTTCAAGGCACATGTGTGGAAGCATACATGAGCTGACTGATGCCTTTGTTGTGGATGGTCCAAATGTTACTTTTGGAGACAGCAAAGAAGGCAAGATTGTAGCTAAAGGAAGATTAATCAAACGAAACATAGAAATATCTGACGTCTCATATGTTAAAGGCCTAAAGTACAACCTGCTGAGCATAAGTCAATTTTGTGACAAAGGATATTCAGTCATCTTCTCAACAGATAAGTGCTACGTTGAACAGATTGGTACAAAGAAGGTAATTTTATCTGGAAGACGACAAGGGAATGTCTACATAGTCGACTGGAATTCTGCTGACAAGAATTCAAGTATTTGTTTGGTGGCATCTACACCAAGTGAAGTTAGCTGGCTATGGCACAAAAGGATGAATCACTTAAACTCAAGACCATCAACAGAATGATAAAGAATGATATGGTAGAAGGGATTCCAAAAACAGTCATGAGCAAAGACAAGCTTTGTGACGCATGTCAGAAGGGTAAACAAATCAAGTCATCATTCAAAAGCAAGAAGCATCAATCTTCTGGAAGAACATTGGAGCTGCTACACATGGACTTATTTGGACCCATTGATCCCGTCAGCAATGGTGGAAAGAAATACTGCCTAGCTGTTGTGGATGACTATTCAAGATACACTTGGGTGATTTTCATGAAAAAGAAAAGTGAAACCAAGGAGCTTCTTACAAATCTGATGGAAAGGATTCAAAACGAGAAAAGTATGAAAATACTAAAGATCAGATCAGATAGAGGGACTGAGTTTACAAACTCTACTGTCGAAGAGTATTGTAATGCCAGAGGAATCAGCCATGAGTACTCTGCTGCCAGAACCCCTAAACAAAATGGAGTTGATAAAATGAGAAACAGAACTTTAAAAGAAGCTACCAGGACAATGATAGCTGAAGCAAAACTGCCTCAAAGATTTTGGGCAGAAGCAACAAATAAACCTGCTTTACCCAAAACAGATGCATGATCAACAAGCACCAAAACAAGACTCCATATGATGTTTGGAACAACAGGAAGCCAAACATTAATTATTTTAAAATATTTGGTTGTAAATGCTTTGTTTTAAATAATGGGAAAAATCACCTTACTGCATTTGCAGAAAAGGCTGATGAAGCTATTTTTGTAGGATATTCTACTGTTAGTAAGACTTATAGAGTTTTTAACAAAAGAACCATTACTAATAGAAGAATCCATTCATGTAGTATTTGATGAGCCAAGTCAATCTTCTGAAAAGAATCAAAGTGCTAATCAAGATCTGTCTACTGATTTTCAGAAATTGAATGTTGAAAGAAATGAAGAATATGTTCCCATCATACTACCTGATCTCAACTCAGCTGATAACTCAAGTGCTGTTCAAAATCACAGTGTTGATTGTCTAACAGACGAGTGTCTGACAGCTGACAGACCAGAGACTGTTCAACAGACTACTACTGGAACTCCAACAGTAGTACTGCAAGATCAAAACAAAGGACAACATTATGATTTGCAACCTGATCTTATATAGCTCAAGAATCACCCACCTGAACTGGTGATTGATGATCCTTTGGACAAAGTAAAAACAAGGAGAGCTGCTGCAAGTGAAGCAATGTTTGTCAGCTTCCTATCTCAAATTGAGCCTAAACAGATTGAAGAAGCTCTTGGTAATTCAAACTGGATTGAAGCTATGCAGGAAGAGCTAAATCAATTTGAAAGGAATGAAGTCTGGTACTTAGTTCCTAGACCAAGTCATCAAAGAGTCATTGGCACTAAGTGGGTTTTCAGATATAAGATGAATGAAGATGGTGAAGTCACCAGAAATAAAGCAAGACTAGTGGCCAAGGATTACTGCCAAGAAGAAGACATTGACTTTGATGAAACGTTTGCACCAATGGCAAGACTAGAGGCTATCAGACTCTTTCTTGCTTATACTGCTCACAAGAATTTCACAGTCTATCAGATGGATGTGAAATCAGCTTTTCTCAATGGAGAATTGCAAGAAGAAGTTGATGTTGAACAACCACCTTGATTTGAAGCTTATCAAGAAGGAGATAAGGTGTATCGTCTGAAGAAAGCCCTCTATGGACTGAAACAGGCTCCAAGAGCATGGTATGACACTTTATCTGATTTTCTTTTAATTAAAGGATTTCGTAAAGGTAAGGTAGATAAGACCTTGTTCACTATTGAATGGGAAGAACATATTTTGCTTGTGCAAATTTATGTGGACGATATTATTTTTGGTTCAACTAACCAACAGATGTGTGACAAGTTCTCCAAGCTGATGCAGAACAAGTTTGAAATGAGCATGATGGGTGAACTTAATTATTTTCTTAGTTTGCAAGTTAGACAGTTGCCTGATGGAATATTCATCAGCCAAGCAAAATACACAAATGATCTGTTCAAGAAACTTGGTATGGAAACTAGCTCTTCTGCTAATATTCCAATGTCTACAAGTCTTCGTTTGGATAAAGATGAAGATGGCAAATCAGTGGACATAACCAAGTACAGAGGTATTATTGGGTCACTGTTATACTTAACAGCTAGCAGCCCTGATATCATGTACTTTGTTAGGGTTTGTGCGAGATTTCAATCAAATCCTAAGGAATCTCACCTCTTAGCTGCCAAAAGGATACTTAAGTATCTTAAGGGTACTGAAGATTTGGGATTGTGGTATCCTAGGGAATCTGGATTTGAACTTATTGGATATTCAGATTCTGACCTTGCTGGCTGCAAGATTGACAGAAAAAGCACAACAGGTGCCTGCCAGTTCTTAGGTAGTCGTCTGATCTCATGGATGAGTAAGAAACATACTTTAGTATCCATATCTACTGCTGAAGCTGAGTATATAGCTGCTGGAGCTTGGTGTGCACAAATTTTATGGTTGAAACATCAACTTGAAGACTACAATATTAAAATCAGTGGAATACCCATCTACTGTGACAATACAAGTGCAATCAGCCTTACTCAGAACACTACAAGTCATTCAAGGACTAAGTATATTGAGATCAAACATCATTTTATTAGAGATCATGTGGAGAAAGGAAATGTCATGATAGAATATGTATTTACTGAAAATCAGATTGCTGACATCTTCACTAAACCTCTAAGTGAAACAAGGTTTTCAACTCTAAGAGCTGAACTAGGTGTATTAAAGTTAGATGCATAAGCTGATGGGGAACTTATCAGAATACTAAAGTTCAACCGCTTACTCATCTCATTTATCTTCAAGGATTAATTCTCAACAGACTAGTTAACTTATGAATTCTTAAAGTCAGGGGGAACGTGTAAGACTAGCGGTACTTCTGATTAAAAGATGAAATTAGTTGATGTCAGTTAATTGAAATTATGTTTTCAACAGAAGATTCAAGTCTTGAAGAATGAAGATTTATTATCTAGCTGGATTGACGAACAGCCGAGGAAGGTTATCAGCTATTGGCTTTCACTGATAACAACATTGTCATCAGGACAGTAGTCCATCAGATAAGTATTTATTTTACTCATCTGATCGCTTGTGTAAAAGCTGAACTATTTAAAACGTTATATTTAAAAACACGCTTTTACAAGTGACAGAAGGGCGGTACAAATTCCCGCTCCTCATTTAATACGATTTGAAATTGAAAGGTCGTAACTGACGCTGCACGATCAGCACTGACAAGAAACGGATCTAACGGTTAGCTGGTATCACGGAAATCGAAATACCCTAACTCTATAAATCCCAATCTGATCAGCCGTGTAGTTCTTTACGCACCCTAAACTTTCGAAGAGCACTTGTGAGAAATTACTCGTGATTTCCTGCAAAATTCTTCTTGTTTTCCATAATTTCAATAGATTTGCAATGGCCGCTGAAGGTATGTTCCTTGTTTATGAGTCCTACTACCAATCTGGTACGACCTTGATGAAGGAACTTCTGGAAAAGTTCAAATCTGCCTCTTTGGTGAACTTTATGGAGTACAACGAAGGTGTAATCTGGACTGACCAGGTTCTAGAGTACTACAGGACCGCAACCGTCGACTATAACTCTCTGGAGATCAAGGCCACCGTTGGTGAAAAGTCTGTCGTTATCACTCCTGCTGTCCTTCATGAGACCTTCGGTCTTCCTAACAGAGGACGACATGACGTCACTGTTCTGACAGAAGACAAGCACCAACAGTTCTGGGCGATCTGCGCCAAAGAAGGGGAAATGTTGTCTGGCAACATTAAAAAGAAGCAGTTGAAGGATGAATATCAGCGGATGGTTGATATGGTATCGAAGCTGATCGAAAACTGCACTTTTTCTCTGGATGCTGTCACTATGAAGCGGTTCAGCATCATGGCTGCCGTCTACTATGGGCTAGAAGTCAACTGGTCCGTAATAGTTTGGTATATTTTTGCTGATTTCCTTGAGGTAAAGAAAGGGAAATCTCCTCACACCAACCACAGGATTATGCTCAGTTACCTACTGTTCAAACTGGGCTGCCCTATGACAAATGGTAAGGAGATTCACAAATCAAAGGCAATGTCCAAGTACTTGCCTGTTCAAAAGAGAAAGGCTGATGAGCCTGATGAAGATGAAGATGAGGAACCAAGGGAGGTTCCTGCCAAGAGGCCAAGGAGATTGGTCAAAACAGCTGACTTAGTTGTTGAGACTAAAACAAAGAAGGTTGCAGACAAACCAAAGGAGAAAGCTCCTAAAAAGGTGAAGACTGTAGCTGATGTTGTTGTTGATTAGATTATAAGTCAGACCACTGCTGATGTAAGGGGAATGTCTCCTGCATCACCTTCAAGGACTATATCTGCTGAGAGGCCTGCTGAGGATGTCTCTCAAAGAACAAGAAGTCGGCAAAAGGATACTGCTACTTCAAGAATTGTTCAAGGGAGAACAAAGAAGACAGCAAGGAAGCAGATGTCTTTCATTGAAGAGCCTACTGAGTTGGAAAACTTAGTAAGACAGAGTCCTGAATCTGCTGAAAGACCTGTTGGAGTTATTGAGGCTTCTGCTGCTGACAAAGCTGATGAGCAACAGATGACTCAAGCTATACCAACAGTTGAGGCTGCCAAACCTCAGGATGATCCAGATGTTATGATCATCCATCCTATTGCCGCTGCACCGATTTCTTCTGCTGGCCCAGCCCTTTGATAACTCTGTGAAAACAGTGTTATCAAGTATATTTCCATAACTCATTCGAGTATTCTTATTAGAGTTTTGATAGAATCTTAGGCAATTTTAGTTAGTTTTGTATTTTGTCGCTCGAGTCATTGGTTTAATTGTTTTGTGCATGAATTGGGATATTTTCTTATATATTGTGTTCATATTTGTAGGCCTAAGCTATTTTGGATCAAAGAACATGATTGGAAGCGAAGAACACCGAATTAAAGATCAAATGAAGTCAAATAGTGCAAGAATGAAAAAGCTATCAGAAATGTTGTTATGCACTCCGAGGACCATAACTCATTCAAGGAAGCTCCAATAAAGTTGAATTTCGAGTATGATGTAGAGGAATGAGTTAGCTACACCACAGATTTTACGGATCTTGATTTGGAGTTCGGATCTGAGAGTTATGACACTTGCAAAACTGTCGCGCAAATCTGTCGCGATTTTCAGCGGGATTTTAAGAGAATCCTTGGGCCTAAAGTCTCCTACTTGTACTCAACTTGGTAGATCTATTTAAGGACTTCTAGATCACGAAATTACACATCTTTGATCAGCTCTAAATATATTTCTTTCATAGAATACACCTACAACATCAAAGATCTACTTGGAGAAAGATTGAAGAAGAAAAGAGAGAAGTCCTGAAGATCACCAAAGCAAGAAGAACGCAATATTGAAGATCTTTATCTTGGATTCATCGTTTTGTCTATAAAACCACATGAACTCAGATTTGTTTTCCTTTATTATTTTCTTCTTATAGTTATCATGAACTAATTCTTTAGGATCTAGGGTTTTTATGAAACTATGTTACTTTGATTATTTTTATTGGATTATTCGTAGTTAGGGGCAATTCTTGTGTTTGATTTAATTTCGTTCTCTATGCTTGCAATTTGACTGATCACCTAGTTGTTAGATTTAATATTCTTTTTGAACTTGGAAAAGGGAGATAAGGATTAGATAGGAAATTGAATAGTAAACGACTCTTAGTATAGGAATATACATAAGGCGTTTATACCCGTTACATGAGGTTCGTGTTTAATGCTTTGTGTTATTTATCAATCACCTAGGAATAGGATCGATTTGTATGATACATTAGGTTCTTACGTAATTCGGAAGATACGTAGGAATATACTTGAATCCTCGGGTGGCACTCTTGTCACCACAATAATTACGAAAATCTCAATTGGGCAATCGATAGATAACATAGTGGATTATAACCCTAGGTTTCTCTTCTCATTATTTGAACTCAATCCAAGTACTTAGGTTAGTTAATTCATTTAGTTAATCTAGTTTAATTGAATCTGAAAATATATTTGAATTAGGAACCATATTAAAAGTAAATTAGGAATTGGAATTGGTAGATATTAGTCAAGTCCCTGTGGAGACGATACTCTTATACTTACTCTTTATTACTTGTTCGATACATGCACTTGCGTTTATTTGCGTGTGTAAATTCCGCAATAAGTTTTTGGCGCCGTTGCCGGGGACTTGCAACATTTATTTGCCAATTTTTTTATTTTTTTTATTTTTCTTTTGGTTAGTTCCTAGTTAGTTATTCTTTTTCTCGTTCTCTTCATTTGTTATGAATCATAGCAATTATCATTGGCTTAATGAAGGAACGACTTGTGTGTATTGTGCAGGTGAACACTCGTACGATCGTTGCCCACTGAATTCAAATTCATGGTTATACGTGGATCAATTTCAGGATAGTCAGTATGGTCCGAATCTTCACCACAACAACTACAATTCAGGGTGGGGGACTAACCCAAATGTTCCATGGAGCGATGATCTGGGGAGTAATCAATACACAAACTTCATGATGACCAACTCGTTCATACCTCCAAGCTATCAAGAGTATTCATTTAGTTAATTCATTTAGTTAATCTAGTTTAATTGAATCTGAAAATATATTTGAATTAGGAACCATATTAAAAGTAAATTAGGAATTGGAATTGATAGATATTAGTCAAGTCCCTGTGGAGACGATACTCTTATACTTACTCTTTATTACTTGTTCGATACGTGCACTTGCGTTTATTTGCGTGTGTAAGTTCCGCAATACCCTTGCCCCAGCTGACAAAGGAAAGAGAAAAATTATACTCAAAAGAAAGAAGAATTCCAAAGCTGATAAGAGAAAGAGGGAAGAAGCTGAACAGAGAAAGAGAGATGAGCAAGAAGAACATAAGGCAAATGAGCTCAGCAAAATCCAAGCAGCCAAGGATGAAGAAAGAAGAAAAATGACAGAGGCAGAGATCAAAGCTGCTGAGGATGCTGAAATGGCTATGGTCATTGAGCTTAGCAAGACTGATGCTCATGGACCAGTCCATGGCGGAGGCATAAAGATTGGTGAGGCTAATGATGAGAATAAGCCTAAAAAGCTAAAGATGCCTGCAGGAGAGGCGAAGCCAAAGGCCAAATTTGAAGTCAGAAGAGCATTTGACATTGTCTATGCTGATAAGGAGCTCTTCAAAAGATTTGAAAAGTCTTTGGCATACTATGACCAGTAGCTTTTGCTGAAGACTCTGTTCAATCAAGAGAAGCCGAGATACATCAGATGGAGAGACAATAGATTGAACAAATCAATAGCAGAACTTCAAAATCTGAAGGGGTTGGCTGATGAAGAAAATGGGTTCTTAATTGGCTAAGAACAGACTCCATTCAGAAAGCATTGGATCCTCATTACGTCAGAGATGTCATGCATCTCTATGCAAAGGAGTTTGCCCTGGAGGAGGCCAAGATCATAAACAATTCCTTGCCAGCCAAGAGAAGGAAGTCTGACAATGCTGAAGAAAGAGCTATAAAAATTGCTGTTATGACCGCCTTGATGAGATGGGCAGAAAGGTCAAGATATCAGCAGGGACATTCAAGTGAGATGCCTCAGCTGCCAAGTATTCAGCAAATTATCATGGGCAAGGAAGTGAAGGAGTACAGTGAAGTGCCCAAAGGTAACAATGCCTTTTTGAATCCATGGATAGTTGTGCGACAGATTCGTTAAACAAGTTGCTTCAATGATGATGGCACGATCACAAACCTGTTTTATGATGACGTCACTGATGAGCACAAAAAAACTGATAAGCCCTTAGCCATTGAGTGGAATGTTAAGGCTTCTGAAGCTAATCAGGAGACTGAAATGAAAGATGTCCCTATCCACCAGGACACTAAAGAAAAGGAAGCTGCTGCTTCTGCTTCATCGGGTGATGAGCACTCATCATTGATGGAAGCTTTCCAGATGCTAATGGAAAATTCAGTGAAGGAACTGGAAGAGAAGCATAGCCAGCAGCTGAGAAAGATGAAAGAGGAGCTGAAGGAAGAATTGAAAGCAGAGTTGGTAGAGTCCAACAGACTTCAGCTGGAAACTATGCAACAATCAACAGCTGCAATCATCAAAAAGGAGATTGATAGTTTCCCAATGCCCCAGGACAACTCAAAGCAGTTGCTGGAAAGCCATATTGAGATGAACCGAAACATCGAGGATATCGAAGCTGATGTTAACCATCTTCATGGTGCATTAGAACGAGCTCATCACAACATAGCTGAATTAACTGCAACCTTCATCAAAGTCAGTGAAGAAGATAAGGCTGTGAATGTTAAGCTGTTGCAGGAAGTTGGTCAAGCTGAAGGACTTATCCAAAATGAACTTGCAACCATGCAAATTAACATTGACTGCTGCAATGATAAAACTGACACCATCAGCACTGATATTCATCATTTAACTGCAAGTCATGATGTGGTTAATCAAAATCTGAAAGCTTTATGTGCCGCGATGAAGATTCCTACAGTTGCTCTCAACCCTGCTGCTGACCCTTCTAATGTCATCAAATCTGATGATGACAAAAAGGGGGAAGATAAAAGGGAAGAATCAGCTAAGGAAACTGCTGCTGCTACTGATGAAGCTAAGGAGACTGAAGAACTTGGAAAGGTAGAAGAAAAAGAGAAGACTGAAGAAGAAGCTACCAAGTACAATAACACTGAATCAGCCAGGAAGGCAATGGAGTTACTAAAAGAGCAGCAACTTAAAGAAAAGATGGATGCTGCCAAAGCAAACATTCTCCTGGATGAGGAAGCTGATGAAGAAGAAGAAGAAGAAGAAGAAGAAGAAGACGATGAAGAGTCTTCTTATGGATATGAAGAAGTGTTAGAAGGATCAGATGAAGGAGCTGATAGTTAGAAACTATAAAAATCTTGTAATCAGTTTACTTTATCTATCTTTCAGACATCTCATCTGAAGAACTTGTACTTGTAATATATTTCTTATCAATAAGAAGTCAAGTTCATTCCAACATATATTTTCTATCTCAGAAAATTTTGAGGATTACATTCTTTAGTTTAGGTATTTAACAGGTACTTAGCTGAAGTTTTGTCATCATCAAAAAGGGGGAAATTGTTGGATAAGGATGAAGATGAAGGAACTGAAGACAATTTGATAAGGGAGGTTTTGATGCATTCCAAAATTGGCTAAGTATGGAGTAACTTAGCTGATGTCCCTTTGAAGGAATTTTGACTAAGTATAGAAGACATCAGAAGAGTCAAAATTTCAAGGTCTAAAACTTCTGATCTGCTGAAGGAAAGATATCAGACTGATGAAGATCAGCTGACTCCAATCAGATTTGTTCAAGTTTGGGATCAGCTTAGTTCGCCATCAGACGTGCACTTTCGTCAGCCAAGTGGAAAGGATCATAAAGTCTTCCCAACGGTAATAAATGCCCCTTGGAGTAATAAATGCTGAAGTACAAGGTTATTAAAGACAAATGATTGAAGAAATGCTTCGTATCAGCTGGGTGCACTTAATGCTGCCTGCAGAAAAGTACTGTTGACAGTACGGACAACTGCAGAGAGCCGTTCGCGGAAATTAAGGACCAGTACTCGAGGAATTTGAATTCTGTCTCTCTTCAACGGACATTTTTCAAACCTCAAGTATAAATAGCTGAGAGAGACGAAGAAGAATAACAACAACACAATCTCTGAGAAATTTTCGAAGCAGAATTCTTTATGTCTCAAGAACAGCTCACTTATCAGCTTAGTCATTTGTTGACGAAAAGCAGAGTTGAAGAACAAAGCTAAATACATCTTCTGAGTGATTTTGTAGAACTGAGTGTTGTGAGAAGTAGATATCCATCTTAGTGAGTGATATTACTTCAGAGAGTAGGAGTTTCTAAGTGATTTCCTACTGCGCACTTGTGGCCTTTTCATTTGTTGATTGGCGCAAGCAGAGTATACTGTAAACTTTGTGATTATAGTATAACCCAAGATCTGAGTGACTTGAAAGAGTGGACTAAATGATATTTAAATCCATATAATCACTATAAAAATTTTACTTGCATTTTTACCTGCATATTTTTATTCGCATAAAAACACTTTGATTTAACTGTTTGAAAAGTTTAATAGTAAAAGGTCTATAAAACAGGGGACCAAACTTTTCAACTGCTAAGTTTACTTGTGAAAAACACTTACAAATTCGCTGCAAGTACTCTAAGTATTGAAACTGGTTTTAACAAAATCAGCTAAGTAATTATCAGAATAGTGGTCACCTAAGCTGTTCAAAGATTTGTTCTCGATCAGCCAAGTAACCTCCTGTTTGATAACAATTTTGTCTGTTTGAGTTATAACAAAAGTTTTGAAGTTATTAAGTAAATTAAAAAGTTTAGAGGTCTATTCACCCCCCCCCCTCTCTAGACCTCATCTGACCACTTGGGACCAACAATTACCCTAATTATAGAACTTACCATCTTGTTTGAAAAATTACAAAGATATACCCTTAACTTAACAGCGTTAATCAAACATAATAGAAACTGAAAAATATCTGAAATGCCCTTAATTAATTTAATTATTTACACATTTTCTTTTAAACAAAATAGGAAAATTTATATAAACACTCCCTGGTTGTTCTCCTAATTATAATAACTTACCCTCATGTTTCAAAAATTACAAAGGCACCCGCTTGACTTACCCTCATGTTTCAAAAATTACAAAGGCACCCGCTTGACTTTCTGTGATGTTGCGTGGGGTGGGGAGTGGGGGTATTTAGTTATTAATATTTTTTGAAAAAAATAAATAATTCTAAATTTCCTTTATATACACTTATGTTAAAAAAAATTAATTGATTTAAAATCAGTTTGTTTTATTTTTGTGAGAAAATGTATAACATAATATATCGAACTGTGTTCGATATATTACTAACCCTAAACCCTTTAGTTGCACTACTAAACTTGGGAAGTACCTTGAGGTGCCCCTTTTCCACGAACGGGTGAATTCCTCACATTTTAATGGGATAATTGAGAAGATCCAAAATCGCCATTCCACTTGGAAAGCGAAAAAACACGTGGGTGCCAAAACACATTTGCGACCGCCTTGATAGTATGAATAGAGCCTTCCTTTGGTCTAATGATGTCTCTAGGAGAAAAACCCATCTTGTTGGTTGGCAAAAAGTGACCCGTAGCAAAAAAGAGGGGGGTTTGGGCCTTAGAGATGTTAGGAAAATTCCAATATGTCTCTTTTAGCTAAGGTTGGTTGGCGTGTCCTAAATAATCACTACTCCAATGACATTTTTAGGAGAAAGTACCTCAAAGGTTCCGATATCCTCTCTTATCATGCCAAAGGAACCGATTCACACACATGGAGAGGAGTGGTGTGTAGCATTAATTCCGTTTCTCATTGTGTTAAGGGGCGAATTGGGAATGGCAATGACATTTCTATTTGGTTTGATAGGTGGTTAGGTAATGATAAACTTTGTGACCTTATTGAGGGTGATATTAGGGAGGATGAGTTGGAGCTCCGAGTATGGGATGTCATAGATCATTCCAGGGTTTGGGATCTTAGCTCTATTAACACGACCATTCCGCCCGCTATTGCTCGTAGTATTTGCTCGGTTCCGATTCCTATTCATAGAGAGTATAGTGACTCTAGAATCCGGTCCAGCTCTACTAATAGTCAATTTAGTTGTAGAAGTGCTTACATTGCTCTTAACAATCCTTTAGAGGGGTCCTTTTCCTTGGAGGAGCATCCAAATTGGATTTGGAAACATGGTTGTCACCTTAGATTGAAATTTTTCTTGTGGCTCATTCATCATAATAGTCTTATGACTAATGCCCTTAGATTTGATAGGCATTTCGCCCCTAATGATCTTTGTCCTAGATGTAGTATGAATAGGGAGGATTTGTTCCATATCTTTATAATTGTCCAAAAGCTAAACCGATTTGGGATGTGGTCATTTTCCCATGCGACTCGCTTGCTTTATCCCGCATTGATAGTTCCCACTGGATTGAAAGGAATCAAACAAAATTTCCAGAACTTGCTCATACATGATTGCCCTTGGCCTTTTATTTTTCTTTCCACAATTTGGCACATTTGGAAAACCCGTAACAAAAAAGTTTTTGAGGATCGGGAGGAACATACCAAGGCAACTACTTTCAAAATTCGCCTTTTGGCCACGAAGATGAAAGACAGTTTCACAACCTTGAGCAAACCGAATATCGTGTCCGTTCAACGATGGATTAGGCCGACTCAAGGGAGGCTTAAACTCAACACGGATGGGATTTTTTACCCTCACACTAACTTGGCGGCGGCTGGTGGAGTTATGAGGAATGGGAGTGGTCATTGGGTGTTTGGATTTAGTTGGAATATTGGAGAGTGTTTGATTAATGTGGCAGAATTACTTGCACTACGAGAGGGACTCTGGTTGGGTTGGGAGCGATGATTTCAATGTATTGAAGTGGAGGTGGACTCCGAAGTAGTGGTTAACCTTGTACTAATAGGGGGGCTATTGCGCACCCCTTAGCTCACATTTTGGAGGATGTTCGATTGCTTTTGAGGAAGCCGTGGAGTGTCACTTTTCGGCACATTAGAAGAACGGCTAATGCGGTGGCAAATTCACTTGACAAATTGGGGCATCTGTCGGATTTGGGCACGAAGATTGTTTGGGATGAGGCACCCCCAGGTGTTCGGGATACCTTAGAGGAAGACCTTGTGTAGTTTCTTTCTCTCTCTGTCTGACCAAAAAAATAAATATATCGAACTGTGTTAGTATAAACATATTTATCAAAGTTTAAACTCGTTTGATAATTTATTTATCGAATTATGTTATTGTAATAAATTCATTAAATTTTAAAATGGTTTGTTACTTTATTTACCAAATGTGTTAGCCTTAACAAATTTATGAAATCTTAAATTTTTTTGTTTTAATTTTGTAAGGAAATATATATTATTAAAATTTTATTTACCAAATTTTGTTATTTTAAATTGGTTTGTTTCAATTTTATAAGAAAATATACATCATTTAAATTTTATTTACCTAATTGTGTTATTTTAAATAAACTTTTAAATTTTAAATTGGTTTTTTTTAATTTTAAAGTTTAAAAATGTATATAAAATATTTATTACACGGTTACAAAGAGACGCCCTATAACATAAAATTTATAAAAACATACAACCATTGGGAGCAAAATTGAAAAAATATTAAAATATTTTGAGGACATCATAATCTACCGTTAAATTAATGCTGTAAGGAGGCTCCTTGTAATATTATTTTTGTCAAGGGCGTGTCTTTGTAATTTTTGAAACATGAAGGTAAGTTCTTGTAATTAGGTAATAGTTAGGGGCGTTTATGTAAATTTTCCTATTGATAAAAATAAAATTAAAGAACAACTATTAAGAATAAAAAAAAAAATATTAGAGGAAAAATCACCGAAAAAGAAAATAATGTTAAAGAACTACTATTAAGCTAAGAAAATGCATACAACATTAATAGAGTAAATATTGAGAAGACTGAAACATGGTTTTCAAATTTAGAGTGTTAAGAGCAACGTTATTAAAACCGGACCGGACCGGCTGGTCCAACCGGTTCGACCGCAAATTGGAAGCTAGTCCGGTCCGATTAATTCCCTAAAACCAACGGTTCGCTCGGTTCGACCAGTAAAACCGCTAACCAGTCGGCTCATCGGTTCGCTCTCCGGTCCGATTTTAAAAATATTGGTTAAGAGTGTAACACTCGAACAAGATGGGCTCGCCGTTCTGTCAGGCAAAATAACAGTACTATAAATATGAAATGTATGCATGAAACATTTAAGCGTTAAAGACCACGAATGTTCCTCTTCTCATTAACTTTTTACGGATTCTTACTTCTTTTTTATTTTTCCTGCATTAGTTCTCACTATGGGTTATTTGTATTACATATAGACATTTTTGGGCAATCAATGGTGAAGCCGAGCTCACGTGCCATGCACATACATATTTTTAAGCATATTTTCATTTGCAAACTATGATAATGTTATACTTCAGCCCTCATAATGCCTATATTAAATTATTTCGTGAGTTTTATGAGAATTAATAATTTCAAATAACTTAAAAAAATCATTTATAAATAATATTCTTTGTAAGGCCACAAGTAGGAAAATTATTTTAAGAATTTGATGCACATATATAACATTTATGCATTACAATTGACTTTAAGATATCATCTCGATCATATACTGGTTTTACCATATTTCATAAGAACACGTAAAAACAGTAAATAAAGCAATATAATGATAATAATATGAGAGAACCATGCTTTATTATCTAATATTGATCTAGTTACAATGTATGAAGGGTCTGACCAAGCTACTAGGGATAGCGCAAGACAAAAATTATAAACGGGGTAGAATATTAAACTAGAGTACCGATCTAAAGATGTAGGATTTTCTCTATAATGCCAAAAAGAGTACTTACATCATTAATTATTTTAGTATTTATAGTCTAACGTGTTTCTCATGGTAGAACCCTAGAACCCATAGGAGAGTGCGTACGGCCCACATACTGGTCAAGAGATCCAGGTCGGACAGTCACCGTCAGTGTTTTTAAAACATGACCAGACCGGCTGGTTAGCCCAGTTCAACCGCTAACCGATCCCCAATCCAGTCCGGTTAGCCCCTAAAATCAGTCCTCAAATTAATCAGTTTGAACCTGTAAAACTGACTCCAAAACCGGTAAAACCAGTGACCCAGTGGTTCACTTAATTTTTTTTTTTAAACTTAGAGATTTTAGTTATTATTATTTATTTAAACTCTTGTTTAACATTTAATAGGATTACATTTATATACTTTAATTAGAATAAGATTCATTATTTTAGTGTTTTAACAATCAATGGAATTTTATATTTTTTTTACATAAAGAAGTACATAACAATTTTCTCGTCATTGTGAATAGTATTATTTTGTGTATGAAATTATGCAAATCAATTACCATATAAACATCAACTTACAACAATAGAACCTAAATGAACAATCCAAAACTTTGAAAATGAGATGAACTTGTAATTTGTTGTCTTGTTTTGAATGTATTTACATTTGAGGGATACTTGAGATTTATATTTTTGACATTGATCTTAATTTTTAAGATATTTGATTATTTGCCTGAAACAAGAAAAAATTATATTGACAAAGAATGATAATTTTTTAAAATTTTAATTGTATTTTAAATAACCTAAAAATATATAGATAAATATTACATAATAATAATAAAGTCACACTGTTTATACCGATTGAATCAGTGGTCGACTCGATCTAACTGATCGAACCAGAAACCAGTAGGACTTTTATTCAATAATCGATCCGATTTTAAAAACACTGGGCACCATACTCATGTTTCATGTGGATGAGATAACTCTTCTGTGGCGCCAACGGCTTCAGTACTTGCAAATCGTTGTATAATCAATTAATTAAAAGCCACCAATAAGATAAAATTATTCATACATACTGTGATTTCATCATCAGTAAAGGTCTCTTTATATATATGGATTATTAAAATCAACGCCAGCTGCATATTAGAAACTAATAAATGATACACCCAGGCCATTATTAGGGATTGGGACCTGTACCGCTGCATATTAGAAACTAATAAATGATACACCCAGGCCAGTTTCATTATTAGGGATTGGGACCTGTACGCGTAAGACGATTTTCTAGACAAGCACAATCTGGGATTGTGAAGAAATATCTCTCTCTATATATATATTATATTGTTAGAAATTTTACACCAAATATGGGTTGGATTTTGCACCTCATATTAATAAAAAAAATTCAGCAATGTCGAAAAATTGACTTTCTCCAAGTCGCGCAAATTTAACGATCTCCTCAAGACAATATTCGCTCTCAACAATGTGCAAATAAGTTATGCATCGAATTTATCCCAGGATACAATGGAGTACAGTTATAAACTAATGTTTGACTTCGAATTGCACTTTCAAATACAAATCCAAACACTCAATATTTTAATTAAATTTAGATGAATTTAATAAATAAAAAATAAAAAAATACAAGAGTAATTTGAAGTTAAGTAATATTATAAAATGGAAACCGCTAAGGATCTCCTGTCTCATTAATAATATGTACCACTTGGTGTCCCATCCATAATAAATTGATATATGTCAAATTAATTAATGTGCAATTACATAAGATTATTTTCGCCCATCTTCTTCATCGTTTCCATCCAAAATCCTTTTTACCATCTCATTCACCATTTATGGTTCGAACATAATTAAACAAGTGTTTTTCATTGTTATAACCACAATTCTTGGGTTAGATTGTTTTGTTTTAAACATTAAAAGCAAAAATCTGAATGAACTAGCTTTAAGATTTTACATTTACTGATTTCTTCAATTAACATCAATATAAAAATAAAGATCATGTGTAATGCATATTAAATATATTTGACACATATCAATTTATTATGGATGGAACACTAAGTGGTACACTAAATGAGACAGAAGATTCTTTGCTAATGGAAACTCTTTTTTTTTTCAATTATTTAGGGTGTATGTGGATGGGTTTTGACCCGGTCTCGCGTGTTTCGCGAGATGGAGTCAAAACCCTTTCAAATGAGTTTTCGCCAAACCCAAAAAAAACTATCAAAAAACTATTCAGAAACTCATACTCAAACTTTTCAAACCTATAAAACATTGATTTATCACATACCACCTACTTTTTTCCTCAAATCTCATTAAAAGATACATTGATTTGACACCTATATCTATTTTTTACTCTAAACCCCAACATCTAAATCCAATCTAAGTGGGGTTCAACTTATTCAAACCACAAATTAAACCCAAGAGCCAAAACTCATCCAAATGAAATCTCAAGGATTTCATCGAAACCATTACAATCAATTTTTTCAAACGGAGACCCGTGAAACCAATCAAAACCCATCCAAATAGACCTTTATTGTCATGAAATGACCATTGTTTTTATAAGCAATTTGGCATTGTTTCATAATCAGCGCATCCCTTCGAAAAGGAGAAATAATTAATTAATGAAGAGATGATGCAACTTTTTGTAACTAACCGTATGAAAGTTGGAGTTTTCTAAAATGATTTTATCAAATAGGGGACATATGAGATAGCCTTTTTCAATTGATATGTGTCTCATTTTGTATTATTTTTATAACACAAATTTAAAATAACACAAGAGGTTTTTAGGAGTTAGATAAAACATAGGGAATGTTTTTGTCTTTTGCTTAAGATAAAAGTGAGAAAAAGATAATTATTAGGGAATTATTGGGGAGTGCGTACTAATATCTGAAATTGAAATTGCATGTAAACAACCTTTTTGTATAGATTTGTGAAAAGGAACATTTTCTTTAATTTGAAAAGGTGAAGGTGAAAGTTGGGGTTGGAGATGAGATGGAAAATGAAGATGAAGGTGGAGAGAGAAATCAGAATAATGAAATATTTTCTCTTTCTTAAAAATATTTATCCAAGGGGTATTTATGTAATTTACTTAAATGTCTAAATCTTCCAAATGTCCCTTTAGCTTGTCTCAACGAACATTTTGAAAAAAACTTACGATTCAAAATGTTGACTTTTTGAATGGTTAAGATGAAATATCTCATATATATCATTGTTTAGTGATATCTCATTTTAGAAAGACTCATGAAAGTTTCAATTTTAAATGGATTTGAAGAATTAATAGTAAAAAATTAGTTATAAACTTGATTTTGAAAATTATTCCAATATATATATATATATATATATATATATATGTCAAAATTGCAGAAAACGTCTTGAACTAATTAGTGATTTTGGATTTTCGTCCCAAACTATATTACTTCACCGAATTTCGTAGCGCAATTTAATATTTATTTGAAATATCATCCCAAAATAATTAATAATTTTGATTTTTCATCCCAAACTATATCATCTCCCCGAATTTCGTCCCACAATTTACCATTTTGTATGAATTTAGTCCCAATATTAAATTTTTAATTTAATGGAAATGACGGTTCAATCTTTTAATTAGTTTGGGACGAATTCTGCAATATTATAAATTATTCATGTTAAAATTTATCACGTCATCACACGTAATCAGGCATGTGATAATTTAACGGCAAATGCGCAATTTTCGTCTAATAATTTACGGTGGGACCAAAATAAATTAAATTACGGGACGAAATTCGCCAAGTTGAATAGTTTGGGATGAAAATCCAAAATCAGTGATTAATTTGGGAGAATTTTTGCAATTTTGCCTATATATATATATATATTGATACCGTGTTTTATGTCAATTTCTATTTTTGGTATCAACTAAATGCAAGTCAACCTATTTGATACTATTGTTTAACAAATCGTTCAACATTTGGTATTATCTTTAACTAAATTTGAAAATCACTGTCAAATTTAGGCCCGTCACCAATTTGACGGTGATTTTCAAATTTAGTTAAAGATGATACCAAACGTGGAACGATTTGTTAAATTATGGTATCAAATGTGTTAACATACATTTATTTGGTATTAAAAATAAAAATTGACATAAAAGTCGGTCTCAGAAAAACATTTCACTCCTATATATCTTGATCAATCACAAACATTTGCCAATAGAAAGTACACAAATCTGATCCAATAAGTGAAAAAAAAAAAAAGAAAAAAATCATGAATCCCTCGTATTTTCAAGCATTACTTTCAGTTCCAGTACTCCTAGTAACTGTGTCCATTCTCTGGTACATAATTATCATAAGGAGATCAAAAGCTCATGAATCCTTGCCGCCAGGGCCGTGGGGCTTGCCCATAGTTGGATATTTGCCGTTTCTTGGCGACAATTTACTCCAACAGTTTGCTGACTTGGCTACCCAATACGGCCCTATCTTCAAGCTCCGTCTCGGGAACAGACTTTGCATTGTGATTGGCTCACAATCCCTCACAAAAGAGATATTACGCGATAAAGATCTGATTTTTGCAAACCGTGATGCACCCATTGCAGTAAAATCTGCAACTTTTGACGAGAACGACATAGTGTGGTCACCTCACAATTCCAACTGGCGTTTAATGCGAAAAGTACTGGTGCGCGAAATGCTTAGCAACAAAAGCCTCCAAGCATCGTACAACCTCAGGAAGGATGAGATCAGGAGAACCATCAGCAATGTTTATGCAAAGATTGGAGAGTCAATCGAAATTGGAGGATTAAGTTATATAACTGATTTCAATGTCATGACCAATGTGTTGTGGGGTGGAACTATTAAAGGGGAAGAGGGTGATAGAGTTTTAGACGAGTTACGAATATTGGTACCAAAGGTTGTTGGCTTGTTGGGGAAAGACAATATTTCAGACTTTTTTCCGGTTCTTGCTGGCTTTGACATCCAAGGAGTAAAGAAAGAAGTGGATAGTCATATGCAGTCTGTGGACAAAATTTTCGACAAGGTTATTGCTCAAAGTAAAGAGAAATTGTCTGAAGATCAAGACGATATAGACATCGATGGAAGGAAAGACTTTCTGCAAATTCTGTTAGATCTAAAGGAGAATGAAGATCCAGATATGTCAATCAATCAAACACAAATAAAAGCCTTGTTGATGGTAAGTTAGCTAGAATTTCTAATTTATTAATAATATTGAAATATTAAGTGAAAAATTACTTTTTTTGGTATCATTTAATAGGTTTTCATAGCAACTTTGGTATCAAATTCAATTTTTGCTCAAAGTTAATGATAATTTATCCTCTATGAAATGCATAATGTTCAATTTAGCCCTTTGTGGTTAAAAAAAGTGCATTTAACACCCTGAAATTTTATAAAGGTTTCGCATCGCCTCCCTAATATTTTTTAGGCGGCACTTAATCCACTTTTATTATGTTAATGTTGCATTTCACACCATGTGTTATGATAAATGTGATAATTTATCCCCTTATGTTATAAAGTAGTTTGCATGGCTACACTCAATTCCGGCAAGTAATAGTTTGCTTTATTAAAAATTTTACAGTGGGTAAATTGATTTATTTTCAAATTATAAAGAGGTAAATTGAACATTATACATTTTATGGGGGGTAAACTGCTATCAACTTTAAAGAAAAATTGAGTTTGGTACCAAATTTACATTTTTGTATGTAATGGTACCAATAATGCAAGTTAACCTATCACATAGTACCAAAAAAATAATTTTCCAAAATTTTAAGGTATTAACTGAAAACGTGGTTTTCTTTTTTATTCTTAGATGATGAATTGTGCAAGAAACTAGCGTTACATAAAACATCATTTATCTTATTTTTAGTGGAGTGACATTTCTTCTTCAACTATGTTTTATTAATTTATAGGACACCATAGCAGCGGCGACCGATACTTCTGCAACAGTAGAGTGGACAATGGCTGAACTTATGAATAATCCGAAGGTAATGACAAAGGTACAAGATGAATTGGCCAATGTCGTAGGAATACATAACGTAGTTGAAGAATTTCACATGCCGAAATTGGAGTATTTGGGAGCGGTTCTTAAGGAATCGTTACGTTTACATCCCGTAGCCCCGCTCCTAATCCGAAAATCTCCGAATCATTTTTCCACAATAGGAGGACATACTATTCCAATGAATACAAAGATCTTTATAAATTTGTGGGCTATCCAAAGGGATCCTTCCATTTGGGATAATCCGTCTGATTTTAAGCCCGAAAGATTTCTGAATGATTCTGAGAAACTGGATTATAGTGGTAATAATTTTCACTACATGCCATTTGGATCTGGGAGAAGGATGTGTGCTGGGTTAGCCTTGGGCGAGAGAATGGTAATATATCTACTAGCCTCGCTTTTGCATTCTTTTGAATGGAAATTAGCTGGAGATGACCAACTTGACATGACTGAGAGACTTGGGATTGTCTTAAGGAAAAGTACACCATTGTTTGCAATACCTAGTCCAAGATTATCTAACTCAAACTTGTACTAGCTAGCTTTAAATAGGAAATTATGTGCCTACCCCGATGAATTCAATTCACTCGAATGCTGGATGAGCGACAAGTGCGTATGAGAGGATAATATACAGCTAGAGCTGGTTTTATGTCATTGAATAAATTTGTACTTTTTCATTAAAATTGTTGGTTTGTTAACGTGCGTTTACACGTACAATTAATCGACTTGTACAATTGTAAGAATTTACTTATGTTCTTTAGATTTTTGGTGAATTCTAGATAATCGTTCATTTGGGGGTGTTTTAAGATTTTTCCATATTTAATGATGCAACTGAAATATTGTTGTATTGTGCTTATTGATTTTAATTTGGATATGGAGGTTGTTTTTAGAGTGAGAATTAGGGGTGTAAACGAGTCGAGTAGTATCAAACAAAATATTGTTTAAGTTTGGTTTGAGTTTGGTTTGATTTCTTAATAAACCAGGCTTAAACGAGCTTTTACCGAAGGAGCTCGAGCCGATACAGAGTTTTGTCATCGTCAAAAAGGAAAAAATTGTTGGATGAAGATGGAGAAGTGAAGGGAGGTTTTGATGATTTCCAAAAGTCATCAGCTAAGTAATGGAAGCTTAGTAAACCTTTGAAAAAGTTCAATCGAGAAGACAAGTAAAATCAGAAGATTGAATTTCGGTGTGAAGACTAGTGATCTTAAGCTGAGTTCGGAATCAGACGGGTAGATTAGCAGAGCCAAATCATATGAGTTCGATTTGAATCATCAGAGTGTTCATCTGATGAGTGGATTCGACTAGTTAAGTGGAAAAGATCAGAGAGTCATTCAAACGGTAATAAATGTACTTGGCGTAATAAATGTTGTCGAGAAGGGTATTAATGACAAATGACTGAAGAGTTATTTCAAATAACCTCGTATCAGCATAGTGCATTATATGCGACTGATAGATCCGTATAGCAGACTCTACATTGAACAATTGTAGAGAGTCGTTTAAGGTTAGGACCGGAGCTCGAGGAAGATCTGAAAAATGTCTCTTTTCAACGGGAAGAATTCAAAACATGAGTTTAAATAGATCTGAATTCAAGAGTTAGAGACAATCACAACAACAACTAAGAGAGCATACATCGAGCAAATCTTTCTAAGTCTAAAAAAAAAACACAAGAACATATCACTATCAGTTGAGTTATATGTTGACAAAATCAAATTGAAGAAATAATACAAACACTTAAATCTAAGTGATTTCTATAAACATTGATTGATATGAGAATTAGATATTCATCTTAGTGAATGATATTACTTCAGAGTATAGATTTTCTTTGTGATCTCCTATAGTGAACTTGTGGCTTCAGCATTTGTTGTAAAAATGCTAGTCGAGTTGTACTAGTTAATTAATGATTCTAGTAGACCCTAAATCTTCATGATTTAGAAGAGTGGACTAAAAGACTTATTGTCTATATAACCACTATAAAAATTCCCCCATTAAATGCTTTGATGAGCCACAAAATTTTAGTGCATAAGTTTGGTCAAAGTCCTTCAACCACAACTTATGGGGGCATTGTTTGTACAAAAAATTAACAATTCCCAAACTACCCTCCTTGGAATGCATCGCCCCATCGGTGTTGCCATCATCATTGATGTAGATAAAGTTTAAGGTAAGGACTGTTGGTGCATTTCTAAATATATCGATGGTAACATTGCCATCCCCACTGGCAGATAGTATGCTCGATGATTAATATTGACAAGCAGAAGCAAACTTTACTAACAACATGGCCTAAATAGAGGGAAGAGATAAGACCATGTGGGCAGACTAATTCTCCCACTGACTATGGCCACATAAGCACCCAACAAACATGATTGACTAGGTCTCCTGAATACATGCACAATTCAAGGGGAGTTACAACTTAACCTACCACTAATCTGAACTCGACGTTGTAACTTTAAAGCTATCCATGGAAGGCAAGTCCGCTCCCCAGAAAGTGTATAAATAGAGGCGTCTTGTCAACATGAAAAGGGACACCCGCCAACACAACAACTCTCACTCTATACGAGTCATTCAAGCATACATACTTTCAACGACTTGCTTCTAAAGTTACACAACGTAGACTTCACACTCATTTTTTCTAATCAAAGTTCAAGGTGACTTGCATCCCTTTTATTTCATTCCAATGAATCATTAGTTTGTATAGGGCAAGACATTGACAATTTAAATATTGTTTACATAGCAATCTCCGTAGATTAACTTGTATTTCTATTATCGATCAATAAATCATTTCAATGTTCATATCTTTATTGTTTTAGTTACCATTTAAACAAACACACAACTCGTTTGCACGGCCACTACTGGTACATCGTGTATTACGATTGCTTTCCCCATCTGAGAACTCAATAGACACTAGATTATTTAACTTCTGCGGACATGCATACTTATAAAACCATGAATGGGGTAATAGTTTGGATTACTACATCAATCACTTGACATAGGTAAGTTTCACATAGGTGCACTACTCGGTCACCAATTTCTATTAATTATGTTGGACGTTGATCGCAAAATGTATTGGCATGCCCGCACATTAGTTTTACATCTCATGATCGTTGATAGGACCCAAAAGAAATTCCCAACCAAACAAAGCCATTGATATTTTAAGTTTGGGACGAAGCTTCTTCCATGAGGCAAACTGTTTTCATTATTATTTGTTAACGATACCTGTTGTCGGAGAAAAATGTATTTTTTGGTACTGGGTTTTATGTGTCACACATTTGGTACAACGCATTGATAAATTGTGATACATTTGGTACAACTGTTAAAAATTGTCGTTAAGTGGTGACGTGACGGTTAAGTCTAATTGTCAAGTTGATACCATTACTTATATTGATTGATAATTTTACCCCATAACATTTCAGGCTACCTAAAAAACCCCATATTTCCAAATTTAGTGACGATTTTAGTCTAAATTGTTGCTAAATTTCAAAATTGACTCGAATAAGACCACGTACAGACTAATTAAATTTTTTTACTTATTTTATATAAATAACTAAATTGATTTATAAACAAAACTAATAAATTAAATAATACTTTAACATAAATATCACAAAAATAAGAAAATATATTATTTTTAAATATAATATTTATATAATTGTATTAATCTATTTAATATTTATAAAATTATATAATTAAAAATTATTTAATATTTATTAAAATAATAAATAACTTTAATTTAAAAAAATAAAAAACTAATCGGATATGATATTTGAGAGACTCTTTCTGGACGGTCAATAATCCATTAATTATAATAAATAGAAAAAACAAAAAATTCTAAAATAATAAATAAGCGGCCTCTTCTTTTGTTCGAGATTTGTTCTTCATTTTTTTATGCATGAGTTTGTTGACTTACTAGGGAGAGGCTATAAATTGTTTCCTTCTTTTATTATTTGTTGATCTAAAGACTTTTATGGTTATTGATTGCACTAGACTAGAAAGGATAACATACAAACTACTTCCACTCGCAACAACTTTGTAATTAGACTTAACTATTACGTCATCACTTAACGATAATTTTTAATGGTTGTACCAAACGTGTTACAATTTGTTAAAATGCTGTGCTAAATATGTTAGACACATAAAACTCAATATCAGTGAAAAATGCATTTCCCTCATTTCCTGTTGTCAACCTTATCTATGTATAATTTAATCCAGTCGGGAAGCATCACGAATATGTCATTGGTTATTAATAATTGAATGGAAATCTCGAGGATTATTAATAAACAGAATCGGCTCATTTGATGTGAACCATTCATCTACTACATTATTTTTAAGAAGTCTACTTCGAATTAAATTTACTTTTTGTCATATGGTTAATGTTCAATGTATCTCTCTGTAAATTAAAAATGAGCATATTCTTTTCCATAATTTTGTAGAAGTCCTACACTCCCACTCTGGCATTTTTATATTACTAATTAAACAATTCGAATTGACATAATTACACTACAAAAAATTTAAATTTTAATGACAAAATAGTAAATGACAAAGTGACAAGAACTTAAATATTATCACTAAACTGATGTATATAGATAAACTAGTGACAAGAAATGTGAAAAAGTTATCACTATTAAGATTTAGCGATACCCCAAAAGTGACAAATGAAAAGTTGTCACTAAATTATAGTAACATTAATATTTATTGTCACTAGGGTTTCACTGAAAGGGTATCACTAATTATCAATAGTGACAACTTAAGTTTCATACACTTGTCACTAACGATTATTAGTGACAACTTAAAAATATATTTTGTCACTATTGTTATTGTAACAAAACTAATTATTTTATCACTAAATATATGCAATAAGTGACAATTTCAACAATCTCACTTAATATTTTATCACTAAAATCTATTTTTCTTGTAGTGATTACCCTTCTTATATGGCTAAAATTCAATTTTGGTACCATAGAATATGGCAATTTTCAATTTTCATACCAAAAGTCCAAAAATCATACAGCCGTTAAGTTTTGCCACGACCGTTTAGTCTCCTCCGTTAAGTGCATGTGAGGGGCACGTGGGGCACTAATCTGCCCGTTCAATTTTGGTACCGTAGAATTGGGGAATTTTCAGTTTTCATACCAAAAGTCCAAAAATCATACCAATTCTCACTCAGCCATTTCAAAATAGGGGGAAATGCAATTGTCTAAAATTGAGCAGGTTGTTTTTGCAATTATTGCCTTCTTCCTCCTATGGACGATCGTCGGCTTCCGGTACTGGCCGTTTGTCGAAATTGGTTGAAGATTTTTGTTCCTCTTGTCATGGGCGGAGCTCAACTGTCTATGACAGCCACTTGGGCGGAGCTCAACCGTCTATGACAGCTACAATAAACCTATGGAAAATGATGCCCACGGTCATGGGAAACTAATGCAACAAGAATTACGAAGTTGGTTAAAAATCAAAGAAGAAATCACGATTTGAAATTTCGAAAATTTTGACTACAATTCGAAAATTAAAATTCAAATTTCGAATAGATTACTCAAAGGATTAAAAAGATCTTTATATGTACGAGTTCTCCACGACAAGGGGAACATAAACCCTCAACCAATTCTGACCAAAAGCCACCAGAGCCGGCGGTCGTAGGGTGGGATTGGGACTGGTTTTCGGGAATTCGGTATTTCGGGACGGGATTTTGAGTTTCGAGATTTCAAATTTAAGTCCCGAAACCCTGTAGATCAGCCAAGGTCCCGTGAGTTTCGGTTACCCGATTTAATTTTGGGATTTCGGGACGGGTTCGGGAGTCCCGGGAATCTAAGTTGCAAATTTAAATTGTGCAAATTAAACTTTTTTTTTAGCTTATTGTTAAAATGATATGAAAAAAAAAGTAACATGACTACTAGTCTACTGTAGAACAAACCAATTCAAACATATCACCACAACCATTTCAAAAAAAGGAAAACATAACAGAATTTGGTATGAAAAATGAAATTTGCCCAGGTACCAAAATTGAATTTTATGTTCCAACGGGCAGAATCCGACCCACGTGCTCAGCCCGCCCACGAAGACTTAACGGATACGTGGCAGAAACGTTAAGAAAATTAACGGAAGTGCCCTTTTTGAAACAGCTGAGTAGGAACTTGTGTTATTTCTGGACTTTTGGTATGAAAATTGAAAATTGTCCTATTCTATGGTACCAAAATTGAATTTTTGCCCTTCTTATATACTTCATTTTGATCCCAATCAACTTATAATCGAGGTATTTTACTCAGTGTCTTTTCATAAATGTGACATCACTACAAAAAATTTAAATTGGTGACAAAAGAGTAAATAACAAAGTGACAAGAATTTAAATATTGTCAGTAAAGTAATATATATAGACACACTAGTGATAAGAAATGTGAAAAAATTGTCACTATTGACATTTAGTGATACCCAAAAGTGACAACTAAAAAGTTATCACTAAATTATAGTGACAATTTTATTGTCACTCGGTCGTCACTAAAAGGGTGTCACTAATTGTCAATAGTGACAACTTAAGTTCCATAAACTTGTCACTTGATGTTGCGTGAAAATGATCAAGGGTCTCTTCTAGAAGACCTCCTCCTATCTTGATCGTTTTCCCCTCTCGTTCTGACGTCACGGGACGAACTTTGAGGAAACTACTCAACTAGTCTTCACACTTCTGGCAACCTCCCCTCCAAATGAAAATAAGGGTAGTATTTATAGGTGAAAGTGAGGAGGTGAAGAGTCTCATATTAAATGGGGGAGATGAGAAGTCAACCATCAATTAGGTGGAGAGGAAAAGTCTCCACTAAGTCCAAAATTAACTAGGGGTAGGATGGTCATTTTAATGAACGTCATAAATGTAATTTTTGTTTAAGTATTTTAATAGGAATTTGGTAATTACTAAAATACCCTTATGATTTATATATCCACATCATAAGCAGGTTGCCAGAAATGTGAAGACTAGTTGAGTAGTTTCCTCAAAGTTCGTCCCGTGACGTCAGAACGAGAGGGGAAAACGATCAAGATAGGAGGTCTTCTAGAAGAGACCCTTGATCATTTTCACGCAACATCATTTTTGGCGCCGTCTGTGGGAAATTTCTGATAGGCACGTTGAGATGGCGGACGAGAATGAGGAAAACCGATGGATGGAAGAACCCAAGGGACCACCTGAAGGAGGAGAAGACGTGGTAGAAGGCGCACCAGATCAAGCCTATATCCCGGAAGCAGCCCCTGATGCAGCACCTGTAGCAACCACAATTCAAATGACTCAGGAGAGGCTCGATGCAATGGCAGCAGCAGTTGCCGCACGAGCAGTCGCACAGTGTGGCTGAACAACGACGGACGCGCATTTCACCTGAATTCCATCACAGGGAATCAGGAGCAGCAACCAGAGAAGAACAAAGGCTTTTCTTTCAGGAGGGGAGGTGAAGTCAAATTTAGAGAAGGTGCAATGAGCAATCCAACTGGAGGAGGCACAAAAGTAAATATAGCTAGAGAAGGCACAATGAGCAATCCAATTGGAGTAGGCACAAAAGTCAATCCAGCTGGAGAAGGTGCACAAGGCAATCCAACTGGAGGAGGCGCATCAGGAAATTCGGTTGTAGAAGGAGGTGCAAAAACTCAGATGCCTGATCCTGAAGCAACACCTGAAGCGTCAGCAGTGCTTGATCCGCTAAAAACTGAAGCAACTCCTGAAGCGTCAAAAATTGAATCAGCCCCTGATGTTTCAAAAGCTGAAACAGCGCTTGAGGAACCGAAAAATTAAGCAATTCTTGTTGTGTCAAAAACTGAAGCAGCGCTTGAGATGCCGAAAAATTAAGCAGTGCCTAATACGCCAAAAGAAGAAGCAGTGCCTGAGGTGCCGAAAAAAAATAAGTAGCGCATGATGCGCCAAAAACTGAAGCAGCACCTGAGGCATAAAAAATTGAAGCAGTGTCTGGTGTGACAAAAATTGAAGTAGGGTCTGATGCAAAAAGTTGAAGCAGCGCCTGAGGCGCATAAGAATAAAACATCTCCTGATGCGTCAAAAATTGAAGAGGTGTCTGATGCGCAAGCACCAAACTTCGAAGCAACACATGAGGCGCCATCCATAGCACCCACAATGACTCAAGAGATGATGGATGATGATAGCCGCACGAGCAGTCGCATAATATGTTGTTGAGCAGCAACAAGTGCATGCTTAACCCGTGTTCCCTCACTGGGCATCACGAGCAGCAGCGAGAGAAGAACAAAGACTGAGGGAAAAACAAAGTCCAGGGCAACCTTGGAATGATGAAGAAGTTAATAGTAAGGATCCAGCAAGAGAAGTAGGAGAACCATATGCAACCATAACCCTAACGAGAAGAAGTCAATTTGCACCAACAGTGCATTTAGAAACCTTACCACAAGGATCCAGGGTCCCAAGCTTCACAAAGTGCGATGGAATGGGAGATCCCAGAAGCATCCAGATAATTTTGAGGCCAAGACGGATCTATATGCAATGAGCAATGCAGCCACCTACAAAAAATTTCGCACAACTTTAGCGAATAGTGCCCTCACATGGTTTAACCAGCTGCTTACGGGTGCAATTACTAACTTTGAGCAAATGAGTAAATGCTTCCTTCATCAATTCTCCAAGAATATGAAGACACAAAAAACCACAATGCATTTGTTCATCATGACGCAAAGATCAGAAGAACCACTAAGAGAATATATACAACACTTTACTAATGCAGTTCTGGAAGTACCTCAAGTAGATCCAGAGCTCCTCACAAGTATACTCCAGCAAACACTGCTAGATGAATGCCTGAAGGGGTCTTTGGCAGGAAAACCCCCAACGACTCTTGAACACTCTTAGCAAGACCAAAGAAGTTCATCAGGAGTGGTTCGGTGCAAGGAAGACATGATGACAGTTTGCTCGGAGCAGTCATAATCAACGTGATATATAGAGGAACAGCTGAAGGAGATTCATCAAGTGCTAGAAAAGCTTTGTTGAGTTCATAAAAACCATTTCTAGAACTCCCTCTATAAGCGGAGCAGCAGATTCAACAAGCTGAGAAGAACATCGATTCTATCACATTTGATGATAAAGATTCAGCAAACGGGCAATTACCTACCCTGAATGACGCCCTCGTGATCTCTGCTATTTTTGTAAATTATTGTGTGAAGGAAATATTGATGGATACCGAAAGCTCAGTAGATATAATCTTTTACAATGCATTCAAGCAGCTGAATATTGACACTGCCGAATTCAACAAAGTTAACAATGCACTATCAGGATTCGCAGGAGAAACACTAGGAGCATTAGGAGAAGTCGTGTTGCCCATCTCATTGGGAAAACTGTCCGAGAAAGGCTACAAGAATTGTGAAATTCTTGGTGGTTAAGGCACCCTCCACTTATAACATGATATTGTGAAGACCCAGCTTCAAAACTTTTCAAGGCTCTATCTCCACATACTATATGAGGATGAAATTTTCCACAACGAACAAAGTGGAAGAAGTGATGTTGGATCATATAATATCTCAAGAACATCATACCAATATCCTAGAGAATTTTGGTAGATCTCAATCAAATCCTATTGACGTGAATCAATCAATAAGTGAAGATACAATTATAAAAAAGAGAAGGTCAAAAACAAGAAAAGAAAATCAGAGGATCTACAGGTGGAGGTAGTGAAAAGAAAATTATCATGCTGCATAATCGCTAAGATTCAACTATAAAAGTTGTCATGTACCGATCAATGAAAGTTTAATGAGATCTGCTGGCGGATCCTATTTTTTGACACAAGAATGTACCTGATTTTGTCTGCCAATTTGAAGAAAAATAAAAAAGAGTCAGATTTTCAATATTTGATATATCAAAAGAGAAGAGAAGAACTATACCTCTAAAAGGGGTCAGATTAAAAAAGTCCCAATAAAAGGGCATTACACCTCTAAAAATGGGTCAGATTAAAAAAGTCCCACTAAAAGGGCATTACACCTCTTAAAAGGGGTCAGGTTAAAAAGTCCCAATAAAAGGGCATTACACCTCTAAAAAGGGGTCAGATAAAAAAAGTCCCAATAAAAGGGCATTACACCTCTAAAAGGAGTCAGATTAAAAAAGTCCCAATAAAGAGCATTACACCTCTATAAGGGTCAGATTAAAAAAAGTCTCAATAAAGAGCATTACACCTCTAGAAGGGGTCAGATTAAAGAAGTCTCGATAAAAGAGAATTACACCTCTAAAAGGGGTCAGATTAAATAAGTCTCAATAGAATAGCATTACACCACTAAAAGGGGTCAGAATGCATGAAGAAACACCTTCATACCGAAGGTGGAATAAACAACTCTTCAAAGGAGCATCACACCTCTAAAAGAGGTCAAACAAAAATGCTTTCACAGCGAAGACAAAAAGAAACACTCCAAAAGTGCTACACCTCTAAAAGGGGTAAAAAAGAAACTCTCCAAAAGTGTAACACCTCTTAAAAGGAACAAACAAAAACTCTTTCATTTCGAAGGCATAATAATTCTTCTACAATGACAAGATGTTATACAAACAACTCTAGTGGAAATGCAATGTATACATATGTAGGTGAAATATCACAAGTCCAAAAGCAACTGAGATCAATCACAAGTTACTAACCATACATCAAAGAAAATAATCAAAACAAAAATAAAAACCAAGGTACATATAGAAAAACCCACTCCAGAAATCCAAGTACTTATTCGACAAATATTTTGTCGAGCCTAGGCAAGAAATCCTTGGTCGAACTACTGTCAAGGCAAGAACGCTTCGACAGAACTTCTGCTCAGACAAAAACTCCTCAGCAGAACTCCTGCCGAGGTAAGAACGCCTCGGCAGAAATCTTGTAGAGACAAAAATGCCTCGACAGAACTCTTGCCGAGGCAAGAATCCTTCCGCAAAACTCCTGCCAAAACAAAAATGCCTCGGCAAAACTCCTGCCAAGGCAAGAGTGCCTCGGCAGAACTAACTCCTTGGCAGAACTCCTATCGAGGCAAGAATGCTTCAGCCAAACTACTGTCAAGACAAGGATGCCACGGCTAAACTACTGGCAAGGCAAGAATATCTCGGCCCAACAACTTCTAAAGGAAAATATCATGTTGATGTTTTGAAAACAATAAGCTGAAGAATCTATTTGAAAAGTTAACTCATGAAAGGATTCGCTCTTGAGAAGAAAAATAATTATCCTATAATAAAGTCACATCATTTTAACATGAAATGATGTTCTATTAAGTATTATTATTACTTAAATTCCACAAGTAAATATTCTTTGATATTTACATATGGAATTGGGGGGCTTATGATGTGGATATATAAATCATAAGGGTATTTTAGTAATTACCAAATTCCTATTAAAATACTTAAACAAAAATTACATTTATGACGTTCATTAAAATGACCATCCTACCCCTAGTTAATTTTGGACTTAGTGGAGACTTTTCCTCTCCACCTAATTGATGGTTGACTTCTCATCTCCCCCATTTAATATGAGACTCTTCACCTTCTCACTTTCACCTATGAATACTACCCTTATTTTCATTTGGAGGGGAGGTTGCCAGAAGTGTGAAGACTAGTTGAGTAGTTTCCTCAAAGTTCGTCCCGTGACGTCAGAACGAGAGGGGAAAACGATCAAGATAGGAGGAGGTCTTCTAGAAGAGACCCTTGATCATTTTCACGCAACATCATCACTAATAGCCATTAGTGACAACTTTAAAATATATTTTGTCACTATTGCACTTATCACTATTGTTATTGTGACAAAACTAATATTTTTATCACTAAGTATATGCAAAAAGTGACTTTTTCAACAATGTCACTTAATATTTTGTCACTAAAATCAGTTTTTCTTGTAATGTGCATCATACCCCTCGTATATTGATAATTGTGACACTTTACCCCCTGTGTTATGTAAATGTGGCACTCTATTTCCCCATATCATGATAATGTGACACTTTATCCCCTAAAGAGTAATTTTTTTATTTTTAAGCAACCCTTTTTCAAGCTGACTCTCAATTTCGACTTTAATCTCAAATTTTATAGGTTATGGTTCTGAACTTCAGACATCATCTGCACATATATAGCATAGGTACACACGAGGTTAATTACTACTATATGCTGTAAGAACGGTATTTAGAACCTTGTAGTCCTCATTGTAATAAAATTTGTTATAATGATTTGGATCATGGTAAATGTGCATAAATTTATGTATCATTAGACGAAAAGCAAGTTAAATTTTGAAAGAAGAGAACAATTAAAGTTATCTACTAATGAGCATGCATTGCATTTAATATATCGTTAAAAAAAATACTCCAATTTCATGTACTAGTTGTTAAAAAGAACTATAGCCAAGTATTTGATAAGTTTTTTTTTTTTTTGGAGCACAGTATTTTTTCTTAGCACAGTATTTTGGTAGAAATTTGAACAGTTCTAATTTAATAATTTACCATTTAAGAGTTTAATGAAATGAACTTAATTGAATGAACTAATTGATGCAATGGTATGCAACTCATCGGGTCTAATCATTGGGATCATATTGAGTAAAATACCATGTAATGCAGGAAGTGTTGCCGAAGGAGATCACATACATCATTAAATTGAAATATTAAATATGATAGCACATGATATGAGTTTAATGTTGTCCACATCTTGAAGAAGTTAATGGAAAATCTCAAGAAAGATCTCTGCGTATCATGAACTATCTTTACATTAGTAATACTGGTAATAAATGCAACTTATGCAATGTGAATCCATGAGTCTGTGACAATAAATGCACACGTGTTCGGACAATGAACATGTTCAATGTTGTATGCACTTAAAATATGGTGAGATCCCGAGGCTTGATGGAGGCACATTCAGCGGTCTACATCCTTGAGGGTTCTAAGTCAAGAATTCTGAGGATCCATGATTAATGTAGTGTAAACTTAATCACCTGAGTTATTTAAAATAAAATATATATGATAATCTCAAGCTTTAGTAGCACCATCATACTAACTCATAATTGAGATAATAATTAGTAAGATGTGGAATCTTGACAGCAAACACTACAATTAATATATGCACGTTGCGTTACTAAACCTATAATTAGTATATTAGTATATGCTGCACGTTGCGTTACTAAACCTATAATTAGTATATGCACGTTGCATCACAATTAACGGCAACTTACCCTTTTAATATGTATATTTTCAATTTTATCCTCTATAATTTGCAAAAGAGCTATTACCACCCTAAATTCTAATTAAAGTTTTCAATTCGTCTCCTGATATTTTTGATCGAATAAAAAATAAGGATTGAGAAAACTGCCCCTCTTATATACTATTATTTGACTCAATCAACTTATAAATTAGTGTGGCACTTACCTCTTTGTGTTATGATAAATGTAACAGTTTACCCTTCCCGTGTTAGGAAAATGTGGTATTTTATCCCTTTTCTGTTATGATAAATGTGATACTTTCTCACGCAACACTTTTATGCCCACACTCAATTTCGGGCTGAATGTGTATGTGTTACATTCTCCGTTGGAAGAAGGTAAATTACTCCTTAAAATTTTTCATAAGGAGTTAAAGTATTTTTTCCAAATCACAATAGCAATAATTTGAACATTATCCATATTTTACGGTCTAAGTTGACATTAACCCAATATTAATATATGGTACGCCATCTCCACCTTACCTATGGATACTTAATTCAGTCAAAGTATCGTGGAAATATCATGGGCGACTAATAATGGAAAGGAAATCGTAGACTAATAGTAAAATGGATGATATCTAATTGATGCGCACAATTCATCTACTACATTATTAAATCATCATTAACATATGAAAAGATGATTCTAGATCCAAAATAATGAATAGAGGCACATTATCATATGAAAAGATGATTCTAGATCCAAAATAATGAATAGAGGCATATGATTAAAAGTGAATAGCATTTTTTTCCTTCTTACCGGTCAAATTTTGCATTTACATCCCTCTTTGCAGCAAATTAGTTCCTCTTATCAATGTAATGTATCACATTCGTCCCTCTTATAACACATTCTTCCTTCTAAAAATTTTTTGTAGCAAATTCGTCCCTCTTATCAATATGGTGTAACACATTAGTCCCTCTTAAATACAAAATACATCACTTAAATTTAAAGTATATTCTAAAGCGGACAAAAGTTGATGTATTTTATATTTAAGAGGGACTAATTAATGTGTTACATACATTGATAAGAGGGATGAATTTGCTACAAAATATTTAAGAGGGATGAATGTGATATATTATATTGATAAGAAGGACCAATCTGCTACAAAAAAATTAAGAGGGACGAAAGTGAAAAAATTAATTCAGAAGGTGGACAAAAAGCGCAATTTACACTATAATTAATAGATAATGTCCAATTCTTTATGGGTGAGGATAAAAAGTCTGAAACTCTTTTCGCCAAAATGGTTTTTTGTTTTAATTTCCATGCAAAATTTTTGGACATGGACATAGAAATATTCATTTATGAATTTTGAATGTGATGTTGAACGCAAATACTTTTCACAGATCTTGAATTTATAATCGCGATTAGAACTGACTCAAATAACTTAGAGGTCCTCTTTAGATTTCTCAATCGATATGAATTATGCAAAATATGTTCACCCGTTATTTCTTAAAGAGAATTATACTTGAAGTATCAAATTATATGTCGATTTTCATTTGTGGTACCATAAAAATTGAGGTCGACATATTTGGTACCACAATTTAAGAAATCAAATCACTTTTAGCAACGTTGTTAACTGACGATGTGACAGTTAAGTATGGAAGTTAACCGCCGATATCGTTAAAAAACGTGGGGGCAACTTACCAAAGGTTAGTTAATTTAATGTTTAGAGAACTCATCGGCGAAATAATTAAAGTTTACGTGGATGACAGTGCTCGTCAAAAACATGAGGGAAGGGGATAATATTGATCATCTGAATCGATGCTTCATAATATTAACGAAATATGGAATGAAGTTTAACCCTGCCAAATGTACATTCGGAGTAAAATCTGACAAATTTTTAGGATATTTAGTCCACCAAAGAGGGATAAAAGCAAACCAGAAAAAAATATGGGCAATCACGGAAATGAGGGCCTTGAGATCAATTTCTAAATTCCAAAGTCTGGTCGGAAAATTGTTTTAATGAACAGATTTATATCAAGGTCGGAAGACAAAAGCTCGCTCTTTACTTTACAGGATTGATTTTACTTATCCTGACAAAATTCGGTAAAATTAATGGGCCTGTTTGGATCCATTTTGGCCCAAATGTTTCGCCCAACATTTGGGCCAAAATGGATCATTATTACGTTTGGCCCATATTTCCAGCGAAAATCATGGCCCCATTGTTGTGTAATAGTGCTCGTCTTAATTGTTGTGTAATAGTGCTCGTCTCTAGCTCTTGAAAGATCTATGAGTGAATAGTATTTTTTGGTCGTTACGGGCCAAATTTTACATTTTCATCCCCCTTAAATTTTTTTTTGGCAGGTTTGTTCCTCTTATCAATATAGTGTATTATATTTATCCCTCTTAAATTTTTCATAGCGAAATCGTCCCTTTTTTCAATATAGTGTAACACATTAGTCCATTTTAAATATAAAATACATCACTTAAATCCAAAATCTATGCTACTCCTAAAAGTGTGAATAATTTAATTTTTTTTTGTCAAGACAGAAATGCCCTTATTCAAATTGTAAAATATATTAATAAAATATAATTAGACAAAAAAATTCCTTAATTTTCTCATAAAAAATATAGTATGAAAATATTTTAAGAAAATTTGTAACTTCCTTTTCTCCTAACCAAGCATCATATATCTATACTCCAAAAAGTGTGAATAATATAAGTTTTTTTTTTGAAGACAAAAATGGCCTTATTCAAATTGTGAAGTATATTAATATAATATAATTAGACGAAAAATTTCCTTAGATTTTCTCATCAAAAACTTGGTAGGAAAATATTTTAAGAAAATTTAATAACTTCCTTTCTTCCTAACCAAGCATCCTAATGGAAGAAAAACAAAAGTATATTCAAATTAGACATAAAGTTTTATTATTGTTATTTACTACAATAACTCCAATAATTAAGAAATTAACTCTTACATCACTTTTACAATTTCATTATTGTTCTCCTATAACACATAAATTTAAAAAAACACTATTATCTTGAATAGTTGCTAAAATATACATGTAATATATTATAATGTATTATCAATATGTTGTTAATGTAAAAAGTATTAATAGTTTCATTTAAAGATTTAGTACAATATGTCACTACTTAAAAATATCAAATTATCTTAAATATCATAAAATCTGTTGAAGTAGAATCGCATCTTATCTATGAACAAAAATGCTTATGACCTAATGAACTGAGTAATCTCTGTTTGACATTAGAAAAATTTCCTCAAATTTTTATGAAAATCTTTTCGAGAATAACGTGTGAAATAAGTGGAAAAACGGATGAAAATCAATCAAAGTTGGTGAAACCAACCAAATAAACTTTATGTAATTGATGAAAACATGTAAAATCGATTTGGATGAAATTTATGAGCATTGGTGAAGTAGGTGACAGATGGATGAAATCGATAATAAATAGTGCCGGTAAAATCGATAAACACATGCAAAATCGTGAAAAATTGAGTGACATTTGTGGAAACATGGGAAATAAATTGGTGAAATTAGTGGAAAAAGGGATATATGAAGAATGGTTTAAATCATTGAAAACAAAGTTAAAGTATGTGAAATGATGTGAAATCAATGAAAATTCAAATGAAATGTATTAAAAAAAAGTGAAATCGGTGAAATATAAGTTAAACTGATAAAAATAAGTAAAATCAGAAAAAGAAAAAAGTTTAACTAGCAAAAATAGTGTAAACTAATCCAGTAGAGTTTTTTTTTTTTTTTTTTTTTTTTTTTTTTTTTGGTGAATATGAGAAAAAAAAAGAAATCCATGAAAAGTGGGAAAAACAATGAACAATAGGTTATACTTTGTCAAGAACGAGTAAATCAGTAAAAGTCAACGAAAATTGAATTAAACTAATTTATCTAATAAGTGAAATGACTTAGATCGGTAAAGAAATATCTTTCAAATGATAAGGTAAGGGAAATAATTTGAGATATACTTAAAAGGTATTAAAGATGTATAATGTGTAATTATTTGAGTTGAAAATTCGATAAATACATGTGAAATCGATGAAATTTCAAGTGAAATTCGCGAAAAAAATGGAGACATTAGTGAAACGATGAAATTACATAAAAAATGATGAAAAATGTGAAAAACGCCTAAAAGCTACCAAAAATATTTAAATCGGTGAAAACATGTGAAAATTGGTTAAAGTGGTGAAAATAAGTGAAATCAATAAAATGAGAAAAGTTCAAACAACAAAAACAAAGTCAGTCCATTAGAGAAATGGTTTGAACCGAAAAAATCTATAGAAATCGATGAAAATACTCATGATAAAGTTAATAAAATGAATATCAGTCATTAATATGTGCAATTTTATGACATAATGAAGTTAATTTTACTCTGATTTGCAATAAAATATCACTGAAATTAAATAAAAGTGTACAACGTATGTGCACTTTAAACCGGTAAAAAGTGCATGTGAAATCGTAAATACATTTGAAATTGATACAAAAATCGGATAAAATTTATGAAAAATGAATGAAAACAGGTAAAATCAGTTAAAATAAAGGTAAAGTTGGTGAAAATATGTAAATTCAATAAAAATTAATTCGAATGAAATTTCTAAGAAAAATGATGAAACCAATGAAATTCAGTAAAATTGGGTTAAGCCGGTGAAAAAAGTGTAAAATCAGTCAAAAACGTATTGTTGGATGAAGATGAAGATGAAGTGCAAAGAAGATAAGAAGATAAGGGAAGGTTTTGATGATTTCCAAAACGTCAAAATCAGCTAAGTATGGAAAGCTTAGTGCCCTTAGAAGAATTTTGAACAAGTAAAGAAGACATCAGAAGAGTTCAAAATTATAAGCCCAGAAGACTACTGATCTCGTGCTGAAACAGCGAACAGAAGGGTAGACCATCAGCTGACTCAAATCAGATTAGTTCAGAGTTTGATTAGCAGAGTGCCTATCAGTAGAGTTGCTTTGATCAGCAGAGCAGAAGAGATCATGAGATAGTTCAACGGTAATAAATGCACTTGCTGTAATAAATGCTGCAAGAGAAGGGTAGTAATGGCAAATGATTGAATCTATTCTCGGATCAGCAGAGTGCATTTAATGCAGCTACAGGAAAGTACAGCAGAAAAAAGAATTGTAGCAGGGAACCGTTCTGAATTTCGGGATAAGGCTATGGATTTGAGATTTGATTTCCTTCAACGGTCACATTTTCAAATCCAAGTATAAATAGAGATGATTTCAACGAGCGAGACACACAACAACATCCTGATATTTCGTTTTTGAAGCAGAAATTTTCTAAGTCTCAAGAAGCTCGAACAGCTCACTCGTCTGGTGAAGTCATTTGTTGACAGAAGCCAAGTTGAAGAAAAGAGAAAATACATTCTGAGTGAATCTGTATTAGCTGAGTGTTGTGCGAAGTTTAAATCCGTCTTTGTGGGTGATTTAACTTCAGAGGATAGGTTTTCTGAGTGATTTCCTATTGTGAGCTTACAACCTTTTCATTTGTTGTTTAGGTGTAAGTGGAGATATATTGCAAACTTTGTGTTTATAGTATAACCCAGAATCTAAGTGATCTGGAAGAGTGGACTAAAGGATTTTTATCCATATAACCACTAGAAAAATTCTTTGTGTTGTTTTTGCATTTAAGTTTTCTTGCATATTTCAAAACTGCATAAGTAAACACTTTGAATTGTTTTAAAGATTTTAAAAGAAGTTTTAAATTGGGGATAAAATCTTTAAAAGACTTAGTCTACTTGTGAAAAACACTTTCAAATAATCCGCTGCAAGTATACTCTTGAAAAACTGTTTTGTTGAAAAACAACTAAGTTATTATAAGAAGAGTGGTCACTCTGCTGTTTCAGATTTGTTCACGAACAGCTTAGTCAGCTTACTGTTCTTCATAAGCTTAGTCTGTTGACAGAAGACTGAAAAGTTTTTAAGTCTAAAAATTATCAGAGGTCTATTCACCCCCCCTCCCCCCTCTAGACCTCATCTGACCACTTGGGACCAACAAGTGGTATCAGAGCAGGTGGTTCATTAGAATCAGCTGCCTGATCAACGAGCTTGATCCAAGTGTTTTTCAAAGGTTTTCAAAACTTTTTCAAAAGAGCATCTCTTTGAAAAACAAAACTTTTTGAAAAATGGATTGTATCAGCCATGTTCCCCACATTGCTGGTATGTCTTTTGAAGATTGGAAAATCAGGATGGAGATTTTCCTAGCTGCTTATAATGATAACATGTACACATGTATTATTAAAGGTCCATTCAGATTCACAAAGACCATAAAGATCAATGAAGTTGATACGGTTGTGGAAAAAGACTTACACGAGATGACAACAGAAGAAATAAAGATGTTCAATCTTGACAAAGTCGGAAGATTTATCATGACTAAAGCCCTGGACAATGATCGGTTTGATAAAGTCAAACTTTGCAAGACCGCAAAAGAGATGTGGGATAAAGTCAGAGACATGAGCGAAGGAAACGACGCCATTAAAGAGCATCAGCTGAGTGTTGCTCTGGAAGAGCTAGACAACTTCAAAATGAAGTCTACTGAAACCATTGATCAGATGGATACAAGGTTTACAAGGACATTGAATAAAGTTTTAAAGCTTGGAAAAACCTTAACAGATAAGGAGATAACCATGAGAGTACTGAAGTCCTTACTTCCAAAATTTAATATGAAGGTGACAGCGATGGAAGAATCAAGAGATTTGGGAAAGATCTCTCTTACAGAACTGTTTTCTGTACTCAAGGCTTATGAGTATAAACTGCCAAGAATGGGAAATGAAGAAACCTCAACTTCAGGACCCACAGCTGCCTTAGTTGCTGCTGAAAATCCCAGGAGACCAGCACAAAGAAGTAAAGAAGTGGACTCATCTGATGAAGCCACTTTACTCAACAAAAAGGAGTACACAGCTGGAGATGTAGCATTGCTGATAAACAATTTCAAGAAGTTCTACAAGAGAAAATGAAGAACAAATACAACAATGCTTCTACTTCTAAACCTAACTTTTCTTCTCAAGATAAAGATGATTATAAAGCAAAACTAATGTGTTATAACTGCAGGAAATTGGGACACTTCATCAAAGACTGTCCATATCCAAAAGCAGAAAAATACACTGAAGAGGAGAAGAAAATCAGAAAAGAAAGAAAGCATCAGAGAGGCAAGGCAATGGTAGCTAAAGCAGAAAAGCTGGCTGCTATCTACTCATCTGATTCAGATTCAGACACGTCTGATGAAGAGTCTTCTGATGAAGAAAACCCTGCTCTCATGTGCCTGATAGCAAAGAAATCTGATGACTCTGAGGATGAGGTAACTCCTCTTAATAATGAATTGTTTAATTCATTTGAACAAATGATGCTCAATAATACTGGTATTGCTGAAGCATATAAAAAGCTTAAGGAAGAGATGATTTTGCTAAAAGAGCAAAATAGTTCACTGAAACTCACAACTGAAAAGCCAAGAGAATCAGCTGAATATAAACTGCTTGAGCAAGAATATGAATCTCTGAAAGCTGAATGTGAAGTTTATAAAGGAAAAATCATGGAACTTGAAAAAGTCATCGAGTCTCATGAATAAACATCTGTTGCATCCACTCATATGTCTAGTAAACAGAAGATACCTTTAGAACAGGATAAGTTAGAATTGAATCATACTGAAAAATTTATATCTGCTGACAATAGTAAGGTCATTCTGTATGTTCAAACTACTAAACCTGCTTCACTTGAGAATGTGTTAAAGGAGAAGAAATCTCCTAAGGCTAAAAAGAGCGAAGAGCCTAGTATAGGAAAAGAGACTAGTAAGACCAAACAGCAGAGTCCGAAGAAGTCTGCTGATAAAGCTAAACTGAATCAGACTAGTGGTAAAACTAAGTCATCTAATGAGCAAGCATCTAGTAAACCAAGAAGCATAAAAATAAGAAAAATTAAAATGCTTGGTATGGAAATGAGTCTTATTATGTGCAACCTGCTGCACATCCTCCTATGTATCATGCACCTCAGTTTCACTATGTACCTTACCCTGCTCATCCAATGCATGCATATCCTAGTTATCATGCACCATATCCTGCTTATGAACATTTTCCTTATCATACTGATCATCAACATAACTTATCTGATAATTATGGTAAAGATAAAACTTTTCATGCTCCTGCCAAAACTCAGAAGCCTAAGAAGCCTAAGACATCAACATCTTGGGTTGTCAAAGGTGGAACTAATCCTTCAGGACCCTCTCAATAAGGTACCTAAAAAAATTTTATTTTTGTTTTGTAGGTTAGGATTAGGAGTAGGAGTAAAGTAGAGAAGATTTGGTACTTGGACAGTGGATGTTCAAGGCACATGTGTGGAAGCATACATGAGCTGACTGATGCTGTTGCTGTGGATGATCCAAAAGTCACTTTTGGAGATAGCAAAGAAGGCAAGATTGTAGCTAGAGGAAGATTAATCAAAGGAAACATTGAGATATCTGACGTCTCATATGTTAAAGGCCTAAAGTACAACCTGCTGAGCATAAGTCAATTTTGTGACAAAGGATATTCAGTCATCTTTTCAACATATAAGTGCTACATTAAACAGATTGGTACACATAAGGTAATTTTATCTGGAAGACGACAAGAAAATGTCTACATAGTCGATTGGAATTCTGTTGACAAGAATTCAAGTGTTTGTTTGGTGGCTTCTGCACCAAGTGAAGTCAGTTGGTTGTGGCACAAAAGGATGAATCACTTAAACTTCAAGACCATCAACAGATTCATAAAGAATGATATGGTAGAAGGAATTCCAAAAACAGTCATGAGTAAAGATAAGCTTTGTGACGCATATCAGAAGGGTAAACAAATCAAGTCATCGTTCAAAAGCAAGAAGCATCAATCTTCTGAAAGAATATTGGAGCTACTACATATGGACTTATTTGGACCCATTGATCCAGTCAGCAATGGTGGAAAGAAATGATGCCTAGCTATTGTGGACGACTATTCAAGATATACTTGGGTGATTTTCATGAAGAAGAAAAGTGAAACCAAGGAACATCTTACTAATCTGATGGAACTGATCCAGAATGGGAAAACATAAAGATATTGAAGATCAGATCAGATAGAGGGACAAAGTTTACAAAGTCTACTGTTGAAGAGTATTGTAGTATGAAAGGAATACATCATGAGTATTCAGTTGCTAGAACCCCTCAACAGAATGGTGTTGCTGAAAGGAGAAACAGAACACTGAAGGAAGCTGTCAGAATAATGATAGCTGAAACTAAACTGCCTCAAAGATTTTGGGCAGAAGCAACAAATACAGCCTGCTTTACCCAGAACAGATGTATGATCAACAAAAATCAGAACGAGACTCCATATGAAGTTTGGAACAACAGAAAGCCAAATATTCACTATTTTAAGATTTTTGGTTGTAAATGTTTTGTATTGAATAATGGGAAAAATCAGCTTACTGCATTTGCGGAAAATGCTGATGAAGCTGTTTTTGTAGGATACTCTACTGTTAGTAAGGCTTATAGAGTTTTCAACAAAAGAACATTACTAATAGAAGAATCCATTCATGTAGTATTTGATGAGCCAAGTCAATCTTCTGAAAAGAATCAAAGTGCTAATAAAGATCTGTCTACTGATTTTCAGAAATTGAATGTTGAAAGAAATGAAGAATACGTTCCCATCATACTACCTAATCTCAGTTCAGCTGCTAACTCAAGTGCTGTTCAAGAACACAGTGCTGATAGTCTAACAGACGAGTTGCAAATAGCTGACAGACCAGAGACTGATCAACAGACCAGAACTGTTCAACAGACTATTACTGAATCTCCAACAGTAGTGTTGCAAGATCAAGACAGAGGACAACATTCAGATTTGCAACCTGATCTTAGATGGCTCAAGAATCACCCACTAGAGTTAGTGATTGGGATCCTTTGGATAGAGTGAAAACAAGAAGAGCTGCTGCTCAAGACTCTATGTTTGTTACCTTTCTATCCCAAATAGAGCCTAAACAAATTGAAGAAGCTCTTAGTGATTCCTTCTGGATTGAAGCTATGCAAGAAGAGTTAAATCAATTTGAAAGAAATGAAGTCTGGTACTTAGTACCAAGACCAAGTCATCAAAGGGTAATTGACACTAAATGGGTTTTCAGAAATAAAATGAATGAAGATGGTATTGTTACCAGAAACAAAGCAAGATTAGTGGCCAAAGGTTATTGTCAAGAAGAAGGAATTGATTTTGATGAAACATTTGCACCAGTAGCAAGACTTGAAGCAATCAGACTGTTTCTTGCCTATGCTGCTTACAAGAACTTCACTGTCTATCAGATGGATGTGAAGTCAGCATTTCTTAATGGAGAATTGCAAGAAGAAGTTTATGTTGAACAACCACCTGGATTTGAAGCTTATCAACAGGAAGACAAGGTGTATCGTCTGAAGAAAGCCCTCTATGGACTAAAACAGGCTCCAAGAGCATGGTATGATACTCTATCTGATTTTCTTTTAATTAAAGGATTTCGTAAAGGTAAGGTAGATAAGACCTTGTTTACAATTGAATGGGAGAATCATATATTACTTGTGCAAATATATGTGGACGATATTATCTTTGGTTCAACTAACCAACAGATGTGTGGCAAGTTCTCCAAGCTGATGCAGAACAAATTTGAAATGAGCATGATGGGTGAACTTAATTATTTTCTTGGTTTGCAAGTTAGACAGTTGCCTTATGGGATATTCATCAACCAAGCAAAATACACAAAAGATCTGTGTAAGAAATTTGGTATGGAAACTAGCTCTACTGCTACTGTTCCTATGTCTACTAGTCTTCGTTTGGATAAAGATGAAGATGGCAAATCATTGGACATAACCAAATACGGAGGCATTATTGGGTCACTGTTATACTTAACAGCAAGCAGACCTGATATCATGTACTCAGTTGGGGTTTGTGCAAGATTTCAATCAAATCCCAAGGAATCTCATCTCTTAGCTGCCAAGAGAATTCTGAAATATATCAAGGGCACTCAAGAATTGGGATTGTGGTATCCTAGAGAGTCTGAATTTGAGCTTATTGGATATTCAGATTCAGACCTTGCTGGATGCAAAATTGATAGAAAGAGCACAACAGGTGCATGTCAATTTCTGGGCAGTTGTCTGATCTCATGGATGAGTAAAAAACAGACTTCAGTATCCATATCTACTGCTGAAGCTGAGTATATAGCTGCTGGAGCTTGCTGTGCACAGATACTATGGTTGAAACATCAATTGGAAGATTACAACATCAAGATAAGTGGAATTCCAATCTACTGTGACAATACAAGTGCAATCTCTCTTACTCAGAACACTACAAGTCATTCAAGGACTAATCATATTGAGATCAAGCATCACTTCATTAGAGATCATTTGGAAAAAGGCAATGTTATGATTGAGTATGTTCATACAGATAATCAGATTGCTGACATTTTCACTAACCCTTTAAGTGAAGTAAGGTTTTCAACTCTAAGAGCTGAACTTGGACTACTTAATTTGGATGCATAAGCTGAGGGGGAACTTATCAGAAGACTAAAGTTCATCAGCACAGTCATCCGTTATTATCTTCAAGGATTAACTCTCAACATACTAGTTAACTTATGAATTCTTAAAGTCAGGGGAAACGTGTAAGACTAGCGGTACTTCTGATTAAAATATGATATTTGTTAATGACAGTTAGTTGAAGTTATGTTTTCAACAGAAGATTAAGTTATTGAAGATTGAAGATCAAATTATCTTGCTGGATTGACAAACAGCAGATGAAGATTACTAGCTATTGGCTTTCTCTAGTAATTTCAGATAACAGATCACTCGTATGTCAGATAAGTTAAACTCCACTCATCTGATACATTATATAAGCATGATTATAAATCGCATCTCTAGAAACACGCTTCTATAAGTAACAGATAGGTGTCGATAGAGTTTGCCGCCCATCTGACATTAAAATAATTAAAATTGAAATCCGCAATTCTCACCCGCACGATTGAAAAACTGTCAGATTAATCTTACGGCTCAAACTAATCACGATAACCAAAACAAAAGGAAACGTATAAAATCCGATCTGAACAGATCAGTCGTCTTACGCACACTAAAATTCCTGAAATTCTCAAACTCTCTAAAGCTATCTGCTCTCTAGCTCTCAGTTTTCTTACAGAATCTCATCTTAAATCTCAAAAATGGCAATCGCTGAAAGAAGATATTTGAACTACGACAAGTTCTTCGCAACCGGTACAGATCTAATGAGAGAAATTTTGAAGAAAATCAAGGATTCATCACGGGTACCCATCTTAGATGCTCATGATGAGTGGGTATTTCTGGAAGATGTGGAGCATTTCTACAAGACCAGAGAATTCAACAAAGATAAGACTATTATGTCTGCTACCATTGGGGGTAAGAAGATTTTCATCTCTGCCGCTGTCTTAAGTGAGGTTTATGGGTTAACAAATGAGGGAGGAGATGTGACAGACCTTGGGTCTGAAAAGGAAGAGGAGTTTTGGTTGGTTTGTGCAAAAGAGGGAGAGGAGATGTCAGGGTCTCTGATGAAAACTCAACTAAGAGATGAGTATCAGAGATTCGTTGACATAATTGCAAAGGTACTGGACTGCAGTACAAGTTCTCTGGATGGATTACCCAGAAGAAGGTACTACACCATGATTTGTATTCACTATGGGCTAAAAGTGAACTGGGCTGCCCATGTGTATGATCTGTTAAGTGACAAGAAGAAGAACTATGGCATTCTGCTTAGTGACCTGTTCTTGCGGTTAAAGTGTCATATGGGGAGTGGAAAAATAATCCATGGTGGAAAAGAATTCAAGCGTTATGAACCAGTTAGAAGTATGGAAACTTCTAAAAGAAAGGCACCTGCCAAGGCTGCTAAGGCCCCTTCTAAGAAGAGCAAGAAGGATGTTCACACTAGTGAGTCTGCTGATCAAACAGTGACTACCACCACTGTTGAAGCTGGATCAGATCAGCCTATGATTGAAGTTCCTGACAATGTAGTCAGTGAATTTGCAAAGAAGGTTGAGGAGATGGAGACTGGATCATCTCCTGAGAGAACATAATCTGAATAAGTTGTTCCCATTCAACCTGCCAAGAGAATGAGAACAAGAAGTTCTGCAAAAGGACCTCCTACCTCTAAGCCTACATGAAGAATTGCCAAATCAAAGGCAAAGAGAAAGGTTACATTCTCTGAAGAATCACCTGAAACAGTGAGGGAGATATCAGCATCAGCAGAGAGACCAATTGTTATTGAAGAGCCTGCTGCTAAACCTGCTGAAGACTCATCTGTTGCACTGTTTGCTGAAGTTAGAGAAGAACAGCAGACTAGTACAACAAATGAAGGGGATGCACTTCTTCTGCACCCTACTCCTGTTGCCGCCACTCCACTTCAAACAGTGGAAAGTCCTGAAGCAAAGAAGAGAAGAACTGGCAAGATTGTGATTCCCTACCTTACCGCCGTTAAAAAGAAGAGATTAGATGAGGCATAAAAGAAAAGAAAGGCCGAAGAAAAGGCTGAGGAAGATCGCCTTAAAGCCCTTGAGCTCAAGAGACTGGAGGAAGAGGCCAGTAAAATGACTCAAGAACAAAGGGATGCTGTTGAGGCAGCAAAGTTGGCTGCTGCTATTGAAGCAAGCACTAAGGACTCACATGGTCCAAAGCATACTGGAGGCATTGTAATTGGTGAACAGAGAGATCCCACCAAGCCTAAACCAATCATGCCTACTCCAGCAATACAACCTAAGATAAGAGAAGAGGTCAAACTAGCATTGGAGATTGTCAGAGATGACCCTGATGCTTTTTAAGAGTTTATTAAAAGGTTGGATGCTGAAAATGCAAAGATCACTCGTCTGACGATGTTCAACAAAGAGAAGATCAGATATAACAGATGGAGAGACTATCGTCTTACAAAGAGCAAAGATCAAATTGCAAGTTGGAAGCCCTTTGCTGATGAAGAAGCCTGGGTGCTAAAGTGGCTTGAGACAAGTTCTCTAACTCTAGCACTAGACTCAGAATTCTTTCTGGACAAATTATGACTGAGGATCAGTCACATTGCAAAGGCTGAGGCAAAGAAGATTTATGAATCTGTTCCTGAGGAGTATGCTGAAAATAAAGACCTCAAGGAAAGATCAATCAAGCTGGCAGTTTCCCAGACAATGGAAACATGGGCCAAGAAAACTAGGAAAATGAGGGGACAACCAAGTTCTATGATTCCCCTTCCAAGTCTAAAATAGATTGTCTATGGTTCTAACATTAGACCATATGAGGAGTTGCTTGAGGATCCAATCTCCCCATTCATTTCACTTGATGATTTTACTTGGATTTCTCATAGGTCTACTTTGGATAATTCAGGTCTGATGAAAACTGTTAAATCTATTAAGAAGGTTGAACCCCCTGCTGATAAAGATAAAGAGAAAGAAGATGCTTCTGATCCTGCCAAAGAAAAGGAAGGGACTTCTGATAATGCTGATCAAAAGAAAGAAAAAGAGGGTACATCTGACCCTACTGATCAGAACAAAGAACCAGAAAAAGATGGTACTTCCAATCCTGTTGATCAGAACAAAGAAAAGGAGGAAACCTCTGAGCCAGCTGATAAGAAGAAGGAAAGCACTCCAAATCCAGCTGACCAGATTAAGGAAAAGGAAGATATCTCTGGAATAAATGATCAGACTAAGGAGAAGGAAAGCACTCCTAGTCAAGCTGATGAGACCAAAGAGAAGGAGATTACTCCTGGTTCAGCAGATCAGATAGCTGAAACAGAACTTCTTGCCTTACCTCTAATTCCATCTGAAGTTGCCTCTACTTCTCAGAACTTACAGCAGACATCTCTGTTGGATTCAATTCAGTAGATGATTTCAAAATCAATGAAGGAGTTAGAAGAAAAGGTGACTGCTAATTTGTTGACTGCTGTAAGTCAACCAACTCAGAAAGCTGCTGCTGTTCCAACCTCTCTGATAGAAGATACTGCTCAAAATGTGAAATCTATATGTCAAGATATGGATGTAATCAGGAGAAGAACTCAAAGTACAGCTGCTGGTTGGAGGGATATAACAGAAACTGTTGAGATGGCCATCAAAGCCGAAGCTGAGACTTTGATGAATATGATGGCTGACTTCAAGGCATCTGCTGATCTATTGCTGGCAACTCAAATTCAGTTAGGTGACCAAGGAGAAGTTGTTCTAGACAGAATGGAAGCTTTTGAAGCCAATCAACTCAGACAACAAGCTCAACTTGATGCTATGGAAGAGAACATCAAACTTCTCTGTGATTCACTTCAGATTACACCAGTCTTACCAAAATATCCAATCAACCCTGCTGATGATGACAAAAAGGGGGAAGATAGGGTACTTAGGGAAGATAAGGTACCTTGTGATGAAGAAGAAAATGTTGAATTAGAAGGAACTGAAGTACTGGAGGAATCTGCTGAAAATGAAAAGACTGATGAAGACAATGAAAGCAGACCAACAGATGAGAAGATCACAGAAGAAGGTGAAGCTGAAGATGCTGAAACTAAAGCAAAGGCGAAGTCTGATAAAGAGATAGCTGCTGCTAAGGACTCAGCTGAAGAACAGCTTGATCTTGATGTAAAGTATAAGAAGATGGAGCTGCTGAGGAAAAGATTCTTCGAGGAAATGGAATCTGAATCTTCCAAACCTGATGAAGAAGAACAAGAAGAAAACAAGGAAACTGAGGAAGACAAGAAACAAGAAGACAAGACAGAAGACTAGTCTAGGCTAGATTACTTATGTCTTAAAATCCTTGTAATCTTTTATTATTTTGCATATCTCATCTACCAAACTTGTAATATGTAATCTTTTGCAAATCTATAAAAGTTCAAGTTTGAAATCCAATAGACTATTTCTATCTCAGAAATTTTTGAGGATCAAAACTTTAGTTTAGGTACAGGTACTTAGCTAAAGTTTTGTCATCATCAAAAAGGGGGAAATTGTTGGATGAAGATGAAGATGAAGTGCAAAGAAGATAAGAAGATAAGGGAAGGTTTTGATGATTTTCAAAACGTCAAAATCAGCTAAGTATGGAAAGCTTAGTGCCCATAGAAGAATTTTGAACAAGTAAAGAAGACATCAGAAGAGTTCAAAATTATAAGCCCAGAAGACTACTGATCTCGTGCTGAAACAGCGAACAGAAGGGTAGACCATCAGCTGACTCAAATCAGATTAGTTCAGAGTTTGATCAGCAGAGTGCCTATCAGCAGAGTTGTTTCGATTAGCAGAGTAGAAGAGATCATGAGATAGTTCAACGGTAATAAATGCACTTGGTGTAATAAATGCTGCAAGAGAAGGGTAGTAATGGCAAATGATTGAATCTATTCTCGGATCAGCAGAGTGCATTTAATGCAGCTACAGGAAAGTACAGCAGCAAAAGTACTGTAGCAGGGAGCCGTTCTGAATTTCGGGCTAAGGCTATGGATTTGAGATTTGATTTCCTTCAACGGTCACATTTTCAAATCCAAGTATAAATAGAGCTGATTTCAACGAGCGAGACACACAACAACATCTTGAGATCTCATTTTTGAAGCAGAAATTTTCTAAATCTCAAGAAGCTCGAACAGCTCACTCGTCTGGTGAAGTCATTTGTTGACAGAAGCCAAGTTGAAGAAAAGAGAAAATACATTCTGAGTGAATTTGTATTAGCTGAGTGTTGTGCGAAGTTTAAATCCATCTTTGTGGGTGATTTAACTTCAGAGGATAGGTTTTCTGAGTGATTTCCTATTGTGAGCTTACATCCTTTTCATTTGTTGTTTAGGTGTAAGTGGAGATATATTGTAAACTTTGTGTTTATAGTATAACCCAGAATCTAAGTGATCTGGAAGAGTGGACTAAAGGATTTTTATCCATATAACCACTATAAAAATTCTTTGTGTTGTTTTTGCATTTAAGTTTTCTTGCATATTTCAAAACTGCATAAGTAAACACTTTGAATTGTCTTAAAGATTTTAAAAGGCGTTTTAAACTGGGATAAAATCTTTAAAAGACTTAGTCTACTTGTGAAAAACACTTTCAAATAATCCGCTGCAATACTCTTGAAAAACTGTTTTGCTGAAAAACAGCTAAGTTATTATAATAAGAGTGGCCACTCTGCTGTTTCAGATTTGTTCACGAACAGCTTAGTCAGCTTACTGTTCTTCATAAGCTTAGCCTGCTGACAGAAGACTGAAAAGTTTTTAAGTCTAAAAATTTTCAGAGGTCTATTCACCACCCCCCTCTAGACCTCATTTGACCACATGGGACCAACACGTATAGTTGTTAAAAATATATTTAATCAATGAAATAAAATCCAGGTGAATAACATGTGAACTGAAGCCGGCTAGAATAATGATTATTCTGCAGACGAGTTTTCATCATAAATCTACAAATTTAAAATGCATAAAAATGAACCCATAAAGGGTAAAAACCCGAGAGAGAAAAATCTCTTATATTTTTTCAATATCAATAAACAACTATTTGAAAGTAAGTCCACAAGCCGGACTTTCATAGCTAACACAAATTAACTAACTAAAAATAGATAAAACTCCTAGAGGAAATAAAATAAGTTAATGATAACAACAAAGCCTTTTCTAAAAACGAAATAACTAAAAAGATAACAAAAATATTCTGCAAATCTCATCTTTGATATTCTTTCAAAATCTTCATGCATCAGTCTCCCACACTTGGATTGGATAGAACTCATCCTCAAGTTCGAATTGGGATCAAACCAGAGCAAGAGAAGATTCGACCGCGAATTTTAATCAACCTTTTAATTAATGGAAAAATGAATTTTAGATGTATGATACTGAAACCTTGATTTGGACACGTGAAATTCATAATGTAGTCTGCCCAATTAACATCATAATTTTCTGAAAATGTACCAATAACGAAATCAATTACATTTTTAGAGTATTTGTCATCTTCAATATTCACTGAAGCCATGACTTTAATAGACTCGGTTTCCTCCTTCGATTCATCATAAATTTCTTCATCAAAAGGAGGAGCATCGTCTTCTTCATTTGACTCATCATAAATTGGAGGATTTTCGTCCATAAGAAAAACATCTTTCGCATCTGATTCATCATAAATCGAAAGTCCTTCATCGACATAGTGAATGCTTTCACTTTTAGATTCATCATAATTAGGAAGATTCATCTCGATTTCCCTCAACAACTCGGGAAGATCAACTGGAAACGAAATTGTCGATGTAGCTCCTCCCGGTCATGGTACTCTCGAAATACTTGATGTTTGTGATATCTTTCACGCACCGCAAATGGCCGGGACAAATATGCAATCTTTCTCTATAGATCCTCAATCATCTCCATTGTAGCGAAATGCTTATGGTGTTGGACTTCCTCTTTCGGAACCTGCCCATGCCGGCCATGAACTTTGCCACCCGAAAACGAATGCGACTCTGATGCCAACTGAAGTCGGGCAGAATAATGATCATTTTGCAGACGAGTTTTCATAAATCTATGAATCTGAAATGCATAAAAATGAACCCAATATGGATAAAAACTCGAGAGAGGAAAATCTCTTCTATTTTTTTAATATCAATAAACAACTATTTGAAAATAAGTCCACATGCCGGACTTTTATAGCTAAAACAAATTAACTAACTAAAAATAGATAAAACTCTTAGAGGAAACAAATTAACTAACTAAAAATAGATAAAACTCTTAGAAGAAACAAAATAAGTTAAAGTTAACAACGAAGACTTTTCTAAAAACAAAATAACTAAAAAGATAACAAAAATATTTTGCAAATCTCATCTTTGATATTCTTTCAAAATCTTCATGCATCATGAACTTTGGGTAAGAACATATTTAAACTGTGACAATATATGAATCAATGAAAATTTAGGTGAAATTTGTAAAGAAACGGATGAAATCAGTAAAAGAAGCTTCAAATCGGTGAAAACTTGTTTAATCAATGAAAAGGTGAATAACTTGTGAAATCAATAAAATAGGTGAAAATGAGTTAAACTTTGACTGACAAAAACAAGGTGGAATTGGAATAAAATTGTTTAAATTGGAAAAAAGATCGGCGAAAAAAGGGAAAACAATGAAAAATGTATAATCGATAAAAAAGCGAAAAAATCGATAAAAAAATTAAACAGTGAAAATATATAAATCGATCGGGTGAAATTGGTAAACACTTATGAAGTTGGTAAAAAAACTAGTGAAACCAGTACGCAAAAATGCTCGTGAAATCGATCAAAGTTCGGGTGAAATTTATGAAGAAATTGATGAAACATGTTTCATCGGTGAATAACGAATATATTTGACGAGAAAACTACTATGATGAAATGAACTAAATAATGTCCTTATTATTTTATTTTAAAACCAATTTTATAAGATGTAATAATTAAATCAGTCATCATTTTATATTTTATTACAACTATTCGAAGCCATTTTTTTTATAAACCAATCGGTCATAAATATATGATATTATATGACATAAAAATATCTAATTTACTCTAATTTACGAAACATGCACATAAAATTAAAACTAGACATGTACAACGTATGTGCACTTTTCTACTATATTTTAAAATGTAAGAGAGTTGATGTATTTTTAATTTAAAAGGGACGAATATGATAGGCTAAGTTAATAAGAGAGACGAATATACTACAAAATAATTAAGAAAAACGAATGTGTTATAAGAGGGACAAATCTGATACACTACATTGATAAGAGGAACGAATCAACTACAAAATATTTAAGAGGGACGAAAGTGTAAAACTTGGCCCATAAGGAGTACCAAAAATGCTATTAACTAAAGATGTATTTATACTCGTAGTTGGAATTATGCCTGTTGGAGGTCAGACATATAACAATCTTCCTCATGTTCCGGTCAAATCCTCAAAACGGCTCTCTGCAACTATTCACTGCACAGTCTATTGTAAGGATCTATTAGTCGCATAAAATGCACCATGTTGATATGAGGTTTTCGAACTAAATCCTCTAATCATTTGCCATTAATACCCTTCTCGGACAATATTTATTACACCAATTGCATTTATTACCATTTGAAGCTGCTGATATCAACCAATCTGATTCCGTACTCAGCTTGAGATTAATAGTCTTCCAGACCGAATTCCAATCTTCTGATTATACTTGTCTTCTCGATTGAACTTTTTTAGAGGTTTGCTAAGCTTCCATTACTTTGCTGATGACTTTTGAAAATTATCAAAACCTCCCGAACAACACCACATTGGGCCTGCCTAAAGCACCTAGAATGTGGATGACACAGTGGGCCTTGGGCCGGGGAATAATCTAGCACAGATTGGTCCACCTGGCGCGACAGTACACCTACAAAAATAAAGAGACAATTTCACTTTTGATATCACAATTATACCTACTTTAGGGATTTGATACCACAACTATTTATGTCGACACATTTGATACCATATCTCAAATCAACTTTACACATCTAACACTTCCGTCAAATTAGTGACGGAATTGTCAAGAGATTGTCACGTGCCCGTTGGTTCTCGTGAAATCTAAATTGAGAATTTCACTTTTGATACCACAATTATACCTACTTTAGGGATTTGATACCACAACTATTTATGTCGACACATTTGATACCATATCTCAAATCAACTTTACACATTTAATACTTCCGTCAAATTAATGGGGGAATTGTCACGAAATTGTTGCGTGCTCGTTAGTTCTCATGAAATCTGAATCGGGGGGAAACCAATTCCAGGTGGCATCGTTTTTTGGGAGAAAATTGGTATGTCAGCTGCCCCATTTCATTACATAAAAGACGGTCATATATGTGGAGCCATAATTGTCTTCCTCTTCATTCACAATCACAAAAACAAAAATGTCTTCCTCTTCAACTGCAAACTCCAGGCGTTATTTCAGCACTGGAAGGGTGTTGAAGTGTTTTTGTCAAGAAACCACTATTCACAAGACTTCTAGGACAAACAAGAATCCAAGTAGGAGATTCCATTCTTGTAAGAAGTCTTGAGAATGGTGGTTTCTTGACAAAAACACTTCAACAACCTTTCAGTGCTGAAATAACGCCTGAAGTTTACAGTTGAAGAGGAAGACATTGTAAACTTTTATTTTTAATGGTCCACTTACCTAGCTTAATTACAAGTTTTAAAGTTGTGACTCTTCAAATTATTGAGTAAAAGCTGATTACAATATAGGTATATTAATGTTATAGTAACTTTCAAAAGATGATCACAGACTATGATGGTTGGTGGTTCATCTTCTAAGTAAGTTACTATGAATGTGGCCCATTTTTCTCATCTATAAAAGAGGGATACAACCTCTCCTCAATTATAAGTTTTTCCCATCACTTAAATAAACACATTGGTTGTATCATAAGGAAAGGATAGAGAGAAGAAGGTGAATCACAATTGAGATTTAAGATAGAGGAGTTTTTCAAGTGCTCTTTAGATCGAATGATTACTTTGAAGCAACGTCATATAGTGAAGACTCCATGGCGAACGGTATACCGATAAACTCTCGTATCTAAAATTATATTTACAATATGTGTTAGTTGATAAGCTTATTGTTAAAGTTTTTCCACATAAAGTTTAATATAAGTCTTACAATTGGTATCAGAGCCAGGTTCATTCCTCGTGATGATATTTTCTGAAATTTACTTTATCGCTGCAATAATCTATATGAACTTTCTTTGTTGTGTTGATTTCTTCTCGAGAAAAGTTTTTAGAGAAGTTCTAAATGATTTATGCTATATGATCATAACCAATTTAAATCAATATATATATATATATATATATATATATGCTTGCAGTATGTATATATTCTCTGTATGTTTAATTCTATATCTTGATTGATATTATGTTAGAAATTATTAAGATAAGTTTCTATCATATTTATCTAGATTTGGTTATCTTTAAGTTTATCACCGGATAAAATATGAGGACTTCTAACACATATTTGTTTTAGCATATTTAATTCATTTGTCTCAAGATCAGAATTATTAAACAAATGCCATTAGAGTTATGTTTAACATTATATTAAGTTTAATGCTAATACATGGTGCATTAAGTATATGAACAGTTTCATGCCAACATTACTGAAGAACGTCACAAATTTATATTGTGACCTTAATATACATAGTCATCAAATTTCAATTAGATATAAAAGGTTATTGATAGAGAATATTATTGGTTAGTCATTTGTTTGTAAAAGATAGCTAATCTTGTAGTTGCCAAAGTGACCTTGGTTAGTGAAATTTTATGACTATAAAGACCACATAAAAGTTTGATCATTTAGATGATATGAAAGACAATAATATTCTCGATTGCAGTCGTAGTTAAGAGATTGAGACTCACCCAAAGGAGAGTCACTTTTAATTAATTATAGACTGGGAAGGGTAACATAATTTATATTCATTTAGCGATTAGGATTGGATTCCCAAAGGTAACATAACTAATTGCATAAGTGAGATAAAATTATATTAGACCTACTTTTATGTTATATTAAGTGATTTACACCTGTAAAGAGTGAATAATAGATGTACTACTTTTCGCCCAAAGGAGAAATTGTAGTGATATCAATAAGTTCATCTTAATTGGCTTTATACCTCAATATGAGCATTAGTCTAATACTTTGCCTTATTATATTTGTTGCATCTTATTCAGCTATTACTCCTACTTTATTGCACTCATATGCTTCTGGTATTGCAACTCTTAATGGATCAAATTTCTCTGAATGGTACGAACAAATCCAATTCACCTTGGGCGTGATGGATCTAGACCTGTCATTGGTTACTGATAAGCTTGAGGAATCGGCTGAGGTTACCGTGAAAGAAGCCTGTAATAGGTCTAACAGGCTTAGGCTAATGTTTATTCACATGACCGTAGCAAATAACTTTAAGACTTCACTTCCCGCCGAGGTTGAAAATGTCAAGGACCTGTTAGCGACTATAAAAGACCGTTTTAAATCAACGGATAAGTCACTACTAGAAACACTCATGGCTGAATTGACCACCATGAAATATGATGGTGATACAAGAATTCAGGAACATATCCTGAATATGGCTGATAAGGCAGCTAAACTTGGAACTCTTGGCATGAAAGTAGAGGAGCCTTTCCTCGTGCAGTTCATAATCAACTCACTTCCTCCTAAGTTTGGCCCATTCAAAATCCACTATAATACCCAAAAGGAAAAGTGGAATATGAATGAGCTGAGTAGTATGTGTGCTCAGAAGGAAACGAGGTTGAGAAATGAAGGGCGCCATCTTGCACTGGCTGTAACTCATGAAGTAAAGAAGAATAACATAAAGAATGTGAAGAAAGGAAACAGAAACACACCAAAGAAAGGAAATGAGCCTGGGGAAAGTAGCCAGGGTCATGGAAAAGTTGTCAAATGCTACATTTGTGGCAGAAAGGGACATATAAAGAAGGACTGTGAAAAATGCAAGGCCTGGTTCGCAAAGAAAGGTGCTAATCTTTCTTTTGTATGTTATGAATCAAATCTTGTTGAAGTTCCTTCTAATACTTGGTGGATTGATTCTGGAGCAACGACTCATATCACAAATTCTTTGATGGGATTCCTTACAACCAAGAAGCCGGAGGAAAGTGAAAAGATCTTTATATGGGGAACCGTCACAAATCAAATGTGGTACTAGTAGGCACATATCGCCTTATCTTAGAGACGGGTCACCAACTGGATCTTCAAAACACTTTTTATGTGCCTTCGATTTCTAGGAATTTAGTTTCCCTGTCTAAGTTAGATGTTTGTGGTTATTCCGTTGTTTTCGATTGTCAAAAACTCAATATTATGATTAATAAAGTTATTGTTGGTTTAGGTGTTTAATATGAAGGTTTATATAAAATATCTTTAAATTATGAGTTTGCACAATCGTTATTAACTTCACAATCAGAAGTTGGCTTAAAACGTAGTCTAACTAATGAAAATTCTTCAATGTTGTGGTATAGGCGTTAGAGGCATATCTCCAAGGAAAGATTGGAAAAGTTAGTAAAGTCTGGAGTCTAAGAAAATTTAGACTATATTGATTTTCATATTTGTGTGAATTGCATTAAGGGTAAGCAAATCAAACACAAGCAAAAGGGTGCCACAAGAAGTAAAGAACTTCTTGAGATAATCCATACAGATATATGCAAACTACCTATTCCATGTTTTAGTGGAGAAAGATATTTCATCGCTTTCATCGATGATCTGTCTCGTTATGGCTATATCTATCTAATTCATCAAAAGTCTCAGGCCGTTGACGTCCTTGAGGTGTTCATTACGGAGGTCGAAAGACAATTAGATAGAAAAGTTAAAATTGTGAGATCAGATCGGGGTGGAGATATGATGAGTTGGGACAACATCCTGGCCCATTTGCAAAATTATTAGAAAAGCGGGGTATTTGTGTTGAATACACAATGCCTGGAATTCCACAGCAGAATGGGGTTGCTGAACGGCGTAATCGTACTCTTATGGATATGGTTAGGAGTATGTTCAGTTATTCAACTGTACCTATTTCATTGTGGAGTGAAGCCTTAAAGATCGCAATGTATATCTTAAACCGGGTTCCCAGTAAAGCAGTTCCAACAACTCCCTACGTGTGGACTGGTAGGAAACCTAGTTTAAGACATTTACATGTTTGGGGTTGTCCAGCGGAGGCTAGAATCTACAATCCAAATGAAAAGAAATTGGACTCACGAACAATATCTGAATATTTTATTGGATATCCATCAAAGTAAAAAAGGTACAAATTTTATTGTCCTAACCATAGTACGAGAATAGTTGAAACGGGCAACGCTAAATTTTTAGAGAATGGGGAATCTAGTGGGAGTAGTGAATCGAGAAAAGCTGAAATTGAGGAAGTTAGAGTGGATATTATACCATCTTATCTTTCTCAAGATAATGTTGTTACTCAACCTATACAACAAGTTGAGGAAAATGAACAAATTATCGATCCATCACATCATGGAGATGTCCCCATTGACAACGTTAATGTAGAACCACCACAACCGGTAGCTTTGAGAAGATCTCAAAGGGAAAAAAGATCTTCCATAACATATGACTATGTGGTCATTCTACAAGAATCTGATTTTGATATAGGTATTCAAAATGATCCAGTTTCATATTCACAAGTCATAAATAGTAAAGATTCTGATAAGTGGATTGGTGCCATGAATGAAGAGTTGAAATCGATGGATCACAATGATGTCTGAGATCTTGTCGAATTGCCTAATGAAAGTAAGAAAGTCGGTTGTAAATGGATCTTTAAGACCAAACGCGACGCTAAGGGCAATATCGAAAGATTTAAGGCCAGACTAGTGACCAAATGTTTAAGAGAGACATTTTCTCCAGTGTCTAAGAAGGACTCACTTAGAATCATTATGGCCCTTGTAGCTCATTATGATTTGGAGTTACATCAAATGGATGTGAAAACCGCTTTTCTAAACGAAAATTTAGATGAAGATATCTATATGGACCAGCCTGAAGGGTTCACAAAATAAGGACAAGAACAATTGGCTTGCAAATGAAAGAAATCTATTTAAGGGCTTAAACAAGCTTCCAGACAATGGTATATAAAGTTCAATGATGTTGGATAAGGATGAAGATGAAAAGCAATAAAGACAATTAGTAAAGGGAGGTTTTGATGATTTCCAAAACTTCAAATATGCTAAGTATAGGATAATTTAGCTGATATTCCTTAGAAGAATTTTGACCAAGTAAAGAAGACTATCAGAAAGGTCAAATATTCAAGGTCCAAAAGACTACTGATATGCTGAAGGAAAGATACCAGACTGGTGAAGATCAGCCGACTCAAATCATATTTGTTCAAGTTTGGGATCAGCTCTGTTCATCATCAGACTTGCACTTTCGATCAGCCAAATGGAAAGGATCAAGAAGTCTACCCCACTGTAATAAATGCCCCTGGAAGTAATAAATGCTGATGTACAAGGTTATTAAAGACAAATGATTGAAGAAAGACTTCGTATCAGCTTGGTGCATTTAATGCTGCCTGACAGATCGTACAATTCGCAGTACTGTCACTGTGCAGAGAGCCGTTCGCGGATTTTAAGGACCAGAAATCAAGAGATTTGAATTTTATCTCTCTTTAACGGACAAAATTCAAAGAGTGACTATAAATAGCTGAAGAGACGAAGGAAGAAAGTGAACACAACTTCTGAGAGATTGAAATCAAAGCAAAATATCTTCTAAGTCTCAAAAGCTCAAGAACAGCTCACTCATCTGCTGAACGTCATTTGTTGACAGAAGCCGTTGAAGTTAAAAGAAAACATTTTCTGAGTGAATCTGTAAGAGAGAAAAGAGTTATGAGGAGTTCTTATCCATCTTAGTGAAGTGATAAGTCTCTGTAGAATAGGCTTTCTTTGTAATTTCCTATTGCGCACTTGTGGCCTTTTTATTTGTTGATTGGCGCAAGCAGAGTATATGGTAAACTGTGTGTTTATAGTATAACCCAAGATCTAAGTGACTTGGAAGAGTGGACTAAAGGATTTAAATCATATAACAACTATAAAAATATTGTGTGTTCAAACTTGCATTATTTTCTAGCATATTTACAAAACTGCATAAGAACACTTAAGAACTGTTTGAAAGGATTTTAAAAAGGAGTTTTCATAAAACTGGGGATAAAATCTTTCAATCTACCAAACTTACTTGTGAAAAACACTTAAGATATCCGCTGCAAGTATTCTGGTATTAAAACTGATTTTAACTAAATCAGCTAAGTGATTATCAGATTAGTGGTCTACTGTGCTGTTCAAAGATTTGTTCGCGATCAGCTTAGTCAACTTACTGTTCTATAACAGCTTAGTCTACTGACAGTTAAACAGAAAGTTTTAAAGTTAAAATTTGTTTAAAATTTTAAGAGGTCTATTCACCCCCCTCTCTAGACCTCATCTGATCACTTGGGACCAACAAGTGGTATCAGAGCAAATGGTTCATTAGAATCAGCTGCCTGATCAACGAGCTTGATTCGAATGTTTTTCAAAGGTTTTCAAACTTTTTCAAAAAGAGCATATTTTTGAAAAACTAAAATTTTTGAAAAATGGATTGTATCAGCCATGTTCCCCACATAGCTGGTATGAGCTTTGAAGACTGGAGGATCAGAATGGAGATCTTCTTAGCCGCCTATAATGACAACATGTATACTTGTATCATAAAAGGTCCATTCAAAATCACCAAGACCATCAAAGTTGATGAGGTCAATATAACGGTGGAAAAAGATCTAAACGAAATGACAGCTGAAGAAATAAAGTTGTTCAACCTGGACAAAGTTGGGCGTTTTATCATGACCAAGACCCTTGACAATGACAGATTTGACAAAGTCAAGCATTGCAAAACTACCAAAGAAATGTGGGATAAGGTCCGTGATATGAGCGAAGGAAACGACGCTATCAAAGAGCATCAGCTGAGTGTTGCTCTGGAAAAGCTGGAAAACTTCAAGATGAAGTCTGCGGAAACCATTGATCAGATGGATACAAGGTTTACAAGGACGCTGAACGAGGTTTTAAAGCTTGGAAAAACCTTCACTGATAAGGAGATAACCGTCAGGGTGCTGAAGGCTCTACCTCCGAAGTTCAACATGAAGGTGACAGCCATGGAGGAGTCTAGGGATCCTCGAAAGATCTCACTCACCGAGCTGTACTCAGTACTCAAGGCGTACGAGTATAAACTGCCAAGAATGGGTGTTGAAAAAACCTCTACTTCAAGTCCCACAACTGCCCTGGTTGCTGCTGAAAATCCTAGAAGGCCAGCCTACAAAAGCAAAGATGTGGACTCATCTGATGAAGCCACACTACTCAACAAAAAGGAGTACACTGCTGGAGACGTTGCATTGCTGATGAACAATTTTAAGAAGTTCTACAAAAGAAAAATGAAGTACAAATACAACAATGCTTCTACTTCTAACCCCACTTCTTCTTCTCAGGATAAAGATTCTTATAAATCTATGATGTGCTACAACTGCAGGAAACTGTCATTTCATCAGAGACTGCCCATATCCTAAAACTGAAAAGTACACTGAAGAAGAAAAGAGAATCAGAAAGGAAAGAAAGCATCAGAAAGGCAAGGTGCTGGTGGCAGAAGTGGAAAAGCTAGCTGATATCTACTCATCAGATTCAGATTCAGATACTTCTGATGAAGGATCTTCTGATGAAGAGAGTCCTGCTCTTCTCTGCCTGGTGGCTAAGGAATCTGATTGCTCTGAGGATGATGAGGTAACTCCTCTTGATAATGAATTATTTAATTCATTTGAACAAATGATGCTTAACAATACAAGTATTGCTGAAGCATTTGCAAAGCTTAAGGAAGAGATGATATTGCTAAAAGAGCAACATATCTCACTGAAACTCAAGGCTTAAAAGCCAAAAGAATCAGATGAATATAAACAGCTTGAGCAAGAAAATGAATCCCTGAAAGCTGAATGTGAAGTTCTTAAAGGAAAAGTAATGGAACTTGAGAAAATAATTGAGTCTCATGAAAAGTCATCTGTTGCATCCACTCACATGTCTAGTAAACAGAAGACACCTTTAGATCAGGATAAGTCAGAACTGAACCATACTGAAAAATTTATATCAGCTGACAACAGTAAGGTCATCCTGTATGTTCAGACTACTAAATCTGCTTCACCTGAGAAAGTATTAAAGGAGACAAAAACTCCTAAGGCTAAAAAGAGCAAAGAGCCTAGTATAGGAAAATAGACTGGTAAGTCTAAGCAGAAGAGTCCAAGGAAGTCTTCTGATAAGGCTAAAACTAATCAGACTAGTGATAAAACTAAGTCGTCTGTTAATGAGCAATCATCTAGTAAATCAAATAAGCATAAGGACAAGAAAAATCAAAATGCTTGGTATGAAAATGAGTCATATTATGTGCAACCTGCTGCATATTCTCCTATGTATCATGCACCTCAATTTCCAACTTACTATGCACCATATCATGCTCATCCAATGCATGCATATCCTGCTTATCATGCATCATATTCTGCTTATGAACATTTCCCTTATCATGCTGATTATCAACAACATGGCAAATCTGATGAACGTGATAAAGGAAAAACTGTTCATGCTCCTGTTGAAACTCAAAAGCCTAAGAAGCCTATGACATCAACATTTTAGGTTGTCAAAGGTGGAACTAATCCTTCAGGACCCTCTCAATAAGGGTACCTAAAACAATTTTTATTTTGTTTTGTAGGTTAGGATTAGGAGTAGGAGTAAAGTAGAGAAAATCTGGTACTTGAACAGTAGCTGTTCAAGACACATGTGTGGAAACATACATGAGCTGACTGAAGTTGTTGCTGTGATGGTCCAAATGTGACGTTTGGAGATAGCAAAGAAGGCCAGATTGTAGCAAATGGAAAGGTGATCAAAGGCAACATTGAGATATCATTTTTATTGGAACTTTGACCGTAGTGTCCAACTCTTGAAACATCTCCACATGTTTGGTCATATGACTCGTACAACCACTGTCAATATACCAAATGTGCTTCTCGTTTGATGAAGGTTGACAAGCCATGTAAAGGTGTTCTCCTTCTGACTCATCCTTGTCCTCGCTAAAATTAGCTTGATGTTTGTGCATTTTTCCGTTTTCGTATTCTTGAGCCTACCAATTTTCGCAATATGCCCAAACTTATCACAAAACTCCCATGTCTTCTTCTTCCAACAATCCTTTGTAAGATGATTTATCTTCTTGCACACACCACGTGATGGAAAATTGTTTCTTTTCTCTCCTACTTGATTGTTGATAGGACTTTTGTTGACAAAATTATTTTCTTCTTTCGTATCGGATGATTTGTTAATGTGCCTTGATTGAAAGGCCTCTTCGATTGGATTTTCCACCTTCTTGTTAATTCTTTGTTCGTGTGCTTGAAGAGAACCCACTAGCTCATTAACAGTGATTTTAGTGAGGTCCTTAGACTCTTGAATGGCAGGAACAAGTGATTCGAATTTTTCAGGAAGGGTTATAAGTATTTTCTCTACTACCCTTCTATTTTCCATTTTTTCTCCTTGTAACTTCATTTTGCTAACTATTTCTTTAACTCTAGAGGAGTAGTGTTTGATGGACTCACTTTCCTTCATTCGAAGATTTTCGAACTCCATTCGGAAGGTTAATAACTTGATTGCTTTTACTTTCTCCGTACCTTGATATTCTTCTCGTAGAATCTCCCATGCTTCTTTAGCCGTAGTCGCAACGACTATTCGGATGAATATTTCTTGAGTTACAGTGGCTTGAAGGAATGCAAGAGACTTCATGTTCTTCGTATACTCTTCTTTAGTTGAGGTATGACAAGAGCACTATCATCTTTCGGTTCTTCATAACCATTTTTAACAATTTCTCATAACTCATTTACTATGAGAAAAGCGTTCATTCTTACCACCCAATAGTCGTAGTCTTCGCCTTTGAAAATCGGTGGTGTAGGAAGCGTTATATTTGATGAACCCATTTTTTTGAACTCAATCCCTTAATATCAATGAGCTCTAGATACCACTTGTTTGATTTTTGAGGTTGAATCAATTGTAAAGTTGATATCAACTTGATGGTTTGTTTGTTAATTATTCGTAGTTAGTTGGAGGAGAATGATTTTTGGAGAGAATTCTTTTTTTCAATCAATTGCTTTTTTCTTCTTTCTCATTTGAATTGTATACATATTTATAGTTGTCTTTGGAACATTCTAGATTGTCTAGGACTAACCGAACTTTCTAGTACAATTCACATTTTCTAGATTTGACAACATCTATCTTGGATACTTAGGATTTATTGATATTATTCTAGATTCTCCTACAAAGTGCTGTTTTGGAATTTACATGTGATATCTTGATATTTCTTGATAAATGTAGAACTTTCTAGAAACTTAGGCAAAATATCTCACATTTCAACAAATTTGTCCAAATAACTGTTATTTTTAATATTTAATGTTCAAAATATGAATTTTAACTTAACATAGAAAAATTAAAATCATTTTTAAGAGTATAATTATTTATTGGTACGGGTGTTAGTGTCAAGTCAAAGTTATTTTATAATATACACACTCATATATATATATATATATATATATATATATATATATATATATATATATATATATATATATATATATTCCGATAAGAAAGCGCTCTTAGTTTAGCTCGGTAGAACATAGGTCTCCAAAACTCAATGTTGTAGGTTCAAATCCTATAGAGCTTGCTTTGTTCTTTGGAGATCAAATTAGACTGAAATGGATTCAGTCACTTTGCACAACAATTAGAATTTGACATACTTATGGATGAAAGAAAGGCGGAGGCCAATCAAAAAAAGAAATGTTAATTAATCAAAGGTCCAACTTATCACCACACCTGTATTGTAAATATGCAGTTACGAATAATCCAATATATATATATATATATATATATATATATATATATATATATATATATATATTATCCACTAATTGGCATACTATTCACTTATCTTTAAATCAATCTTTTTACATAGACAAACATTAAGATGAGTTTGGCCTGGCGTTTGTATTATTGTTTTTAGAATAATTAATTATGCTATAATCATTTTTATGAAATTATGATAATTACTTCTACCAAAATTTACTGAGCATTTGAACTTTTACTTTTGAAAATTGTTTATTCTTTTGGTTTTTCAAAGGTTTAATCCCTTGTAAGGCGTGTCAGACACATAAAGTGGGATCATCTCCCAACAAGAATTCGAACATGAATCCGCTACTTTGTAATGATTTCAAAATTATTTTAAAAATGTGAATTTTCATATAATTTAGGAAACTAATCTTATATTAATGAGAAAAAAATACTATATAAATACCTCTTAACTTTCACAAAACACGAGACAACAATCTATACTAATTCTAAATTTTAATTTGTACAATTATTTCTTGTTTAATTTATTTTACACTTGAAATTTTGTTGCTACGTCAACCTCAAAAGTCCAACAACTTCAATGACATAGTCTAAAAAGTAAAAACCATTTAATCAAACGCAACAACCGTTTCTCCAAGAATTCAAGTGGAAATCAAACAAAGTCATCGGCCTATGATAGATCTTAGTAGCAAAACATTTTAATTCCCACGTTCGGCTCGAAATAATGCTTTAGGGCTAACTGGTACCACCCCTCTAAAATATAGGGGAAACTAAACTTATTTCACTCTTTTTAGATTGATTCTAACAACTTCACTGACATGGTCTAAATACCATTAAATCAAACCAAACATCAGTTTCTCGAAGAATTAAATTGGAAATCAAACAAAGTAATCAGTAGTGAATTATGAATAACCTCTGATAGATTCAGTAGCTAAACATTTTAATTCCCACGTTCTGCTCGAAATAAGGCATATAATTCTCGTGTAAGTGTACGAACGCCTCGATTCCATCACCCTCTTTGTTATTCATCAAAATAACAATGTTCTCTGAAAACATGGTTCCAACACTTGCCCAAATGGGTTTACCCCAACCAAAATCACCTTCATAGAATCCAAACTTGCTCCAATCACTAAACCACAATACGTTCACACCGCCACCCATTATTGTTTCAAGGGTACTCAAAGCAGGATCAATTATGATTCCGTCTCCTCCATCGTCTCTAGAGAATATAGATGCGCAATCTTGAATTGTTTTATCGATTGCATCACCTAGTAAACAAACCAAGTCTTCAAAGCCAATTTCCTTTGTCTTATTCGCTTCAATGTTTAGGAGTGCCTGTAGTACTAAATTGCCGCACACATTGTTAGGTAGTGGTGGGAGTACTGTTCTCCCCCTCATGTTAACGGCTTGCGCGATGAGGCAAGGTCTCGATTTCCCTGCTTGTTTTGCTTTGTCGACGTCTATGAGAGCTTTGGCTATAAGGGCACACACTATACGTACCCTTGAGACTGGCTTCTGGATTTTAGCTCTTAAACTGGTTATGGCCTCTTTACTAAATACGAACCTTTTGGCAATAATGGATGCTTCTCCGGTTCTTGTTGGATTGGAATCCACATCTAAATCAGTATTGATAGAATTCTTACCCGGAAACAACGATGGAGTGTTGAAACTGATCGGAGACAATGATACTGGAGCGTCTCCTAACATTAAATTGCTGGCATTTGCCAACGCGGAAATGAATGTCCAGAGCGAGGAAGCATCGACAATACTATGAGAGACGCTCACGCTGACAGCAATACCTCCACACTTAATGAATTCAGTGAACTGAATGGATAGAAGTGGATCCGTCACTTCACCCACCTCATAGCATTGGCATGGAAGAAGCATTTCACTCAGCAGTTGGAGATCATTAGATCTAATTAGATCAATTAACTCATGATCAACAACTTGTGCTTCGACGAATAAAGCACCTTGGTCGCTGCAATCAACAAGGCGATCCTTTCGGATTTGTCTTCCGGCTAAAGGATAGAATAGGTGTAAGATTTTGGACAGTGATTCTTGTAATTGATCGGATTTGACTTTTCTTGAGTTTTCGGATTTGTAATACAGAATGACAGCAATGTTCATTAATGGGCTAAGCTCATCTGTGGATGATATCTTGTAGTTTTTGAGGTTTGCAGGAGTTGAGGTACATGGTTTAATCAGTTTCCTGTTTATTACATTCACTGCCATGCTTAACCTTTGTTGAAATTCAGAAACTAGATCTAAGACTTAGAGGAGGGAACGATATGTATACGACTTTCCCTTGATTTTTCAAGAGATTAATTAAAGAATATTTTAAACACACAGATCTACACTGTGTATTTAGAAAATTAGATGAAAAGAGCAACTTCGGACTTCAGTTCAGGCTATTGTGAGATTTCCGTAGTGGTTCAATGGACACGCTATTAATTTATGTTATTCATTTGGCTGATTTATACTCAGAAACCTGAAGTTTACTCATATTACAATAAAACCCCTTCTAGTTTTAAAAATTATAAGGACACCCCCTGTGATTTAAAAAGTCCTACCAAAACACCCCCTGCAACTTGTAAAAATGTTTGGGTCTATTAAGCCTTTGAAGCATTTAACGATACTAAAAAAGTGCACGTACGTTGTACATGTCTAGTTTTAATTTCATGTGTATTTGTCGTAAATTAGAGTAAAATTAGCTATTTTTATGTCATAGAATATCATATATTTATGATTGGTCAATTTATTATTTAAGAAATTTATTTTTATTAATTATTATTGGTTTATAAAAAAAGATGGATTTGAATAGTTGTAATAATATATAAAATAATGACTAATTTAGTCATTACATCTTATAAAATTGGTTCTAAAATAAGATTATAAGAACATTATTTAGTTCATTCCATCATAGTAGTTTTCATGTCAAGTTTATCGACACATGTTTAATTTGTTTCTTCATAAATTTCACTCGAAATTTCATCGATTTCCACTAACATTTTTTCTTATTGGTTTTACTAGTTTTTTTTAACGAACTTCAATGTTTACCAATTTCACCCGAAGTTTCATCGATTCATATGTTTTCACTGTTAAATTTTTTTTATCGATTTTTTTCGCATTTTAATAGATTATAATATTTTTCATTGTTTTCCCGTTTTTCGTCGATCTTATTTCCAATTTAAAACATTTTCTTCTATTGCACTTTATTTTTGTCAGTTAAAGTTTAACTTGTTTTCACCTATTTCACTGATTCCACATGTTATTCACCTAAATTTTTCATGGATTAAATATGTTTTCACGGACTTCAAATTTTTTTGACTGATGTTATCCGTTTCTTCACAAATTTCACCTAAACTTTCATCGATTTATATGTTCTTAATGTCTAAACTTTTTTTTATCAGTTTATTTTTTTTAGCAATTTATCCTTTTTTTTTATCGGTTATAAAATTTTTCATTGTTTTCTCATTTTTGGTCGAGTTCTTTTGTTTTTTTCTTCAGTTTAAACCATTTTTCTATCGATTTCACCAATTAAACTCTTTTTTAACTGATTTCACTCGTTTTTACTATTTTAACCCGTTTTACCTATTTATCATGTTTTTAAACTAATTTCACATGTTATTCATCTGAATTTTTCATTGATTAAATATGCTCTTACCAACTTTACGTTTTTGACCAATTTTACCCCTTTTTCACTAGCTTTACCCAATTTTACACTGGTTTCATCATTTTTCTTAGAAATTCCATTCGAATTAATTTTCATCGATTTCACAAATTTTGAACAATTTTACCTTTATTTTAATTGATGTTACTCGTTTTCATCCATTTTTCATAAATTTTACCCGATTTTTTTATCGATTTCAAATGTATTTAAGATTTCATGCATTTTTTTCACCAGTTTAAAGTGCACATACGTTGTACGTGTTTATTTAATTTCAATGGTATTTTGTTGTAAATCAAAGTAAAATTAACTCCATTATGTCATCAAATATTACATATTAATGACTGCTATTTAATTTATTAACTTCATCATGGCTATTTTCATCGATTTCTTTAGTTTTTTCGGTTTAAACCATCTTTCTAATGGTTTGACTTTGTTTATGTTGGTTAACTTTTTTCATTGTATTGATTTCACTCATTTTTACCATTTTAATCAATTTTCACATGTTTTCACCAACATTAGCCTTTTTTTAATGATTTTACCCGATTTTCACACATTTCATCATTTTTTATGTAATTTCATCATTTCACCGATGTCATCCATTTTTTTTGCAAATTTCACATGTATTTATCGAATTTTCAACTCAAATAATTATACATCTTCTATAAATTTTAAGTATATCTCAAATTATTTCACTTACCTTATAATTTGAAAGATATTTGTTTACCAATCTAAGCCATTTAACTTATTATATTAACTAGTTTAATTTAATTTACATTGATTTTTTCTGATTTTATATATTTTTGCTGATTTACTCGTTCATGATCAATTATAACCTATTGTCCATTTTTTTTCAAATTTTTCATCAATTTCTTTTGTTTTCTCCTATTCAAACTAAAAAAAAAAAAATCTACTGCTTTAGTTCACACTGTTTTTGCTAGTTAATTTTTTTTTTCTTTTTCTGATTTTACTTATTTTGATCAGTTTAACTTTATATTTCACTGATTTCACATGTCTTTTTCTTTTTCTTTTTTTATATTTTTTTTATCAATTTCACTTGAATATTCATTAATTTCACATTATTCACAAACTTTAACATTTTTTCAATGATTTAACCAATTCTTCATATATTTCACCCGTTTTTCAATGTTTTCACCGATTTATTTCCCATGTTTTCACAAATGCCGCCGTATTTTTATCGATTTTATTGGCACTTTTTATTACTGATTTCACCCATTTTTTCATCTACTTCACCAGTGTTCATAAATTTCATCTCGATCGATATCACATGTTTTCATCAATTAAATAAAATTAATTTGATTGATTTATTTCATTGATTTTTCATCCTTTTTTTCACTTATTTCACACGTTTTTCTCGAAAAGATCCATGAAAATTTGAGGTTATGTTTCTCATGTCAAATAAATATTACTTAGTTCACTAAGTCATAAGCATTTTTGTTCATTCATAGGTAAGAGAGATTCTACTTTAACATATTTTAAGATATTTAAGAGAGTTTGATTTTTTTAAGGAGTGACATATTGTACTAAATCTTTAGATGAAACAAATAATATTAATATTTACATAACACCATATTGGTAATACATTATAATAATTTTACAAATATACTTCAGCAACTACTCAAAATAATAGGATTTTTATTTTTTATGTGTTATAGGAGAATAATAATGACATTGTAAAAGTGATGTAAGAGTTAATTTCTTAATTATTGAAATTAATGGGGCTTTTGGAACTTTACACCCTGAAATTATAGGGTTTTGGTACTTTGCACCCTAACTTAAAAGTTTTGGCACTTTGCACCCTGGGAATACAATTTAGTTGGCACTTTGCATTATGCAATATAAAATTCTGGCACTTCGCACCCAAAAAATATAATTTCTGGCATTTTCAACCCCGACTGAATATGATAACCTAAATTATGTAAATAACATGCAATATAATAATGTGTTAGATACATAAATGTGTATTTTAGATATAAAGTAAATAATCTTGAGAATACTTGAAAATAAAATGAAGACAATGTCTTTTTTTTTAATCTAAATATTACAGAGAAAAAATATTAAAATAAGTTATTATAAAGTAAAATAAATTTAGAATAACAAGTTTATGATTGTTGTGCACAGACATGACCATTTTATCTCTACATCGCTGACATTCATGAGTCTGGTTTTTTTAAGGTGCAAAATGTCATACAAATTATATTTTTAGAGTGCAGAGTGCCAAAAAATTTAAATCGGGGTGAAAATGCTAATATTTCATAATTTTAGGGTGCAAAATGCCAACATTCTATATTTTAAGGGTGCAAAATCTATATTGCCAAGGTGCAAAGTGAAAAAAAAATTGAAAATAACTATTCTACCCTTCTATCAATGAATTTTCTCACTAAAACACAAACTAGGGTGCAAAGTGCCAAATAAGTTATATTTCCATGGTGCAAAGTGCCAAAACTTTTAAGTCAGGGTGCAAAGTGCCAAAACTCTATAATTCCAGGGTGCAAAATGCCAAAAAACCCAAATTTTTTAATGTAAAAAATAACTATAATAAAACTTCATATCTAATTTGAATATACTTTTGTTTTTCTTCCATATTCATGGTGCTTGGTTAAGAGGAAAAGAAGTTACAAATTTTCCTATCAAATTTTTGATGAGAAATTTTAAGGAAAATTCATGTCTAATTATATTTTATTAATAAATTTGACAACTTGAATAAGGGCATTTTTGTCTTCACGAAAAAAGAAAAAAACTTAAATTATTCACACTTTTAGTATTAGTATAGATATACATTTTTTAAAAGAAAATTCTTATATAGGTGTATGAGAGCTTTGTTGGATGAAGCTGATGAAGATAAATGAAGGTTTTTATATGTTTTGATGATTTCCAAAACTCATCATCCATTTATTGGAAACTTAGTAAACCTCCAAATTTTCAATTGAAAGGACAAGTAAAAATCATAAGATCGAATTTCGATCAATACAAGTGATATTAAGATGTGTACGAAATTAGACTGATGGATATCAGAAGAGTCAAATCAGATGTTTTCGCTTTGATTCAGCAGAGTACTCATCAGCCGAGTGGATTCGATCAGCTAAGTAGAAGGGATCAGAAGTCATTCCAACGGTAATTGATGCAATTGGTGTAATAAATGCTGTCGAAGAAGGATAATTATGACAAATGATTGAAAAAGTAAATTCAAATTACCTCGTAGTAGTGAACAGTTGCATAAAGAGTTACCTCATTGCCAGAATCATCTGATTCTTTAGCCATGAGACAGAGCAATGAATGTGTCTCTTCTTCAGTAGAGCCATCATCTGATGTCTCTGAATCTGAGTCAGACGAGCAAATTGTCGCTATATTTCCAGCTTCATCCAACAATACCTTCCTATTATCGTGTCTCTTCTCTTTTCTGATTTTCTTTTCATCCTCAGTGTACTTCTCAACTTTAGGATATGGGTAGTCCTTGATGAAATGTCTCAATTTCCTGCATTTATAGCACATTAGTTTAGATTTATAATTATACTTACTATCACATGAATGAGAGGTAGTGTTAAAAGTAGAAGTATTGTTATATTTATTCTTTATTTTCCTTTTATCGAACTTTTTGAATCCATTAAGTAACAACGCAATATCACCAGCAGGGTACTCATTTTTGTTGAGCAGCATGGTCTCATCAGATGAGACCACGTTCTTTGCTTTTCTGGCTGATCTTCTTGGTTTTTCCGCAACAACTAAGGCATATGTGGGATTAGAAATTGAAGTCTCTTCTATACTCATCATAGGCAGTTTATACTCACACGCATTGAGTACCGAAAACACCTCAGTCAGAGAGATCTTCCCCAAATCTCTTGATTCTTCCATGATTGTGATCTTCATGTTTAACTTGAGGGCCATCGCCTTTAGAACATTAACTGTGATCTCTTTATTAGGAAAGAGAAAAGACACAACAAAAGTAAGGTAATGTTGGCTAAAGCTGAAAAGATAGCAGCCATCTAATCTTCTGATTCAAATTCAGTGACTTCAGAAGATGACTCTACGGAAGATGAGACACCTGCACTACTCTATCTCATGGCCAAAGAACAGATGACTGATAATGAGGTAATTCTTTCTGAAGATGAAAGTGCGCTATTTAGTTCGTTTGAACAAATGATGATAAAAAACACGAGTATTGTTACTGCATTTGCAAAAGGGAAATTTACATAGATACCCTCTGCCTATTACCTAAATACAAGAACTTACCATCGTGTTTGAAAATTACAAAGATACACCCTTGACTTAAACGGCTATTAGTCAAACGTAACAGACGAAATGCCCTTAATTATTTTATATATTTGCACATTTTCTTTTAACCAAAATAGAGAAATTTACATAGACAATCCCTGGCTATTACCCTAATCACAATAATTTACCCTCATGTTTCAAAAGTTAGAAAGACACCCCTTTGACTTTCTGTGATGTTGGGTGGGAGTATTGGTTTATTAATATTTTTTTAAAAAATAAATAATTCTAACTTTAATTTATAATTCTTTTAACTTATGTTAAAAAAAATTAATTAAATTTAAAATTGATTTGTTTTGTTTTTGTAAGAAAATGAATAACATAATTTATCGAATTGTGTTAGTATAAATAAATTTATCAAATTTTAAACTTGTTTCTTACTTTATTAACCAATTGTGTTATTATAAATAAATTTATTAAAATTTAAGTTGGTTTTTTTTAATTTTGTAAGAAAATATATGTTATTAAAACTTTAATTACCGAATTATGTTATGTAAATAAATTTATTAAATTTTAAAATGGTTTGTTACATTTTTTACCAAATGTGTTATTGTAAACAAATTTATTAAATCTTAAATTCGTTTTTTTTGTAAGAAAATGTATATTATTAAGACTTTATTTATCAAATTGTGTTATTTTAAATAAATCTATTAAATTTTAAATTGATTTGTTTTAATTTTATAAGAAAATATATGTTATTTAGACTTTATTTACCGAATTGTGTTATTTTAAATAAATATTAAATATTAAATTGGTTTGTTTTAATTTTAAAGTTTAAAAATTTATTTACAATATTTGTTACACGGTTATAAAGAGACCCCCTATAATATAAAATATACTAAAAATACAACCCTTGGGGGCAAAATTGGAAAAATAATAAAATATTTTGATGACATCATCATCTACCATTAAAAATTAATGTCGTAAAGGGTCTCCCTGTAATATTATTTTAGTTGAGGGGTGTTTTTTTAACAGGAGGGTAAGTTCTTGTAATTAAGTAATAGTCAAAGGGCGTCTCTGTAAATTTTCCTTTGCAAAACTTAAGGAAGAGATGACTATGCTTAAAGAGCAAAATACATCACTGAAACTTAAGGTTGAAAAACCGCAAGCTTGAGCAAGAGAATTAATCTCTGAAAGCTGAATGTGAAATCTATAAAGGAAATATCATGGAACTTGGAAAAGTAAGAGTCTCATGACAAGTCTTCTGTTACATTAGATCATATGCTTAGTAAACAAAAACTACCTTTAGAAAATGAAATTTAGAACTGAACCGTGCTAAAAAATTTGTATTTGCTGATTACAGTAAAGTTATCTTATATGTTCAGACAACTAAACCTACTTCACACGAAAAAGGGAAAAAGTAGAAGAAATCTCCAAAGGCTAAAAAGGGTAAAGAGCCTAAAATTGAAAAACAGATGGTAAAGCTAAACAGCAGAGCAGTCCGAAGAAGTCTACTGATATGAGTAAAACCAATAAGACTAGTAATAAGTCTAAGTCGTCTGTTAATAAGCATGCTAAGAGCAAACCAAATAAGCATAAGAGTCACAAAAATGAAAATGTTTGGTATGGAAATGAGTCTCATTATGTGCAACCTATTTATCCTACATTTTATCATTCACCTTACTTTCCATCTTACTATGTTGCATATCCTGTTCATCATCTGATGCATAGGGCTGAGTCCGGTTCGGTTATCCGACCGAACCGGACCGGACCGATTATCGAACCGGAAAAATGGTTTTAGCCTCAGAACCGACCCTTTATAGGGGTCGGTTTTCGGTAAAACCGATCGGTTTCCTGAACTGAACCAGTTGAACCGAACAAATATATATATATATATATATATATATATATATATATATATATTTTTTTTTTATTAACCAAACCCAATACCCAATACCCGATACCCGCCCCAAACCCAGTATCTTAATTTTCCTCTTACCCGTCCCAATCCCAAGACCCACTTGTGATTTGCCCTAATTCCCAAACCCAATTTCCTCTTAACATCAAAATCCATTTTAACCAAAATATCAGCCGTCGTGCACACTAGATGCCCTTTTCCCGGACTGAGTCAATGCTCTTTTTCTCTTGTTATCCTCTTCCTCATCTTCTTCTTCACCTTCCTTGTCAAAATCATGTACCTTTACCATCCTTTTTCCTTCTTTGCTGGTTTCCATTACTTTGGAAAGGAGAAGTCTGAAGAAATGTTTGTCTGTATGACTGGAACCAGATGAAGAAAGTGAACTTGAAAGGATGGTGGAAAAAAGGAGCAAGAATACGGGAGGAGCACAGGTACCATTTTTTTTTCTTTTTCTTTTTTTCTCCTCCTGGAATGCCTATTCTATAATAGTGGAGTACTAGTGTAGGATTTTGTTGTTAAAGAGGTGTTGAAGTTGTGTTATTTGGACCGAATCGGGTCGAATTGCTAGAAGAAATAATAACTCTAGGATTATTTCGGTAACATGGACCGAATCGGACCGAACCGAACCGATCGGTATTTATACCAAACCGGACCGACTATTTCGGTTCGGTAAACGGTCCACGTTTTTTTGGGACCGAACCGGGGCAAAACCGAACTTCGGTTCGGTTCGGTCCGGTTCTTACCATTTGCTCACCCCTACTGATGCATGCTTACCCTGATTATCTTGCACCGTACCCAACTTTTGAGTATTTCTCACGTCATAATGATTATCATAACAACATATCTGCTGAAAATTATGATGAACCAAGAGTATCTCATGCTCCATCAAACTCCACTAAGCCTATGAGGCATAAGATTTCAAAATCTTGCGTTGTCAAAGGTAAAACTAATACTTCAGGACCCTCTCAATGAAGGGTACCTAAAAAAATTTTATTTTATTTTGTAGGTTTGGATTAGGAGTGTGAGTATAGTAGATAAGAAATGGTACTAGGACAGTGGATGTTCGAGGCACATGTGTGAAGACATACATGAACTGACTGATGTTGCTGCAGTGAAAGGTCCAAATGTTACAGTTGGAGACAGCCTGAAGTACAATCTGCTGAACATAAGTCAATTTTGTGACTAAGGATTTTTTGTTATCTTCTCATCAGATAAGTGCTATGTAGAGCAGAACCAAGAAGGTGATATTATCTGAAAGAAGACAAGGAAATATCTATATAGTCGACTGGAATTCTTTGGACATGAATTCTTATGTTTTTTTGATGGCTTCTACACCAAGTGAAGTTAGTTGGCTATGGCACAAAAGAATGAATCATGTGAATTTCAAGACCATCAACAGATTGATCAAGTACAATTTGGTAGAAGGAATTCCAAAAACAGTCATGAGCAAAGACAAGCTACGTGACGCATGTCAGAAGGGTAAACAAATCAAATCTTCATTCAAAATCAAGAAGCATCAATCTTCAACCAGAATTTTGGAGCTACTTCACATGGATTTGTTTGGTCCTATTGATTCAATCAGCAATGGTGGAAAGAAGTACTGCATAGCTGTTGTGGAAATATACTTGGGTGGTTTTCATAAAAAAGAAGAGTGAAACACAAGGGACATCTTACCAATCTGATGGAACTGATCCAGAATGAAAAGAGCCTAAGGATATTGAAGATCAGATCAGACAGGTGCACTGAATTTACAAACTCTACTATTGAAGAATATTGTAATTCCAGAGGAATCAATGATGAGTACACTCCTGCCAGAACCCCTCAACAAAATGAAGTTGCTAAAAGGAGAAACAAAACTCTAAAAGAAGCTACAATAGCTGAAGCAAAACTGCCTCAAAGATTTTGGGGAGAAGCCACAAATGCAACATGCTACACTTAGAACAAATGCATGATCAACAAGAGTCAGAACAAGACACCTTATGAACTGTGGAACAACATGAAGCCTAATATTCACTATCTTAGGGTATTTGGATGTAAATGTTTTGTTTTAAATAATGGAAAAATCACCTTATTGCATTTGCAGAAAAGGCTGATGAAGCTGTTTTTGTAGGTTACTCTACTGTTAGTAAAGCCTATAGATATTTACCAAAAGGACTTTACTTGTAGAAGCATCAATTCATTTAGTATTTGATGAGCCTAACCAGTCTTCTGAAAAGAATCAAAGTACAGATATGTCTACTGATCTTAGATGACTAAGAGATCACTCACCTGATCTCGTGATTGGTGATCCACTTGATAGAGTAAAGACAAGAAGAACAATTGCAAATGAATCAATGTTTGTAAGTTTTTTCTCTCAAATTGAGCCCAAATTGATTGATGAAGCTCTTAGTGATTCTCACTGGATTGAAGCAATGCAAGAGGAGTTGAATCAATTTGAAAAAAATGAGGTTTGGTACTTAGTACCCGGACCTACTCATCAAAGAGTCGTTGGCTTGAGGATTAGCTTGTTCCTCATTAGAAGGTTCGATCATATCCTGATAAGCAAGTTCCAAAATCTCACCCTGTGAGATTTTGGAACATGCTACAAGAGACAAATGCAACATGCTACACCTAGAACAAATGCATGATCAACATGAGTCAGAACAAGACACCTTATGAACTGTGGAACAACACCTGATAAGCAATTTCGATTGACTCTCCAATCTTGCAAATTACACCAATTCTCCGTTAATCATTGACACCGTTAATTTTTAATTGAATTGCCTAAATTACCCTTATATATTAATAAAAAATTATATCTTTATAATTACAAAAATCTCACTAATTTTTCTCTCTCGCTTCTCATATGGAACAAACTAAGAAAAGAAGAGATATTATGTGCAAAGTATAAAAGATACAAAATTATGGATATAGTATAAAAGTATAAGGGAGTTTGAACAATCATTTAAAAGTACAAAAAAATTTTGCGCAAACATAAAAAAATATGAGTTACTTTAATTTTCTACAAACATTAGGAAAGACAGAGAAGTTTTTTGCAAACATTTCAAAGCATAAGGAAATTTTCGTCAACGCCAACTTCGAAAAGTACAAGGATTTTTTTGCAAACGGTGGAAAACACAAGGAACTTTTACGCAAACTTCAAAAAATACAAGTTTTCTGCAAACTTTAAAAAACAGAAGGAGGTTTTTTGCAAACTTTAAAAAATACAAGGAGGTTTTATGCAAACTTTAAAAAACACAAGGAAGTTTTCTGCAAAGATTCAAAAGTACAAGGGTATTCTTGTTATTTTGAATGAATAATTAAGTCAGAAACAAAAAAAAAATCCCATTTTTGGTGCGTAGAATACACGCACGTCAAAAAATTGACGGAGGGAGATGGAATGGGTGTAATTTGTAGGGTTTTTAAAAACACTAGGAAGTCTGGTGAAAAAAAATTTCACAGGGTAATTTTTTGCAAATTTCCAATATTATAGGATAGTAATATGCATTTTCCCCGTTCCCGAGATGGAGCTTGAAGATAGGGTCGTATTGGGTAGCCAAGTCAGTGAACTGTTGGAGTAAATTGTTGCCAAGAAATGGCAAATATCCAACTATGGGCAAGCCCCACGGCCATGGCGGCAAGGGTTCATGAGCTTTTGATCTCCTTATGGTAATTATGTACCAAAGAATGGACACAATTACTAGGAGTACTGGAACAGTTTACCATCTTATTCACCATTTCAGTTTCGAACATAATTAAACAAGTGTTTTTCATTGTTATAATCACAATTATTGAGTTAGATTGTTTTGTTTCAAACATTAAAAGCAAAAATCTGAATGAACTTAAAGATTTTACATTTACTTATTTCTTCAATTAATATCAATTAATTCATATAATAAAACTTTAGTCAGAAAGGGGGATTTAATATAAAAAAAATCAATTCGCATTAAGATACCCACTAATTCATATTCTAAATTTTTAATCAAGGAGGAGAAATATTAATTGAAATAATATAATGACATATACAATTTATTACTTGATAGAAAATATAATTGTAAATGTCATTATATTTACTATCAAGTAAAATATAAAAATAATTTATTACTTGATAGTAAATATAATGACATATTAAATGTCATTATATTTACTATCAAGTAAAATATAAAAACAATTTATTACTTGATAGTAAATATAATGACATATAAATTTTTATATTTGATTAGTGCTTGAAAATGCACTTAGGTTGTTCTTATTTTCTAAATAAATCAAGTGTTAATTAGATATTTTCATGAAATTAATAGAAATTATTGTAATTAGAAAATATTGAGTTTTGATTTGTTTTTGTAGGAATATAAAATATGGACCCCGGAATATTTAGCTTTCCCAAATTGTACAAGTATCAAAGGCATAATTTGAAGCAAGGAAAGATTCAAGGAAGTAAATTAGTGCAAGAACAACAAATAAGGAATCTGCCAAAAATATTGCTGCTACTTCCAAGGACGATAACTCTCGCAAGGAAACTCCTATTAAGCTGAATTTCGGATATGTTGTAGAGGAAGGAGTTAGCTACATTACAGATTTTACGGATCTGGATTTGGAGTTCGGAGCACAAAGATATGCATTTTTCAAATATGTCGCGCAGAGCAGAATCTTCTACGCGGGAATCGCGATTTGTGTCCTAAAGTGATTAGGAAACTTGCATAAATTATTTCCATACGAGAATTAAGCTTCCTCAACATCTTCCTACTCAATGTCTACCTCCTAAGCATTCTCCTACTTGGATTAGGGCTATTTAGCACCTATATATAGTCCTAGAGTCACACATCTTTACACACAATTCTTAGTCTTAGTTACAATTCTCTCTAAAAGCATTATCATATTTTCTCTCTAGAACTTGTGATAATGATTAGCAAAATAGGCTAAGAGTTCTTTGGTGAGATTAGAGATGAACTTATATGCATAGTGATCTTATTTGGATTCGATTCTTCAAGGTTTTGTAAGTTTAATAATTTTGAGTAATTTATTATTCTTCATCTATTTTCATCAACTTTTATGTTAATACAATTGTTTCATTAGTTTTCATATAAATCTAGTCAAGCTCTTTTTATGTGGAGATCTTTATGATATAATTATATTGATATAAGTCTTTCGTTTTATGGGTAGTCTTTTAATGCAATATGCCTTGGTATATAGTATGTTTTTGATTTCTCATAAGATGATATTTTGTGCCAACTCTAAAAGCAAGAAAATTATTTACTCAAATACATTAGAAATTATGTATTTTTCAATTCTTTATCTTCCGATTGATTGTTTGGGATGTGAAACTTTCAATTGAGTAATTTATGAATCAATCCAAATAAGTGAATGAAGCATATAAGGGATTCTTGATATCTTACCGTTTTAATTATCGTATTTTCCAACAACTAAAAATTCACTTTTCTTTAAGTTTTCTTAATATCAAATCGCTTCATTAATTTAGTTTGTTTATTTATCTTTAAAGCTACTTTGACTACTAATGATTTTAGCTTAGTTTAGTCATCTCCTCGTGGATACGACCGCCCAATCTATTCTACATCGATCGCTTTGTTTCGACAAGTTTGGGCGTAATCAATATTTTTATATTTTCTATCAAGTAATAAATTGTATATGTGACATATACAATTTATTACTTGATAGAAAAAATAATATTTGATAGAAAATATAATGATATATACAATTTATTTGAATATTTTACTTGATAATAAATATAATGACATATACAATTTATTACTTGATAGAAAATATAATGACATATACAATTTATTACTTGATAGTAAATATAATGACATATACAATTTATTTGAATATAAAAACATTAAAAATAATAAAAACGAATTTGGATGTTTATGTATATAAATTGAATATGTTTCACATAAAAACATACACATTCCTAGATTTAAATATTTTCCTACAAGTCTTGCACATGTTTATAAATTTTTATAATAGCCAATATTGTTTTAGAAAAAATATTATAAATATATCAACTCAAGTTTTATTGGTGTGATGTAAAAAATAATTAAAAAACTTATTTGTTGGAACATTTTTTTTATATTATTTATAAATTTAACATAACAATTTTTTTAATACATATTTGATAACATTTTAATTTTTAAAATTAAATATAATTATTTATTTTGTTTTTAATTAATTTTTTTTTAAAAAAATACCTACACCCCACCACCCCAACCCGCCGCCCACCCACCCCACCTTCTTAGGCGTGGGTTCTCCAGATCCAAGTCGGCGACGACCTGGGGAGAAGTTCCCAGGCCGTCGCCGGCCTGGAGTTATACTTTCAAGGCCTGCGATGGCCTCCGACTTGAGGTAGTCGCAGGCCTCAACATTTACTTCCAAGCCGGCGACGGCCTGGGAACTTCTCCCCAGGTCGTCGTCGGCCTGGAAGGTGGGGGAGGGGTTTGCTTTGGTGGGGGTGGGGCCGGGGTGGGAGAACAAGAGGGTTTTTTCTCTTTTTTTTTTAATTGAAAGGGTATTTTTGTCAATTTAGGGTGTTCGATCCTATTTGCTGGGTTCGTACTCATTTACCTCACATTTTATACTATTGGACATAACTTAATGTACAAATTTTAAAGCAGATCTTATTCTGACTCTTGACCAGTGTGAGAGTCAGGATAGACTACCCTATTTTGCTTAATGCATATTGAAAGTGGACCCCAAGTCATTTAAGTAGACTGGCATTTGATAATGATATTGTCTTTTATTATTGTCTTTTATTATTGCAGTTAGGGCAGTCAATGGGTCGGACTCGGACAGGATCAGGGCAGATCCGGATCCGAGTCCGATTTCCATTTTTTCTATCCGGATCCGGATCCGCTCGGATCTGGAATATTAGCAACCGGATCCGAATCCGACAGATATCCCGGATCCGGATAAATTATCCGGATCCATTTAGCAAGTTAATTTTTTTTTTTCCGTTTTCCTCCAAATCACTTGCAGATTCCACCATCATGAATTAAAAATGTAAAATTTTACTTACTTCATCTAAACTATTGCCTAAAAATTGTAGAAGATGGAATATGATGGACAAATATAAACGATAAAAATTAGAACAAAAGAATAAACAAAAATATAAGTAAAAAAGATATAAACTGGGACAAAGAAGAAGAAAACTCAATATTGAGAAATGGAAGAGATGATAAAAATTGAAGGATGAATGGTTATGGCTTGATTTTTCTTATTAAATAGTATAAATTAATATGTTGTAGACTCAATTAGTTATCTGGTCAGTCTAGTGATTCCACCAACATCTCTCATGCATTTCTTTTTAAAATTATTTTTAATATAGTAAAAGATTTTAGTGGAACATAGATAGTTTTATTTTTATTTTTATTTAAATACATAATATATAAACAACATATAGTAATATATATCGGATACGGATATATAACGGATCGGATCAGTCTAGATCCAAATTCGCTCCATATAACTCGGATTACGGATCTTTTTAATCGGATCAGCTCCATCGGATCACTAATCGGACAATTATACTAATAAATCGGATCGAATCCGGATTGAAATCCGCCCCATTGACAACCCTAATTGTAGTAGACAAATGGGGCCCATCAATTAGATAAGTTCATCCATTTTAGTAACGTCCACGATTTCCTTTCAATTATTAATAACCCATGAGATTTCCATGGTGCTTCTGTTAGAATTAAGTATCAATAGATAAGGTGGAGAACGCGTAGTCGCGTACCATATACAAATAATGGGTTAATATCAACTTACACCATATTGTATGCATAATGTTCAAATTATACCTATGTGCCATACTTATCATAAAAATAAAAAATAAAAAATAAAAAATAAAAAATAAAAAAAAGGTGCAACACTTATCTTAACACAAAGAAGTAAGGGTCAAATAAATTTTTAAGTTGATTGGGTCAAAATATAGTATATAATAGGGGTAGTTTTTTCACTTCGTAACTTTAGTAGTTTAAAAATGTCAGAATTGTTGTGTGAAACTTTAGTAAGAATATATAGTGGTAATTTCTTCTTTTTAAATTTATAGGGGGATAAAACCGAAAATATATATTACATAGGTAACTTTCCATTAATTCTATTTTAGGATACTGAGTTGAAAAAAAATAAGTGAACTTTTTTACAGTTCAGTCACAACACATGAATATCCAATGAGAGTTTTTTTGGCATAGATATATTTTGATCAGCCCTCTCAAATGCATTGGATGGTATATATATTTCCATCGCAGAAGTCATATACAACCGAACTCAATGCCCAATTGTTTAATTGTCTCTTTGACCTCTTTTTCGACCAATTGATTTTGCCCATTGCTCTTTTAAAAACTCATCTCCAATCAAATGACAATAATCTCCATTTAATTTAATTTCACAACTTTCCCCACTGTCCTCAATTTCACTTATTTTTATAAATAATAATAAGAATTTAGGGTATTAATTATTATTATAATAATAATAATAATAATAATAATAATAATAATAATAATAATTTAAAATCCATTTTTTTAATAGTTGAACAATCATGAAAATTAAAGCCATCTTAATAATAAAAAGAATCAACAACGACTAAACATAATTATCGGAAAACAACAACGTCTAATTTAAGAAATTCACTTTGTTCAACAGATCTACTTAAGTCCTAATTTGTGTTATCATAATCTAATATTTCTTATTTTCAAAATTAAAGATATAAAAATAAAAACTAATGAAAAATTGGTCTAGTTTATTTAATAATTTTATTTGTATGTATTTTATGAATATAAGGATTTTAAATTTAACAATTTAAACTAATCACCTTATTAAATTCCACACAAAAGAGAATCAGTTTATTAAAAATAAATAAAACTAATTACAATTCATATATTTAAAATAAATACAACTAATTAATATAAATAAAACTAATCTATAATTAAAAAGGAAAAATGGGCGGCCACCCACATCCAAGGGACGGACCTACATAGGGGCGAGTCTATAGCCCCCACTCAGATTTAGAATATATATTAATAAGTAGTATTCTTTAACAAAGCAACTATATTTCTCACCGGACTGGGTATTCAAACTTATGGAGGAGGTCTGGTGTTTGACCCTTAGATGCACATTTTTTAGTTTTTTTTTCCTTTTCTAAGTATTGCTCAAATAAATTTATATTAGTTTTAGGTGCCTGAAAAATACATTTGCTCATTGGTTTGGTTATACATGTTCATTAACATTTTTAGTTTTTTTCCTTTTCTAAGAAGTATTGTTCAAATAAATTTATAGGTACATGAAAAACACATTTGCTCATTGGTTTGGTTATACATGTTCATTAACATTGTCCTGATTTTAAATCCCAGGAGTGTTTTTTTCTTTGTTACTCAATTTTATGCTGAGAAATTTTGATATTATATGCAAAATTAGTAATCACTATATATAAGGATAATTTATACACAATATACATAATTCAATAAGAACGACTGGCCTGTTTTGAGAGTCACGTCACTGGACGCTCGTCCTAAGAAAGTGATTGCCTCCCCTCGTACAGGTATTGACGGCTAATCACAATCCTAAGATAAAACTCAATGGCCACGCCGGCGTCCTCATCTGTGAGCACGTTCACAGGAAGACAAGAACCAAACCTTATCTCTAGTGCCCTTTGAACAATATATGAAAATATTTTAGTGGATGCATCTAGTTAGTGAGTGTGTGTATTCCTAAGGCTCCTATCCCTATTTATAGTGTATATGAGACCTCTAAGGTCAAAGAATTTGATGAGCCACATAATAGGCATTAAAGGGATATTATTGGATTTACGATACCATCAATTTTGATAGTTACAAAATTATTTCATTGTTTGAAGTTTTAAAACTTTTAAAAAATTCCAACAATCCCCCACAAGTTTTAAAACTTTAAAGAATGCCTACTAGAAATAAAAGGGCACTAAAATATTGCGCAATGGGTGCAGTAGCCTTCCGGGCTTGAGTCTACAGTTAGTGTTGATGATTTTCATTTGAGGAAACCGTAATAGCGCAAGCGCCTTGAATTAGGCCCCTTGGCCAAACTTCAATACATCACACACACAATATCGACATCGGTCTTAGTTCGCGGGTTAGTGCGTTAACGGCCAGGCGCTCGAATCTTGATTCTCATGAGAGTTTCTAGGGTTAGCCCAAACCCATAGACACGGCCCCATGGCAACTCTCACTTAGGTGAAACCTCCAAGGGTACGTGCGACCTATACCCTGCGGAATTCCCGCCTTGATCTCATTAAGAGTTAAACCCAACCATAATATCACACTATGAAACACTATCACCAGAGGGATGGGAAAAAGGTGCTTTCCTATAAATTAGTGTTAAACGAGTCACGCATTACAGGTTGTTCCTACCCATTGAACCTTCTTCATGGGGTCTCCAATCACAAAGGTTGGGTTACTCCCGGAGTTGACTCCCTTACGGGCTTACGCCCATCCCCCTCGATGATAAAGGATCAGGCTTTTATAGCTAATCCTAAGGCAAATTTCCACCTCGTGGAATTATAATACATTGCCTCTTAATATTAATTTTTCACATTTTTTTTCTGTGTGCGATATGTGTGAAACCCCAAAATTTTATTTGGGGTCTATTATGTAATTTTCAAAATCTAGATTTATATGTTTAAGCATTTAAATTATGTGACTAAAGTTTATTCAAATGATAATTCTCTTAATTAGTTAGCTATTGTTATCTATTAATTTATGATTTAAGTCTAATTGTGTTAAATATTTTCAATTAATTTTAAGGCCCATTAATATGGTTTGAATGTGAATTAAGCCAAAAAAATACATAATCAAGTTAAACCTAATTAATTATCAAGATTAAAGGAAAAGTCTTCTACTCTCCCTCACAATCTTTGCCGCCGTCCCTGTTCCGAGAAGAAAGTCGGAGTTCTTCTCCTCCATTCGCGAAGGTAAGTTGTATGAATTCTCGTGCCGGCTAGGAGCTTATTGCCATTTCAATTTTCTGTTTTTAAATCGCACGACTAGGGGCTGTTTCCCTTTTCAATTTTCTGTTTTTAAGTCGGTAATTGTTGGGTTGTGTTGGCTGGGGCTCGGGTTAGGGAGACGGGATCGGGAGAGGTTGAAATAGAAGCTTGAGGTACGAGTTTGGAGTAGAGACGAAATGTTTAAGGGAGATGGTGAGGGGAAGTGGTGGAGGCGGCCATGGCTGATCGGAAAAGAGGGGAAGCTCTGTTTCGGGTTCGGGACAAGGGCCTCGGATTCTTTTTCGGGTTTTTGGGTAAGGGGGGTCGTCCGAAGCTTGTCGGGGAAGAAGAAGGCACGGCGTAGACTAGTGGTAGTGATAGGAATTGGCCAATGTGGAGGCGGCTATGGCTGAACGGAAAAGAGGGGGGTCTGTTTTGGGTTTGGGAGAGGGGCCACGGGTTCTGGTTCGGGTTGTAGGGTAAGGAGGGTCGTTCGGAGCTTGTCGGGGAAGAAGAAGGCTTGGCGTAGACTTGTAGCGGAGATGGGAATTGGCCGTGAGGTAGCGGCAGTAAAGTTGAGGGAGATGATGAACAGTGGCTTCAATGGTTATTGGGCTGTTTAGAGTGGGCTGGGAGATGTGATTTAGGTAGAGAAAAGGGGTTTGGGCTGGGCTAAGTAAAATTGGGCCGAGATTGGGTCAAACTTGGGCTAAATTTGAGTGCAAGGTTGGGCCAAATAATGGTTGGGTTTGGGACTGGACTTCCGGTTGAATTTTTGGGCCAGGAGAATGGGCCATGTTTTGGGTCGAGTTCGGGTCTGGTTCAGGTTCGGGCCGGGCCGGGAAAAAAAAAAAAAAAAAACTTCTTTTTTTGGGCTGCCACTTATGCCAATTAATTGGTACATGTATGTACATGAAATTGGGTTTAATTAAGATTTGAATGTTAATTTGATAAAGAATCTTTAGAATTTAATTGTTCAACTTACTAAGTTTATATCCGCGAATTAATTACAGGTTTTTGAACCAGTATTTGAATCTTGTTATTCCAAGCGTCTTGATTTATCAGGTGAGTGTTTGTGTGCGAGTTTACATGGTGCTGCTTGAAGTGGAATAATAAATGTTATGTGTATTATTTTTATGCTTTGTTGGTTTTGAACTGCGCCTGTGACTATAAAATTTGTGAATTACTAAGGTGCGAGTGTTGGGATTTTGTTTCTATTTATCGTTTGCATCATTGAGTCTGATCACATTCATTCGAGCCCACTATGCGGTTGGATGAGATGTCTTTGCATGAGTATTTTATCACATTCATTCGAGCCCACTACGTCGCTGGATGAGATGTCTTTTTATCACATTCATTCGAGCTCACTAGGGGTTGGATGAGATGTCTTTTATCTTATCACATTAATTCGAGCCCACTACGTTGCTGGATGAGATGTCTTTTTATCACATTCATTCGAGCCCACTACGGGTTGGATGAGATGTCTTTTATCTTATCACATTCATTCGAGCCCACTACGTTGCTGGATGAGATGTCCTTTTATCACATTCATTCGAGCCCACTACGGGTTGGATGAGATGTCTTTATTTTATCACATTCATTCGAGACCACTACGTCGCTGGATGAGATGTCTTTTTATCACATTCATTCGAGCCCACTAATGGTTGGATGAGATGTCTTTATCTTATCACATTCATTCAAGCCCACTACGTGCTGGATGAGATGTCTATCGCATACATATGTGTGAAGTGTCTAAGGTGTGCGTGCTTGAATTGATTTATCAATAGTATCGTTTTCTCGCTGCTAATGTACATTTGCACACTGCCTCACTAAGTTGGACGATCAACTTACCACTCTTTGTGGATTACTATTTCAGGTACTTTCGACAGTTGACGGGTTTGATAGTTCGTGATCCGGGATCCGAGTCGGTCGTATTTATTCTTTTTTTAAGTCGTGTTTGGATTATTTACATTTGGAGGTTTCAAAAGGTAATTGGATAGTGTTTATGGGTTTTAAATTGAATTATTTAACCACGGACGTATTAAGTTGATAGATAAATTGTTTAAGATATTTAAACTAATTCACGTTTTAAATTATATGTTTCCGCTACTAGTCTAGACTAAAATTCATGTTGGTTTGTTTTGGCGACCCGACTCCAGTCGAGGGTCATTTTTTTGGCCCGAGGACGTGACTGGGAAAAACGGGGCGTCACAGTTGGTATCAGAGCCTAGGCTGTTAAGCCTTAGGCTTTCGTCGGGTTTGGATCCTCGGATAGCGTCTGTCGTGTCCTGTCTTAAGTCAGTAGTTGCATGACTTGCCAGCAATATTTAGTTTATTATCGCATATATTCCTTCCGTCTGAAACTTGTACCAATGAATTTTCGTGATTCAGATGGCAGGACGAGGTCGTGGGCGTGGTCGTGGGCGTGGTCGTGGACGTGGTAGGGCAGTACCTTCAGTCAGTTCCGTTACTCCTCCCGAGGTGATTCCAACTCCCCCTATCGTCACACCCGCTGCTGGCCCTAACCCCGATATTTCAGCTCAGATTTTGGTTGCGTTGGCTGACATTAATCGTACCTTGAGGGGGGGTGTCCAACCAGTAGCCCCAGTTGCAGTGCCGGCCCCAGAGCAGGTTTCGGGTCCGGGTCCTATTCATGTTGCAGTACCCACTCCGCCTCCCTTGGATCAAACCTTGGAACGCTTCATGCGTTTCCAACCGCCAAAGTTTAATGGGGAACCCGATGATGAAAAGGCCGAGGCCTGGCTAGCTGATATCGAGAACATCTTTCGAACTCTGAACTACACAGATGCAATTAAGTTTTCCCTGGCTACTTTTCGACTAGAGGATGCTGCTCGGACTTGGTGGCTTTTCCGTGAACGAGTTTGGGAAGAGACCCACGTGGATAGGACATGGGCGAACTTTGTTAGGGATTTTGACGACAAGTTCGTACCTCCCATTGTTAGGGAGAGGCGAGAGGAGCAGTTCAATGCCCTTCAACAAGGGTCGATGAAAGTGCCTCAGTTCGAGGCGTTGTTCTCCAGATTGGTTCGTTATGCTCCACATCTCTTAGTGGACGAGCCCCGTCGAACCCGACGTTTTATTCGTTGCTTGAGGTGGGAGATTCAGCAGGCTTTACTACCACTTAACATCGTGTCATTCTCTGAAGCAGTGGATCGGGCTTCGAGAGTGGAACAGGGTTTACTTGAACGAGAGACCGTTTTGGTTGGCGAGAAGAGGTCTGGGCCTCTGCAACACAGTGGAACGTTCAAAGGGAACACCGGGAAATCGCAGAAGATAGGGTTAACGGGATCGACTCAGTCAGGAACTTCTTAGACTGCCAACAGGGTATGCATTTTTTGTAAGAAGACAGGTCACGATGTATCAAGCTGTTGGAGGAAGGCCGGGAAATGTTTGTACTGTGGGGGCGAGGGTCATTTTGCCAGAGATTGTCCTAAGCCGGGAAGATCAGTCGCTCTATCTAGTGGAGTACCTAGTGGCGTAGTTCCACCCAGACCTCGTATTCCGGGTCGAGCTTTTGCTAATGAGGGTGATTTGAGTGTCGAACCTAACAACAACGACGTGGTCGAAGGTACCGTTTTTATTTCTGGTTATGCATGTAGGGTTTTGTTTGATTCTGGTGCATCGCATTCGTTTGTGTCCCCTACTTTTGTCTCTCGACTGCAGGGGTGTGTAGCTTGTCTACCCTATGATCTAGAGGTTAGTATGCCTTTGGGTGCATTTTTTGTGACCGGCTCCGTTTATCGGGCCTGTGAAGTGTGTATTGGGGCGGGGAAGTTTCCCGCCGATCTTATCGTCCTACCGATTCAGATTTGATGTGATCTTGGGGATGGATTGGTTATCTAGTCATTCGGCTCGGTTAGATTGTAGTAAAAAAATAGTCACCTTATCTTCTCCGGGTCAGCCGGACGTGTCTTATCAGGGTATTGGGAAGTCGGTTGGGGCTCTTCTTTTATCTGCAGTTGAGGCTCACCGTGAGTTGCGTTCTGGTAGTAAGGGCTTTGTTGCATATCTTATTAACAAGCCCAAATTGAAGGCCGAATTGTGTGAGGTACCAGTGGTGTCCGAGTTTGAGGATGTTTTCCCCGAAGAGTTAGTGTCCTTACCTCCGAATCGTGAGGTTGAATTTTCCATCGACCTTATTCCGGGAGCGACTCCGGTAGCTAAACAATCATACCGTATGGCCCCAGCAGAACTTAAGGAGCTCAAAGCTCAACTCAAGGAGTTACTGAATCAGGGATTCATCAGACCTAGTTCATCCCCGTGGGGAGCACCGGTTCTATTTGTTAAAAAGAAAGACGGGTCTATGCGCATGTGTATCGACTATCGAGGCTTGAACAACCTCACAATTAAGAATAAATACCCACTTCCACGTATTGAGGAATTATTCGATCAACTTCAGGGATCTTGGGTTTTCTCCAAGTTGGATCTTCGTCAGGGTTATTACCAATTGAGAATCCGAGATGAGGACATACCGAAGACGGCACTAAACTCGAGGTACGGCCATTTCGAGTTCGTAGTGATGCCATTCGGCTTGACAAATGCACCTGCGGTGTTTATGGATCTGATGCATCGAGTGTTTCAACGGTTTTTAGATCGATTTGTCGTGGTTTTCATAGATGACATTCTTATCTACTCGAAGACTCATGAGGAACATGCCGCGCATCTCCTCTTGGTTCTTCAAGTTCTAAGGGAGCATAAGTTGTTTGCCAAATTCAGCAAGTGCGAGTTCTGGTTAGATCAGGTTGCCTTCTTAGGGCATATTATTTCTGGGAAGGGGGTCGCTGTCGACCCGACCAAAGTAGAAGCTGTCTCAGAGTGGAAGAGACCGCAGACTGTGACTGAGATTCGCAGTTTCCTGGGATTAGCTGGGTATTATCGTCGTTTCATTCAAGGTTTCTCTAAGTTAGCCTCGCCTTTAACCAGGTTGACTCAGAAGAAGATCCCATTCGAGTGGGATGGGAAATGTGAGGCAAGTTTCATGGAGTTGAAGAAGAAGTTGACGACGGCACCGATTCTTACACTTCCAGAAGGGTCCGAGGATTTAGTAGTATATACCGATGCATCTAAGGAAGGCCTTGGTTGTGTTCTAATGCAGCGAGGGAAGGTGATTGCATATGCTTCTCGAAAGCTGAAGCCGCACGAGTTGAACTACCCGACACATGATCTGGAGTTGGCGGCAGTAGTGTTTGCCTTGGGGAAATGGAGGCACTACTTGTATGGGGTTTCTTTTGTAGTTTTCACTGACCACAAGAGTTTGAAGTATTTGTTCTCCCAGAAGGAGCTGAACATGAGACAGCGAAGATGGATGGAGTTGTTGGACGATTACGATTGCTCAATTCAGTACCATCCCGGGAAAGCCAATGTCGTAGCGGATGCATTGAGCCGTCAGGTTAGCGTATCCCACCTTTTGATTAAAGAGTGGGAACTATTGGAGAGTGTTGGTTCATGGAAGCCAACCGAGGAGCGATTTGGGTTCGTCTGTCCAGCCTGAGGGTATCGCCGGACATTTTCCAACTTATCTCGGCCTCGCAGTCTCTTGATGAGAAATTTAAGGGAATTCGGGAATCTCTCACGGAGGCAGCAGATTATCAGTTTACAGTCGATTCATCGGGAGCATTGAGGTTTCGGGGAAGGCTGTGTGTGCCTTCTGATTCCAGCTTGATTGAGAGAATCTTAGATGAGGCTCATTGTTCTCGTTATAGCATTCATCCTGGGGGTACGAAGATGTACAGAGATCTGAGGCCACACTTTTGGTGGAAAGGAATGAAGAAGGATGTGGCTCGCTTCGTGGCTCGGTGCTTAGTTTGTCAGCGAATTAAGGCCGAACATCAGCGTCCGACGGGACTACTACAGCCTTTATCGGTACCCGAGTGGAAATGGGATTCCATCACCATGGATTTTGTCACTGGATTACCGAGGAGTCAACAGCAGCACGATGCAATTTGGGTAGTAGTCGATCGTTTAACTAAAGTAGCTCACTTTATTCCGATCGGAGTGAACTATACGGTGGAACGTTTGGCAGAGTTATATCGGGATCACATCGTACGATTGCATGGTGTTCCAAGGGATATTACTTCTGATCGAGATCCGAGATTTATGTCACGGTTATGGAAGCAAGTCCAAGAGGCTATTGGAACCCGTCTACTATTCAGCACGACGGATCACCCGCAGACCGATGGTCAATCAGAGAGGACCATTCAGATTTTGGAAGATATGCTTCGAGCCTGTGTCCTCGACTTTCAAGAGAAATGGGAGAAAAGTTTGCCGCTAGTGGAGTTCGCTTACAATAACAGTTATCAGGCGTTGATACAGGTGGCTCCGTTTGAAGCTTTGTACGGCAGGAAGTGTAGGTCCCCGATTCATTGGGATTTGGATGAGTTGAGGTCATCAACGTCGACGACATCAGGGGGAGTGCCAGACCCTGTTCAGGAGGCTATTGACATGGTTCCGATTATTCGTAAGAGGATGTTGGCAGCGCAGAGCCGACAAAAGAGTTATGCAGATCGACGACGGAGACCGCTTGAGTTCGAGGTGGGAGACCGCGTATTTCTTAGGATAGCTCCACAGTCGGGACGTATTCGGCGTGGAAAGGGTGGCAAGCTTAGCCCGAGGTACATCGGACCCTTCGCGATCTTGGAAAGGATTGGGAACGTTGCATATCGTTTGGAGTTACCATCATCGTTGGGAAGTATTCACGACGTGTTTCATGTATCCCTACTACGGAAGTATCTTTTTGATTCGTCTCATGTGATCGAGCCTGAGCCACTGCAACTTCGAAAGAACCTCGCCTTCGAGGAAAGACCTATTCGCATTCTCGATCGAAAATTTCAGGAACTACGGAACCGTAGAATATCTTTGGTGAAGGTACTCCGGAGGAGTCAGAGTGTCGAAGGGGCTACCTGGGAACCAGAAGAAAAGATGAAGACCCAATATCCAGAGTTATTCAAGGGTTAGAAAGGAATTTGGGGACCAAATTCTTTTAAGGGGGGAAGATTGTGAAACCCCAAAATTTTATTTGGGGTCTATTATGTAATTTTCAAAATCTAGATTTATATGTTTAAGCATTTAAATTATGTGACTAAAGTTTATTTAAGTGATAATTCTCTTAATTAGTTAGCTATTGTTATCTATTAATTTATGATTTAAGTCTAATTGTGTTAAATATTTCAATTAATTTTAAGGCCCATTAATATGGTTTGAATGTGAATTAAGCCAAAAAAATACATAATCAAGTTAAACCTAATTAATTATCAAGATCAAAGGAAAAGTCTTCTACTCTCCCTCACACACTTTGCCGCCGTCCCTGTTCCGAGAAGAAAGTCGGAGTTCTTCTCCTCCATTCGCGAAGGTAAGTTGTATGAATTCTCGTGCCGACTAGGAGCTTATTGCCATTTCAATTTTCTGTTTTTAAATCGCACGACTAGGGGCTGTTTCCCTTTTCAATTTTCTGTTTTTAAGTCGGTAATTGTTGGGTTGTGTTGGCTGGGGCTCGGGTTAGGGAGACGGGATCGGGAGAGGTTGAAATAGAAGCTTGAGGTACGAGTTTGGAGTAGAGACGAAATGTTTAAGGGAGATGGTGAGGGGAAGTAGTGGAGGCGGCCATGGCTGATCGGAAAAGAGGGGAAGCTCTGTTTCGGGTTCGGGACAAGGGCCTCGGATTCTGGTTCGGGTTTTAGGGTAAGGGGGGTCGTCCGAAGCTTGTCGAGGAAGAAGAAGGCACGGCGTAGACTAGTGGTAGTGATAGGAATTGGCCAATGTGGAGGCGGCTATGGCTGAATGGAAAAGAGGGGGGTCTGTTTCGGGTTTGGGAGAGGGGCCACGGGTTCTGGTTCGGGTTGTAGGGTAAGGAGGGTCGTTCGGAGCTTGTCGGGGAAGAAGAAGGCTTGGCGTAGACTTGTAGCGGAGATGGGAATTGGCCGTGAGGTAGCGGCAGTAAAGTTGAGGGAGATGATGAACAGTGGCTTCAATGGTTATTGGGCTGTTTAGAGTGGGCTGGGAGATGTGATTTAGGTAGAGAAAAGGGGTTTGGGCTGGGCTAAGTAAAATTGGGCCGAGATTGGGTCAAACTTGGGCTAAATTTGAGTGCAAGGTTGGGCCAAATAATGGTTGGGTTTGGGACTGGATTTCCGGTTGAATTTTTGGGCCAAGAGAATGGGCTGTGTTTTGGGTCGAGTTCGGGTCTGGTTCAGGTTCGGGCCGGGCCGGGCCAAAAAAAAAAACTTCTTTTTTTGGGCTGCCACTTATGCCAATTAATTTGGTACATGTATGTACATGAAATTGGGTTTAATTAAGATTTGAATGTTAATTTGATAAATAATCTTTAGAATTTAATTGTTCAACTTACTAAGTTTATATCCGCGAATTAATTATAGGTTTTTGAACCAGTATTTGAATCTTGTTATTCCAAGCGTCTTGATTTATCAGGTGAGTGTTTGTGTGCGAGTTTACATGGTGCTGCTTGAAGTGGAATAATAAATGTTATGTGTATTATTTTTATGCTTTGTTGGTTTTGAACTGCGCCTGTGACTATAAAATTTGTGAATTACTAAGGTGCGAGTGTTGGGATTTTGTTTCTATTTATCGTTTGCATCATTGAGTCTGATAACATTCATTCGAGCCCACTATGCGGTTGGATGAGATGTCTTTGCATGAGTATATTATCACATTCATTCGAGCCCACTACGTCGCTGGATGAGATGTCTTTTTATCACATTCATTCGAGCTCACTAGGGGTTGGATGAGATGTCTTTTATCTTATCACATTCATTCGAGCCCACTACGTTGCTGGATGAGATGTCTTTTTATCACATTCATTCGAGCCCACTACGGGTTGGATGAGATGTCTTTTATCTTATCACATTCATTCGAGGCCACTACGTTGCTGGATGAGATGTCATTTTATCACATTCATTCGAGCCCACTACGGGTTGGATGAGATGTCTTTATTTTATCACATTCATTCGAGCCCACTACGTCGCTGGATGAGATGTCTTTTTATCACATTCATTCGAGCCCACTGCGGGTTGGATGAGATGTCTTAATCTTATCACATTCATTCAAGCCCACTACGTGCTGGATGAGATGTCTATCGCATACATATGTGTGAAGTGTCTAAGGTGTGCGTGCTTGAATTGATTTATCAATAGTATCGTTTTCTCGCTGCTAATGTACATTTGCACACTGCCTCACTAAGTTGGACGATCAACTTACCACTCTTTGTGGATTACTATTTCAGGTACTTTCGACAGTTGACGGGTTTGATAGTTGGTGATCCGGGATCCGAGTCGGTCGTATTTATTCTTTTTTTAAGTCGTGTTTGGATTATTTACATTTGGAGGTTTCAAAAGTTGATTGGATAGTGTTTATGAGTTTTAAATTGAATTATTTAACCACAGACGTATTAAGTTGATAGATAAATTGTTTAAGATATTTAAACTAATTCACGTTTTAAATTATATGTTTCCGCTACTAGTCTAGACTAAAATTCATGTTGGTTTGTTTTGGCGACCCGACTCCAGTCGAGGGTCGTTTTTTTGGCCCGAGGACGTGACTGGGAAAAACGGGGCGTCACAATATGTGTCGCATATGATTTCTTCAATATTCCATTGTCTCGTGTACGTGCACCTGTACAAAATTGAACTCCACAACAGAAATGATTAATAAATTAACAATATCTCAAATAAATTAATAACAATACCTCAAATTGGTGATTGCCATTTTTATTTACTTTATAGCTTCCACAAGCACCACTATATTAGCTTTTGTCAAAATATTTTTAAAATTTATTTTTCCTCACAACCTTTATTAAAGGCAAATATTAGGGAGGATAAAATCTATCATGACCAACCCCCACATTTCACTAGATCATATAACAGCCAGGTCAAGAAACAAGTATCCAATTTAATCACATATTCAATTGTTTCGACATGACCAACCAAATCATCTTATATGATAATCAAATTTATTGTGGTCATATCTAATATATAAGATAGATAAATTTGAACATGTATTCATAGATTACGATGTCAATCCCAAGATGTAACATATATACATGAATGATAAGACACCATATTTCGTGAATTAATTATAGTTTAGCTATAAGAAACAATCACAACAAAAGTTGTTGGAGGTAAGAGTATCTCTAATGACTCATTCTACCAAATCCATTTAATAATAAATTTTATCCTTCTCCATTGTTATTATTATTATTATACCAAAAATAAATTTAAAATTAACATTAATTTAAAATCAAAAGTACATTAGGGATTACATCAAATATAAATTAATTCATATAAGGAAATTCACCATCTCCGTCATATTCATTGCCACTATTATTGCTGTCATTGATATTGGTACCGCTACCGTCTAGATGATCTCCCCCTCCCTCCCCTCTCCCTCTCCCTAGTTTTTTAGTCATCTCTAATGACTCATTCTATCAAATCAATTTAATAATAAATTTTATCCTTCTCCATTATTATTATTATTATTATTATTATTATTATTATTATTATTATTATTATTATTATTATTATTATTATTATACCAAAAATAAATTTAAAATTTACATTAATTTAAAATCAAAAGTACATTAGGGATTACATCAAATATAAATTAATTCATATAAGGAAATTCATCATCTCCGTCATATTCGTTGCCACTATTATTGTTGCAGTTGATATTGCTACCGCCACCGTCTAGATTGATCGAACCTTCTGACGAATATCCAAATAAACGAGCCCGACGATGTTTTTCGGGAATTTCAGTCCTCACCTCATCCCAATATTCTTTTGTATTAGGGGTCATGTATGAGCAATCCATTTTCATAATCTCTCGTTCGTCAGCCTCTTTTTTATTAGCCAATATTTCAGCATGTCGTCGATTACGACCTTCTTCTAAGATCAACATGTTTTGTGCAACAAGATGATAAGACTCAATTCGGGCGGCTTCCTCAATAAGACCAGGCGTGTGATTTCCTTTGGCCTTCTTCTTCTTAGCTCTTTTAGTTCCGCTTAGTTCAAAATTAAGGTCTATGTTTTAGTCGAACATGATTTCATGATTGTATCGTATTATTTCAAATTTTTAGAAAGAATTATTTTTGGGTGATAAATACAACCCCAAAAATAAAGATATAATAAAACAATAGTGTTAATTTAATGAAATGAAAGTTAAATTTTTATAATTAAAAATATCTCCAAAAAATTTTTTTTTCCCCTTTCCCCCGTATACCCTCTAGGGCATTTCCCCACTAGTCATTAGAGATGCCCTTAAGCACTAGCTACAATAATTATAATTGTTTTGAAGTCCTCACTTTTCACCACTTAGAATTAATCTCATTAAACTCGAGATATAGCACATGTAAATCACACTTATATTCATCAAAATAAAATGTAGATGACAGTTGAAAGTTGAAACTATCATGTTCAACACAATAATAATCATATTAAACCTCCACGCTTTTCTTATATGATAGAGAATTTTTTTTCCTTCTTTCACAAAAGAGTTTCTTAATTGCACTAATGTGTATTACTCAAAATGCTTTAATAACAATATTAATATTTGAAAATTTATTATTTATATAGAAATACTTGCAACATCAACATAATAAATCAAGATAATATTTCATAGAAGACTGTTATACACTTCATGTTGAAGTCTAATTACTCATTAATGTTTGAGCACATGCATGAAGGCACACATAAATCATCCATGAAAACGGTCTGAGTTTTTGTTAATTAGTAAAATGCACCAATAACTTTTTTCCCTTTTTTTGTTATCAACAATTTATTCATAACATGCCTCATCATATCTTTTTAAAAAGAAGATTTTACAAACAACTAATAATTCAGACTTATATAAGATTTTACACAAGTATAAGTCATATAACTTAATAGTAGAGACCATTATTAAATCATTATAGAGGATGCAAATGTTTAAGTTAATGAGTGCCACGATATTAATTATGTCACATAATAAACAACTAAATGTATATTGATCTCAAAATCAATTCATATATTTTACCCAAGAAATAAGGCTTCACTATTTGATTAAATAAAAGTGCATTTCCACTCTATGATCTAACAATATAAAATATTTAGTTGATACCTCAATAAATATAGGAATTTAACTTAAACATCAGAAGGACCAAAATATATTAGCATGTAATGACAATGGTTTCAAGGCAAATTGTGTAACCCCATTCATAATGATTCACTAAATACATTGATGGCCATAAAAAAAAACAATTTCATCATCATATTTATAATTTTTGAGTAACTGAAAACATACAATAACTCCCTTACACTAAATTTTATATTGCATGCATTAAGCATATGATACACATGTTATATATAACAACATTTTTCCCTTTTTTTTTTTTTTTTTTTAACCATGCCAAAACTGCAATTTATTCCATAACAATATTTAATCTATCATTAGAGATCCATAATATTAGAATCAAATCATTGAGTATTTCATTTTATTCACTTTTAAGAAAATCATTAATATTATCATTAAGTAATGTAACCACGACAATTATTAGAAAAAACCCACTTTGTTTTTCTTTTGAAATAGTAACTGCAAAAGTAATTTCTAATAAGACATCACTTTTTGTAACCTTCATTTATTTCATATTAAATGAAGAACTGTAAAACGTAAACTTTTCGAGATTTTTCGAATTTTTTTGAGAAATCTTAGAAAGAATTATAAATAAAAAGAAAATATGTTAAAGTAGAAACTACTCTATATTCTCATTTTGGTTAACTCGATTACAAAAACTTTTGGTGTTTTCGGGGTAAACTTATTAAAAATTTGATCTATGCTTAGCCCCCCATTGACCCGTATTCCTGGACCCCCCCCCCCCCCCGCCCACATCCTGCCATACGTTGGGAGCGTATGCCTTGGGCAATTAAACTGTTAATGCTAATTCACCGTCCACCCCCAAGTTGCCCGCCCTATCCCCCTCTCCTTCTTTTGCCATCTCCAATCGAAGGCCACCGACAAGCCTTCTCTTGTCAAGTTGCCTTCTCAGTTGGAGAAGGCCTAATAGAGGGAGATCGTGTCTAGAGATGACCCTTTCTTACAAATATTAGATACGACCTCTAAAAAGAACGAGACTATCCTTGGGGGATTCCCATATTAGTGAGATTCACCTGATTTTCTATCTTGATAGACATATTTCATAACTGTTTTCTTCGATATCTCCATGTTGACCTAATTTAAGTTAACAATACATAAAATAAGGGGTAAATATATTTTGCTTAATGCAGTGGCGGAGCCACATACAAGCTAGGGGGTGCATGGACCCCCCTGAAGTTTTTATCTTTATGTATATATTATATGCATGATATTATGTTTTATTAAAGAATATATACAACTTTGAAGTATAATTTATAATTTTTTCTAGTGGACCCCTCTAATAAAAATTAAAATATTATAAGAAAGAGGTCCATATATATTATTACTGTGTCATGAAATTAATAGTCATGCATGGTAATGAAGTGAACTAATTCAATTCAAACTATTAACATATATATTCTTTTTTTATTTTGTAATTTTAATCATGAAAAAGACAAACATATGAGGAAAACGTTTTTTAAATATCTAATTTCATACCAATATCTTTCGCATCTGATCTCATCTCTACTAAAATGAGCTTACACATAAAAGTTATTCTTTTTATTCAACAAAAATATAGATTTAGTTTTCTCAACAAAAGGGAAAAAAATGCAAATATAGTATTCCTACTTACTTTCAAATGTGATTTTATTACTGGTGGTGTTTTTTTTTTATAATTTAGTATTTTGATATGATTGCATTGTCATGATCGATTAGGGTTTTATTCAAAGTTGATTTATTCCGTGTGATTATGAGGTTAAATTAATTGTTGTTGGAGAATTTTTTTTGAGTAATTTATTTTATTTTATTTTTATTTTAATTAATAAGTACAATTCAGTTTTATAATGAACCTCGGTGAAAAAACTTTGACTTCTCCACTGGCTTAGAGCACTCCATTACTCCAATGGGAGGGGAAAGCTACGGAGGAGGGGGAGCAAAAATAAGATATTATGGGGAAGGGGATTAATTTTGAGGGATGGTTGGGAAGTGGGAAACCACCGCCCAGATGTGTGGGGCGGTGGTTGAGTGGACCGCCCCACACATCTCTTCTTTTGGGGCTGGGACGCGCCCAGCCCCATTTCTTTTTTTTTTTTTTTTTTGTTGTTGTAATTTTGCTGGGCGCCATTTCTTTTTTTTATTTGTTTTTTAATGTAAATTTGTAAAAATATATTCTTTTAATATTTTAACATTAATTTATTTTTATTGCTTGTGCATTTTGTATTTTAATATTATAATTTTATGTACAATGTTTATAAATTGTTATTATTATTTAGCTCTATTATTATTAATTTTATTAGGTGAGCGTGGAAAAATATGAGAATTAGAATTTTGTGGAATAAATAAAGTTGCATTGAAATTAAATACGACTTCTAGATCAAAAATAGAATACTGGTTATATAATTTAAATACGATAAATTAAATTAGAAATGACATAACCCTATCAAATATATATTGGAAATATTACACATGGCCACCATTTGGACCGTGTGTTAACCACGCATGTTCGACTAAGTCGGCTTGAAGTTGGCGATTGACTTCTACTAATCATATCTGGTGACGCCGGAACATATTTTCTTCTAGGGATATGGGACTTGTTCTTGAATTCAAATCCAAAGTAGTGCCTTTTTCTTGATGATAAATGGAGGCTCGGGCCCTACGAAAATGGATTGCAGTTTTATGACTCCTTATGCAAAGGCATATTGGCATGACATGAGAAATGATATCCGTGAAAAAGACATTCGGACTCGTTTATTTGGAGGTTCATCTGAAGGCTCGTCCAATCAAGGCAATGGTGGCGACAATGACAGCGGCAACGGCAGTGGCAACAACATCGGCAATAATGGTGGCACCGGGGATGAATTTTCATATATGAGTTATTAATTATTGTAATATTATTGTATTGTTATTATTAAATATTTTATTATTATTAATGTCAATGCTAAATTAGTTATTATTAATGCCAATGTTAAATTACTTATTATTAATGCCAATATTTAAGTTACCATTGACTTTATTATTATTATTAATAATAATAAGTAGAATGAGAACTGGAATTAAATAGAATGTGAAGATTGAGTCACTGAAAATGATTATAAAAAGAGGAGTCTGAAGGGGAAGAAGAGTCTGAGGGGAATGAGAATCTGAAGGGAATGAGAGTTCATACCCACTGGAGATGGTCTTAATGCATATCGATTTGAGAGATCTAAAGTGGTCCTCGAGTCACTTGGACCTGTTCTAATCGCGGTTATCAATTCAAGATCTTTGATAAGTCAATATCTTTGCATTTTTAAATCACACTTAAAATTCAGAAAATAATGGAGTATATCTAATCCTTCTCCATATTGATGGTATGGAAATAGAAAGGATAAACGACAGTAGATGCTATCAATTATTTAATTGTCCTCTATCTACTATTTTGGATCTAGATACGACCTTATTTAATTGTTGACAGTTAGACTGACATTTGATAATGATATTTTCTTTTAATAAATTAGTGGGACCAATTGTGCCCACCAGTTAGATTTGTTCCTCCATTTTATTGTAAGTCCACGATTTCCTTTCAATTATTAATAACCCATGAGATTTCCATGGTATTCTATCCATAGATAAGGTGGAGAACGCGTAGTCGCGTACCATATACTACAAATAATGAGTTAATGTCAACTTACATCATATTGTATGCATAATAATCATATTGTATGCATAATGTTCAAATTATAACTATGTGATTCGGTAAAAAGTACTTTGCCTTTTTTTGAAAAATTTAAATGAGTATTTTATTTTCTTCCAACGGACAGTGTAAGACACTCGCTCGAAATAGAGTGTGGGTATAAAAGTATTGCTTAAAAAGATAAAATTATCATAACGAGGTAAATTGTCACATTTATCATAAAATATGGGGATAATGTATCACATTTTCCGTAACACAAGGCGAGCAATGTGATATATTTATCATAAAAAATAAAAAATAAATAAAAAAGCACAACACTTATCATAACACAAAAGTAAGTGCCAAAATAATAATTAGAGATTCTTAATCTCTAGGTCTAATCTTAATTGGTTAATTATAATGGATACCATAATTTACATGTTCCGACTTGGCGCTTGAGAGAATTAGCATTCTACCCCCTGAGGTAGCTACCATCCGTCATGTTAGGGGGGTTTTAGGGACACTTTATTCCAATCTATTATCTGGTTGTTTAAATGTAGTATCGGATCAACCATTTCTATCAACGGTTTTGTGAGTCCCCATTGAAATCCCGATGCTTTTTGGGAGATTACACAATATGCGAAGATTTACTTCTAACAGTGATTTAAGGGATGTTTGCAAATGCTTTTAGAAAATATATTTTCGTTTATTTAATTTGGTGCTTAAAGCATTTTGAAAGTATTTACATGTTGGTAAAAAACGGTTAAAGAGATGCTTCTTCTAAGTGAAATTTTTGTAATAATTACTTATTTTTTACTTTTACTTTTACTTTAAACAATTGCTTTTGAATTTTCAAAAGCATTTGCAAATATCTCTTTAATGTGTATACATAATTGAGCTAATGTCAATTTATCTCCTTTGATATTTATAATGTTTAATTTTACACCCTTGATTTGATAAAGTGCGTGGAGTTTTCCCCCTTTTAAAAAATTTAAACGAAAAATTTATCTCATTCAACTGGAGAGTGTAACTCACTTGTCGAAACTGAGAATATACTTGCAAAGTGTTTTTATAACAAAAGACGGGTGGATTCGCTCGTCGAACTAACTCGATCCAGTCCAATTTGAATTAGAAAAGAAGATGAAGTAGATAATTATTAACTACTCTCAAATGAGAAGTTAACCTTTCATTAGTGGGTGATTTTTTTTTTGAGATCTAGTGGGTGATTAACTCCCACAATTAAGGCAAGTGGGGGAGCAATTGGGTCCCCCAATCTATGTAAATACGGGGAAGTCAATTGAAAAACACGAGATAATTGCATTTGTGGTGCTAAATTATATATCGATTCTTATTTGTGGTAACAAAAAAAATTGAGGTTGATATATTTGGTACTACAATTTAAAAAATCAGTAACTTTTGGTACCTCCGTTGAAAATGAACGTTAATTGATGACGTAGCAGTTAAGTTTTATTGCAAGATTGATACTATTACTTATGTTGAATAACAATTATACCACTAACATTTCAATTTGTCAAAATAACCCCATATTTTCAAATTTACTAACAATTTTTAGTCCATATTATTGCTCAATTTCAAAATTGGCTCGAATAAGACATGTGCGAACAAATTTAGAAATTTTACTTATTATATTTACATATTTATTTAACTTATTTAATTTTATAAATAATATTAACAGACCAAATAATACTTTAATATAAATACGACAAAATATTAATTAAAGCAACCAGTGATTATTCGATTCGATTCAAGTAACTAAAATTACGGTTGATCTGATTTAAAACCCAATAAAATGACCAGAAATATGCATTATATGAAATGGAAAAGTCCCGATCTCATATTTAGTTGAAACTGGAATTAAATACATCAGCACGTACAAAATAGCTAGATAGCTAGCTGATTTTTATAGCAACAAATCTGCAAGAACCATGTTAAATACTTCAGTAAAAGTTTGCATTTCCGCCTTTGGCTTTGACAACCCAATCTCCAGACCACCCTCGAATTGTCTCGAATTGCAAAGGGACATGGATCCATTCCCATCAACAAAAAGAGCTTCAAACTTGTTTGGCCTCCCCCACCCAAAATCTGCTGCGTAGAAATCAAACCTTGGTGATCCTGCTACCCCGTACTGTCGCTTGCCCACTAATTTCTCGTACTCTTCGGACCAATTTTGAGCCCCGTGCAGGATTCCTTTATCGCCATATACGTTCTCCGAAATGGCCTCCCCGATGGACTCCACAGCCATCAGAAAACCATCGGTTCCCTTCAACTGGCCATGCTTTAGTTCTGTCTTTACAAGGGCCACACAGTTGCCAAAGTAATTCAAAGGCAATGGTGGATTCAGCCTCCTTCGACAATCAGCCACGAAGCCAAAGTATTCTGTCTCATCGTCGTCTGCACCTGAGAAAGCAGCAGCCTTGGCTGAGCAAATCCAAACAAGCGCACACGTGACAGTGAATGAGGACAAATGACTCACGCGAGGACGTTTAGCAGAAACAAACTTCTTAAGCTTTTGGATTTCGTCTTTTTTCAAAACAAAGGTGGATCGGACTTTGCCTATGGGGAATTTCATTCTCGGAGGCTCAATCGGACAAGAAAGCTTTACTATCAGGCCCCACACTACAAGAAAAATGACCTTTTGCTACGAATTTTTTATTACTATTTAAAATCCGTAATAAATGGTACTATTTATTACGATATGTAGGCGTAATGAAAAAAAATTTAAATCTTACGATTTTTCTTATTATTTGTTACGAAATTTAACTATCGTAATAAATACTATTGGATTTTTTTTTTTATTTTGGCTCAACATCATAAATTTTTCCCACCCAAATAAAAAACATCTAGCTTCCTATTACTTTTTTTCCCTCCAATTAAAAAACCCACACTTTTTAATTTTCTTTTTCTTTCAATATTAGATAAACCCAATTAACATTTCACACACAATATTTCCTTTACGACCCAAATCTCTCACTCCCACCATTTGACTATCAAAGTAACGGCGAGGCAAGATTTTATTTGAAGCTTGGCCACTACGGGTAAGTCTTAGATCTTTTATCTAATTAGAGAGATGGGCTAGCCAAGTTTTGCAAATGTATGGAACCTGTAAAAAATTGGGGATTTCAATTTCAATAATGTTTTTTTGATGAAAATTTATGAAAAAGGGTATTTTGTTTCTTGCTTCAAGATTTGGGTTGTTATGTCTTTCTAGATATGTCATAACAAACCAAGGAACAAAATTGATATTCTTATTTTGTAAAGAGGCGAATTTATAAAATTCATTTTGAAAATAAGCTTGGTCTTCTTTTGAAATATTCTTGAAAAACCATTCTCTAAATAATTTCCATTTTGGAAGGTTAAATTCTGTTTTAATTAAGTGTCTTGCCTGGGAACCAGGACTAAAATCAATTTTTGTTGTACAATCCATAAGTTAATAAATATGTAAATATAATAAGTAAAACTTCTAAATTAGTCCGCATATGTCTTATTCGAGCCAAATAAGTTAAATAAATATGTAAATATAAAGAGTAAAAATTTAAATTGGTCTGCATGTGTCTTATTCGAGCCAATTTTGAAACTAAGCAACATTGTGGACTAAAATTGTAAGTAAATTTGAAAATGTGGATTTATTTTGACAACCTGAAATGTTAGGGGCATAATTGTTAATTAACATAAGTAATGATATCAATTTTGCAATAAAACTTACCTGCCATTGGTTAACGTCCATTTTTAATGATTATAGCAAAAGTGATTGATTTATTAAATTGTTATACCAAGTGTATCCTTGATTTTTATAGAACACATGTGAGAATCGGTAATAATTTGATACCACAACTGCAATTTTCTCGATAAAAAAATAGCAATTATTGTTTAGTTAGTAATAATTAGGGAAATTTAAATAAGTACACCATCAGAATAGATACCCTTTCAGAATATTTAATTACAAGAACTTATCAGTCTTTTTAAAAATTACAAAAACACCCTCTTAACCAAAATTATATTTGTTGGTTCCAAGTGATCAGATGAGGTCTAGAGGGGGGGAGGGTGTGAATAGACCTCTAAACTTTTTAATTTACTTTTTAACTTTAAAACTTTTGTTATAACTTAAACAGACAAAGCTGTTATCAAATAGTAAGTTACTCGGCTGATCGCGAACAAATCATTGAACAGCTTAGGTGACCACTAATCTGATAATTACTTAGCTGATTTTGTTAAAATCAGTTTCAATACATAGAGTACTTGCAGTTGATTTGTAAGTGTTTTTCACAAGTAAACTTAGCAGTTGAAAAGTTTGTTCCCCAGATTTGTAAAACCTTTTACTTATAAACTTTTCAAACAGTTAAATCAAAGTGTTTTTATGCGACTGAAAATATGCAAGTAAAAATGCAAGTAAAAACACACAGAATTTTTATAGTGGTTATATGGATTTAAATATCATTTAGTCCACTCTTCCAAGTCACTCAGATCTTGGGTTATACTATAATCACAAAGTTTACAGTATACTCTGCTTGTGCCAATCAACAAATGAAAAGGCCACAAGTGCGCAGTAGGAAATCACTCAGAAACTCCTACTCTCCGAAGTAATATCACTCACAAAGATGGATATCTACTTCTCACAACACTCACTTTTACAAATTCACTCAGAAGATGTATTTAGCTTTGTTCTTCAACTCTGCTTTTGTCAACAAATGACTAAGCTGATGAGTGAGCTGTTCTTGAGACTTAAAGAATTCTGCTTCGAAAATTTCTCAGAGATTGTGTTGTTGTTTTCTCTTCGTCTCTTTCAGCTATTTATACTTGAGGTTTGAAAAATGCCTGTTGAAGAGATACAGAATTCAAATTCCTCGAGTACTGGTCCTTAATTTCCGCGAACGGCTCTTTGCAGTCTGTCCGTACTGTCAACAGTACTTTTCTGTAGGCAGCATTAAATGCACCCAGCTGATGCGATGCATTTCTTCAATCATTTGTCTTTAATAACCTTGTACTTCAGCATTTATTACTTCCAGGGGCATTTATTACCGTTGGGAAGACTTTATGATCCTTTCCACTTGGCTGGTGAAAGTGCTCGTCTGACGGTGAACAAAGCTGATCCCAAACTTGAACAAATCTGATTTGAGTCAGCTGATCTTCATCAGTTTGATTTCTTTCCTTCAGCAGATCAGTAGTCTTGGACCTTAAATTTTGACTCTTCTGATATCTTCTTTACTTAGTCAAAATTTCTTCAAAGGGACATCAGCTAAGTTAATCTATACTTAGCAGATTTGAAGTTTTGGAATGCATCAAAACCTCCCTGTACTAGTTGTCTTCAGTGTTCTTCATCTTCATCCTTATCCAACAATTCCCCCCTTTTTGATGATGACAAAACTTCAGCTAAGTACCGGTTAATACCTAAAATAAAGAATGTAATCCTCAAAATTTTCTGAGATAGAAAAGATATGTTGGAGTAAACTTGACTTTTTATTTATAAAGAATATATTACAAGTACAAGTTTATCAGATGAGATGTCTGAAAGATAGATAAAGTAAACTGATTACAAATGATTTATATATTCTAACTATCAGCTTCTTTATCAGATCCTTCTAACACTTCTTCATACTCATACGATGATTCTTCATCATCTTCTTCTTCATCTTCATCAGCTTCTTCATCTTGAAGGATATTTGCTCTGGCAACATCCATCATTTCTTTAAGTTGTTGTTCCTTCAGTAGCTCCATTGATTTCCTGGCTGATTCAGTATTTTTGTACTTGATAAATGGATCAGGTTGATCTTCAGCAGAGTCTTTAGATGCAGCCATTTCTTCATCAGATTTGGCTTTTTCCTTGGCTTCTTCTTTAGATTTCTCTTCTCCTTCTATCTTTCCAATTTCTTCAGCAGGCTTAGTCTTTTCTGCAGCTTCCTCAGTCTTCTCAACTACAGTAGCAGCAACGGTTTCCTTAATTGTTTCTTCCCCTTTATCTTCCCCCTTTTTGTCATCATCAGTCTTGATGGCATTAGCAGGATCAGCAGCAGGGTTGAGGGCAACAGTAGGAATCTTCATTGCAGCACATAAAGCTTTCAGGTTCTGATTGACCACATCATCACTTGTAGTTAAGTGATGGAGTGAAGTGCTGATAATGTCAGTCTGATCATTGCAACAGTCAATGTTAATCTGCATAGTTGCAAGCTCACTTTGAATAACTCCTTCAGCCTGAGCAACTTCTTGCAACAATTTAACATTCACAACTTTCTCCTCTTCACTGACTTTGATGAAGTTGGCAGTTAGTTCAGCAATGTTGTGATTTGCTCTGTCCAAAGCACCATGAAGATGATTGACATCAGCCTTCACATCTTCTACATTTCTATTCATCTCAACAAGGCTTTGAAAGAACTGTTTTGAGTTGTCTTGAGGCTTAGGAATGCTATCAATTGCATTCTTGATAGTCATAGCAGTTAGAAGTTGCATTCTCTCCAGCTGTTGCTTGTTAGACTCAGCTAACTCTTCCTTCAACTTCTGCAGCTGTAAGCTGTTCTTCTCTTCCATTTCCTTCATTTGATTTTTCATTAGCATCTGGAAGGTTTCCATCAGTAAAGAATGTTGATCACCTGATGAAGCAGAAGTATCAGCTTCCCTTTGCTTATTCTCCTGGTGGATAGGAACATCTTCTATTTTAGTCTCCTGATCAGCTTTAGAAGCCTTAGCATTCCACTCAATAGCTAAGGGTTCATCAACTTTCTTGTGCTCATCAGTGACATCATCATAAACTAGATTTGTGATTGTGCCATCATCATTGAAGCAAGTTGTTTGACGAATCTGTCGCACAATTATCCAAGGATTTACAAAGGCATTGTTACCCTTGGGCACTTCACAGAATTCTTTAACTTCTTTGTTAAAAATAATCTGCTGAATACTTGGCAGCTGAGGCATTTCACTTGAACATCCCTGCTGATATCTTGACCTTTCTGCACATCTCTTCAAGGCGGTCATAACAGCAATGTTTATTGCCCTTTCTTAAGCATTGTCAGTTTTTCTTCCTTTTGTTGGCAAAGTGTTAGTTATGATCTTAGCCTCCTCTAATGCAAACTCCCTTGCGTATTGATGCATAACATCTCTGACATAGTGAGGATCCAAGGCTTACTGAATGGAGTCTGTTCTTAGCCAATTTAGAACCCATTGTTCTTCATCAGCTAACTCGTTTGAACTTTGAAGTTCTGCTATAGATCTGTTCATCCTGTTGTCTCTCTATTTGATGTATCTTGGCTTTTCATGAGGGAACAGAGTCTTCAGCATAAGCTTCTGATCATAGTATGCCAAGGTCTTTTCAAACCTTTTGAAGAACTCCTTATCAGCATAGACAATGTCAAATGCTCTTCTGACTTCAAACTTTTGCTTGGGCTTAACTTCTCCAGCGGGCATTTTGGGCTTCTTAGGTTTGTCTTCATCATCAGCCTCATTGATCTTTATGCTTCCGCCATGGATAGGTCCATAAGCATTAGTTTTGCTGATTTCTATGACCATTGCAAGTTCTGCATCCTCAGCAGCTTTTCTCTCAGATTCAGACATTTTTCTCCTTTCTGCATCTTTGGCTACTTGGATCTTGCTAAGTTCCTTTGCCTTCTGTTCTTCTTGCTCGTCTCTCTTTCTTTGTTCAGCTTCCTCTCTTTTTCTCTTCTCAGCTTTGGAAACCTTCTTCCTTTTAAGTACTATCTTTCTCTTCCCTTTGTCAGCTGAGATAGGAGCTGGACCAGCAGATGAGATAGGTGTAGCAGCAATAGGATGGATGATCATAACATCTGGATCATCCTGAGGTTTAGCAGCCGCAACTGTTGGTTTAGCTTGAGTCATCTGTTGCGCATCAGTTTGGTCAGCAACAAAAGCCTCATCAGCTCCAACAGGTCTTTCAGCAGATGCAGGACTTTGTCTTACTAAGTTTTCCAACTCAGTAGGCTCTTCAATAAAGGTCATCTGCTTTCTTGCTGTTTTCTTCGTCCTCCCTTGAGCGGGTCTTGAAGCAGCAGTGTCTTTTTGTTTACTCCTTGTCCTGTGAGAGACATTCTCAGCAGGCATCTCAGCAGATGGAGTCCTGGAAGGTGATGCAGGAGACATTCCCCTTACATCAGCAGTGGTCTGATTTATGATTTGATCAGCAGCAACGTCAACCACGGTCTTAACTTTCTTAGGAGCTTTCTCCTTAGGCTTATCAGCAGCCTTCTTTTTAAGGGTCTCAACAGCTAACTCAACAGTTTTAACCAGTCTCCTTGGCCTTTTGGCAGGAACCTCCGTTGGTTCCTTATCTTCATCCTCATCAGGCTCATCAGCCTTTCTCTTCAAGACAGGCAAGTACTTAGACATTGCCTTTGATTTGTGGATCTTCTTACCATTTGTCATAGCACAACCCAGTTTGAACAGCAGATAACTGAGCGTGATTCTGTGGTTGGTCTGAGGAGTTTTCCCTTTCTTCACCTCGTGAAAACCAGCCAAAATATACCAAACTATAACGGACCAGTTGACTTCTAGTCCATAGTAGACGACAGCCATGATGCTGAATCTTTTCATTGGAACAACATCCAGAGAAAATGTGCAGTTTTCTATCAGCTTAGCAACCATATCAGCCATACACTGATACTCGTCTTTCAACTGTTTCTTTTTTATGTTGCCGGACAACATCTCCCCTTCTTTGGCGCAGATCGCCCAGAACTGTTGGTGCTTGTCCTCCGTCAGCACAGTGACGTCATGTCGACCACTGTTAGGAAGCCAAAAGTCTCATGAAGGACAGCAGGGGTAATGACTATGGTTTTACCTCCAACTGTAGCCTTGATCTCCTGTTTGCTGTAATCGACATCAGTAGTTTCATAATACTCCAAGACTTGATCAGTCCAGATCACCCCTTCATTGTATTCCATGAAATTAAACAACGAAGCAGTCTTGAATTTTTCCAGCAGTTCTTTCATTAAATCAGTACCAGACTGGTAGTATGAGTCGTAAACAAGGAACATACCTTCAGCGGCCATTGAATCTGTTGAAAATTAGGGAAACAAGAAGAATTTTTGCAGAAAATTGCAAGTATTTTCTCACAAGTGCATTTGAAAGTTTTGGGTGCGTAAAGAACTACAAGGCTGATCAGATTGGGATTTATAGAGTTAGGATATTTCGGTTTCCGTGATACCAGCTAACCGTTAGATCCATTTCTTGTCAGAGCTGATCGTGCGGCGTCAGTTACGACCTTTCAAATTCAAATTGCATTAAATGAGGAGCGGAAATTTGTACCGCTCTTCTGTCACTTGTAAAAGCGTATTTTTAAATATAACGTTTTATCAAATAAGCTTTTACACAAGCGATCAGATTAGTAAAATAAATACTTATCTGATGGACTACTGTCCTGATGACACAGTTGTTATCAGTGAAAGCCAATAGCTGATAACCTTCCTCGGCTGTTTGTCAATCCAGCTAGATAATAAATCTTCATTCTTCAAGAGTTTAATTTTCTGTTGAAAACATAACTTCAACTAACTGTCATCAACAAATTTCATCTTTTAATCAGAAGTACTGCTAGTCTTACACGTTCCCCCAGACTTTAAGAATTCATAAGTTAACTAATCTGTTGAAAGTTAATCCTTGAAAATAAATAAGATGAGTAAGATGTTGAACTTCAGTCTTCTGATAAGTTCCCCCTCAGCTTATGCATCTAATTATAATAAACCTAGTTCAACTCTCAGAGTTGAAAACCTCGTCTCACTTAGAGGTTTTGTGAAGATGTCAGCAATCTGATTTTCAGTAAACACATATTCTATCATGACATTTCCTTTCTCCACATGATCTCTAATAAAATGATGTTTGATCTCAATATGCTTAGTCCTGGAATGACTTGTAGTATTCTGAGTAAGGTTGATTGCACTTGTATTGTCACAGTAGATAGGTATTCCACTGATTTTTATGTTGCAATCTTCAAGTTGATGCTTCAACCATAATATCTGTGCATAGCAAGCTCCAGCAGCTATATATTCAGCTTCAGCAGTTGATATGGATACTGAAGTCTGTTTCTTACTCATCCATGAGATCAGACGACTACTTAAGAATTGACAGGCACCTGTTGTGCTTTTTCTGTCAATCTTGCAGCCAGCAAGGTCAGAATCCGAATATCCAATAAGCTCAAATCCAGATTACCTAGGGTACCACAATCCCAAATCTACGGTACCTTTAAGATACTTGAGTATCCTTTTGGCAGCTAAGAGGTGAGATTCCTTAGGATTTGATTGAAATATCGCACAAACCCCAACAAAGTACATGATATCAAGTCTGCTAGCTGTTAAGTATAACAGTGACCCAATAATTCCTCTGTACTTAATTATGTCCACTGATTTGCCATCTTCATCTTTATCCAAACGAAGACTTGTAGACATTGGAATATTAGCAGTAGAGATAGTTTCCATACCAAATTTCTTGAACAGATCCTTTGTGCATTTTGCTTGGCTGATTAATATTCCATCAGGCAACTGTCTAACTTGCAAACCAAGAAAATAATTAAGTTCTCCCATCATGCTCATTTCAAACTTGTTCTGCATCAGCTTTGAGAACTTATCACACATTTGTTGGTTAGTTGAACAAAAAATAATATCGTCCACATAAATTTGCACAAGCAAAATATGTTCTTCCCATTCAATAGTGAACAAGGTCTTGTCTACCTTACCTTTACGAAATCCTTTAATTAAAAGAAAATCAGATAAAGTATCATACCATGCTCTTGGAGCCTGTTTCAGTCCATAGAGGGCTTTCTTCAGACGATACACCTTGTCTCCTTCTTGATAAGCTTCAAATCCAGGTGGTTGTTCAACATAAACTTCTTCTTGCAATTCTCCATTGAGAAAAGCTGATTTCACATCCATCTGATAGACTGTGAAATTCTTGTGAGCAGCATAGGCAAGAAAGAGTCTGATAGCCTCTAATCTTGCTACTGGTGCAAAAGTTTCATCAAAGTCAATGCCTTCTTCTTGGCAGTAACTCTTGGCCACTAATCTTGCTTTATTTCTGTTGACTTCACCATCTTCATTCATTTTATTCCTGAATACCCACTTAGTGCCAATGACTCTTTGATGACTTGGTTTAGGAACTAAGTACCAGACTTCATTCATTTCAAATTGATTTAGCTCTTCCTGTATAGCTTCAATCCAGTTTGAATCACTAAGAGCTTCTTCAATCTGTTTGGGCTCAATTTGAGACAGGAAGCTGACAAACATTGCTTCACTTGCAGCAACTTTCCTTGTCTTCACTTTATCCAAAGGATCACCAATCACCAATTCAGGTGGGTGATTCTTGAGCCATCTAAGACCAGGTTGCAAATCATAATGTTGTCCTTTGTTTTGATCTTGCAACACTACTGTTGGAGTTCCAGTAGTAGTCTGTTGAACATTTTTCGTCTGTTGAACAGTCTCTAGTCTATCAGCTGTTGGAAACTCGTCTGTTAGACAATCAACACTGTGATTTTGAACAGCACTTGAGTTAGCAGCTTGGTCTAGATCAGGTAGTATGATGGGAACATATTCTTCATTCTTTCCAACATTCAACTTCTGTAAATTAGTAGACAGATCTTGATTAGCACTTTCATTCTTTTCACAAGATTGACTTGGTTCATCAAATACTACATAAATGGATTCCTCTATAAGTAAAGTTCTTTTGTTAAAGACTCTATAAGCTTTTCTAACAGTATAGTATCCTACAAAAACAACTTCATCAGCCTTTTCTGCAAATGCAGTAAGGTGATTTTTCCCATTATTTAAAACAAAGCATTTACAACCAAATATTTTAAAGTAATGAATGTTTGGCTTCCTGTTGTTCCAAACTTCATATGGAGTCTTGTTTTGGTGTTTGTTGATCATGCATCTGTTTTGGGTAAAGCAGGCTGTATTTGTTACTTTTGCCCAGAATCTTTGAGGCAGTTTAGCTTCAGCTATCATTGTCCTAGTAGCTTCTTTTAGAGTTCTGTTTCTTCTTTCAGCAACTCCATTTTGTTGAGGAGTTCTGGCAGTAGAGTATTCATGACTGATTCCTCTGACATTACAATACTCTTCAACAGAGTTTGTAAACTCAGTCCCTCTATCTGATCTGATCTTTAGTATTTTCGTACTTTTCTCATTTTGAATCTTTTCCATCAGATTTGTAAGATGCTCCTTGGTTTCACTTTTCTTCTTCATGAAAATCACCCAAGTGTATCTTGAATAATCATCCACAACAGCTAGGCAGTATTTCTTTCCACCATTGCTGACAGGATCAATGGGTCCAAATAAGTCCATGTGTAGCAGCTCCAATATTCTTCCAGAAGATTGATGCTTCTTGCTTTTGAATGATGACTTGATTTGTTTACCCTTCTGACATGCGTCACAAAGCTTGTCTTTGCTCATGACTTACTTTGGAATCCCTTCTGCCAGATTGTTCTTGATAAGTCTGTTGATGGTCTTGAAATTCACATGATTCATTCTTTTGTGCCACAGCCAACTGATTTCACTTGGTGTTGATGCCACTAAACAAACACTTGAATTCTTGTCAGCAGAATTCCAGTCTACTGTGTAGACATTCCCTTGTCGTCTTCCAGATAAAATTACCTTCTTTGAACCAATCTGTTCAACATAGCACTTATCTGTTGAGAAGATGACTGGATATCCTTTGTCACAAAATTGACTTATGCTTAGCAAATTGTATTTGAGGCCTTTAACATACGAGATGTCAGATATCTCAATGTTGCATTTGATCAGCTTTCCACTTGCTACAATCTTACCTTCCTTGCTGTCTCCAAACGTTACATTCGGACCATCCACAGCAACAGCTTCAGTCAGCTCATGTATGTTTCCACACATGTGTCTTGAACAGCCACTGTCCAAGTACCAGATTTTCTCTACTTTACTCCTACTCCTAATCCTAACCTACAAAACAAAGTAAAATTGTTTTAGGTACCCTTATTGAGAGAGTCCTGAAGGATTAGTTCCACCTTTGACAACCCAAGATGATGAAGTCTTAGGCTTCTTAGGTTTCTGTTGTTTGGCAGGAGCATGAACAGTTTCATCTTCATCATGTTTATCAGATTTGCTATGTTGATGATAATCAGCTTGATAAGGATAATGTTCAAATGCAGAGTAAGATGCATGATAAGGAGGATATGCATGCATTGGATGAACAGGATATGGTGCATAATAAGTTGGAAATTGAGGTGCATGATACATAGGAGGATATGCAGCAGGTTGCACATAGTAAGACTCATTTCCATACCAAGCATTTTGATTTTTCTTGTTTTTATGCTTCTTTGGTTTACTTGATGCTTGCTCATTAACAGACGACTTAGTTTTATCACTAGTCTGATTAGTTTTAGCCTTATCTGAAGACTTCCTAGGCCTATTCTGTTTAGGCTTACTAGTCTGTTTTCCTACACTAGGCTCTTTGCTCTTTTTAGCCTTAGGAGTTTTCGTCTACTTTAATACTTTCTCAGGTGAAGCAGGTTTAGTAGTCTGAACATACAGGATGATCTTACTATTGTCAGCTGATACAAAATTTTCAGAATGGTTCAGTTCTAACTTATCCTGATCTAAAGGTATCTTCTGTTTACTAGACATATGAGTGGATGCAACAGATGATTTATCATGAGACTCAATGACTTTTTCAAGTTCCATGATTTTACCTTTATAAACTTCACATTCAGCTTTCAGTCAAGAAGTTTGTATTCAGCTGATTCTTTTGGCTTTTCAGCTTTAAGTTTCAGTGAACTGTTTTGCTCTTTTAGCAATATCATCTCTTTCTTAAGCTTTTTAAATGCATCAGCAATGCTAGTATTGTTGAGCATCATTTGTTCAAATGAATTAAACAACTCATTATCAAGAGGAGTTACCTCATCATCCTCTGAGTCATCAGATTCTTTAGCCATCAGGCAGAGAAGAGCAGGGCTCTCTTCATCAGAAGTGTCTGAATCTGAATCAGATGAGTAGATAGCAGCTAGCTTTTCTGCTTCTGCTACCAGCACCTTTCCTTTCTGATTCTCTTTTCCTCTTCTGTATACTTCTCAGCTTTAGGATACGGGCAATCTTTGATGAAATGACCCAGTTTCCTGCAATTATAGCACATCATTTTGGATTTATAAGAATCCTTATCTTGAGAAGAAGAAGTAGAAGCATTGTTATATTTGTTCTTCATTTTTCGTCTGTAGAACTTTTTGAAGTTGTTCATTAGCAATGCAACGTCTCCAGCAGTGTACTCCTTTTTGTTGAGTAGTGTGGCTTCATCAGATGAGTCCACATCTTTGCTTTTGTGACCTGGCTTTCTTGGATTTTCAGCAGCAACAAGTGCAGTTGTGGGACTTGAAGTTGAGGTTTTTTCAACACCCATTCTTGGCAGTTTATACTCATACGCCTTGAGTACTGTGAACAGCTCGGTGAGAGAAATCTTGCCCAGATCTCTTGACTCTTCCATGGCTGTCACCTTTATGTTGAACTTTGGAGGTAGAGCCTTCAGAACTCTGACGGTTATCTCCTTGTCGGTGAAGGTTTTTCCAAGCTTTAGCACTTCATTCAACGTCCTTGTAAACCTTGTATCTATCTGATCAAGGGTTTCCGCAGACTTCATCTTGAAGTTGTCCAGCTTTTCTAGAGCAACACTCAGCTGATGCTCTTTGATGGCGTCGTTTCCTTCGCTCATGTCACGAACCTTATCCCACATTTCTTTTGCAGTTTTGTAATGTTTGACTTTATCAAACCGATCATTATCCAGGTCTTTAGTCATGATGAAACGGCCAACTTTATCCAGATTGAACAGCTTTATTTCTTCGGCTGTCACTCTGTTAAATCTTTTTCCACCACCAGTTCAGCTTCATCAACTATGATGGTCTTGGTGAATTTGAATTGACCTTTGATTATACATGTATACATGTTATCATTGTAAGCAGCTAGAAAATTCTCCATCCTGATTTTCCAGTCTTCAAAAGACATACCAGCTATGTGGGGAACATGGCTGATACAATCCATTTTTCAAAAAGTTTTTTATTTTTCAAAAAGATGCTCTTTTGAAAAGTTTTGAAAACCTTTGAAAAATACTTGGATCAAACTCGTTGATCAGGCAGCTGATTCTAATGAACAACCTGCTCTGATACCACTAGTTGGTTCCAAGTGGTCAGATGAGGTCTAGAGGGGGGGGGGTGAATAGACCTCTAAACTTTTTAATTTACTTTTTAACTTTAAAACTTTTGTTATAACTTAAACAGACAAAGCTGTTATCAAATAGTAAGTTACTCGGCTGATCGCGAACGAATCTTTGAACATCTTAGGTGACCACTAATCTGATAATTACTTAGCTGATTTTGTTAAAATCAGTTTCAATACTTAGAGTACTTGCAGCGGATGTGTAAGTGTTTTTCACAAGTAAACTTAGCAGTTGAAAAGTTTGTTCCCCAGATTTATAAAACCTTTTACTTATAAACTTTTCAAACAGTTAAATCGAAGTGTTTTTAAGCGACTGAAAATATGCAAGTAAAAATGCAAGTAAAAACACACAGAATTTTTATAGTGGTTATATGGATTTAAATATCATTTAGTCCACTCTTCCAAGTCACTCAGATCTTGGGTTATACTATAATCACAAAGTTTACAGTATACTCTGCTTGTGCCAATCAACAAATGAAAAGGCCACAAGTGCGCAGTAGGAAATCACTCAGAAACTCCTACTCTCCGAAGTAATATCACTCACAAAGATGGATATCTACTTCTCACAACACTCACTTTTACAAATTCACTCAGAAGATGTATTTAGCTTTGTTCTTCAACTCTGCTTTTGTCAACAAATGACTAAGCTGATGAATGAGCTGTTCTTGAGACTTAAAGAATTCTGCTTCGAAAATTTCTCGGAGATTGTGTTGTTGTTTTCTCTTCGTCTCTTTCAGCTATTTATACTTGAGGATTGAAAAATGTCCGTTGAAGAGAGACATAATTCAAATTCCTCGAGTACTGGTCCTTAATTTCCGCGAACGGCTCTTTGCAGTCTGTCCGTACTGTCAACAGTACTTTTCTGCAGGCAGCATTAAATGCACCCAGCTGATGCGAAGCATTTCTTCAATAATTTGTCTTTAATAACCTTGTACTTCAGCATTTATTACTTCCATTATTACTGTTGGGAAGACTTTATGATCCTTTCCACTTGGCTGTCGAAAGTGCTCGTCTGATGGTGAACAAAGCCGATCCCAAACTTGAACAAATCTGATTTGAGTCAGCTGATCTTCATCAGTGTGATTTCTTTCCTTCAGCAAATCAGTAGTCTTGGACCTTGAATTTTGACTCTTCTGATATCTTATTTACTTAGTCAAAATTTCTTCAAAGGGACATCAGCTAAGTTAATCTATACTTCGCAGATTTGAAGTTTTGGAATGCATCAAAACCTCCCTTTACTAGTTGTCTTCAGTGTTCTTCATCTTCATCCTTATCCAACAATATTACAAAGACACTCCTCAATAATTATATTGAAAAAATCATTGTATAGTTACTCAGATATTATAAAAGAGAGAATTGCATTTTTGGTATTGAGCTTTACGTCAATTTCTAATTTTTGGTACACAACTTTATGTGTCCAACATATTTGGTACATTCATTAAAAACTGGCGTTAAGTGGTAACGTGGCAGTTAAGTCTAATTGTAAAGTTGATGCCATTACTTATGATGACTGATAATTTTACCCCAAAACATTTCTGAATATCAAAAAAGTCTCACAGCTCCAAATATAGTGACTATTTTGATCTACATTGTTGCCAAATTTTAAAATTAACTCAAATATTTTATTTATTATATTTATATAACTAACTTGATTTAGAAACAATATAAATAAATTAAATAATACTTTAACATAAATCCAAAAAAGAATTAAGAAAACATATTCTTTTCAAAGATAAGATTTATATAATAATATTAATATATTTATATTTATTAAAATAATAAATTATATAATTAAAATATTTTATTTTAATTAAAATAATAAGTAATTATAATTTTAAAAAACCACCCCCTCCCTGCCAATTCCCAAGCCTGGGATCGGAGCCGACCTGGGTTTTGTTTTGCTGCAGAACCCAGACTGACTCCGATCATCATTCCCAGGCCGCCAGCAACAAGGGAACTGGAGGGGAGAGGGGTAGGTGGGTTAAGGGGTAGGGATGGAGTGAGTGGATTGAATTTTTTTAATTATAATTATAATTATTTATTATTTTAATTAATATTAAATATTTTGAATTATATAATTTATTATTTTAATAACTATTGAATAGATTAATACTATTATATAAATTCTATATTTGAAAATAATATATTTTCTTAATTCTTTTTAAGATTTATGTTAAAATATTATTTAATTTATTTATATTGTTTCTAAATCAAATTAGTTATATAAATATAATAAGTAAAATCCTCAAATTGATCTGTACGTTGACTTATTCGAGTCAATTTTGAAATTTGACAATAATGTAGTCTAAAATAGTCGCTAAATGTGGAGATATGAGACTTATTTGATATTCTGAAATGTCTTGGGGTAAAATTATTAGTAAACATAAGTAATGTCATCAACTTTGCAATAAGGTTTAACTGCCACGTCACCACTTAACGTCAATTTTTAACGGTTGTACAAAATGTGTCAAAATTTGTTAAAGTATTGTACCAAATGTTTTAACACATAAAATTGTGTACCAAAAGTGAAAATTGACCTAAATCTTAATTTCAAAAATGCAATTCTCTCTATTATAAAATATTACAGAATCGGTGTCATTGATTATTTGGCTGATTTCAAGGGATTTGTTTATTATTTCTTATTCTCTTTAATTTGATCTAAGCTGACATGTATGCTGTGAGTTGGAACTCCACATGATCTACGATTGTTTTAAAAAAATTGCAATTACATTATTTTACAGCTCTACCTAACATGACAATCCCAGAGGATAGCCACCAATTAAACGAAATAACGAGAAAAAGGAAAGCCTTACACTTATATAAACGAGAATCCGGAGCTTCTTTTAGTCACTAAATCTTTTCTAATTGCCAGTGCTTTCCATTCAAATAAGAGAACCCTTTTCAATTCTTCTTTCTATACAGCATGAAGGTTAATGTGTTGAGTCGAGAGCTGGTTAAACCATGCACGCCAACATCCTCAAATCTTCGTACATACAAAATATCTCTAACAGATGAGCTTAACCCACCTATGAATGTATTTCGCCTTCTTTACTTCTCATCTTCTGATGAGTCCATCAATATTTCATTAAAACAATCTTTGGCTCAAGTTTTGCCTCTCTTCTACCCATTGGCTGGTAGATACAATAAGGAAAAGCACTTGGTTGATTGCAATGACAAGGGCGCTGATGAGCGTGTTATCGTTAGGGTATTTATTATTAATCGAGGTCTCGGATTTCACAACTCGTCAATGTGAGGATAAGCAGGTCAATCAAGCTTCTCCTCGATTTGTATAGAGTGTCCTAACCTGCAATCAAAGACAACTACGTGAGGTTAATGCCGGTAGTTACCCGGCGATAACCCTCCGATGCTAAAGTAAGTATCGAGATAAGGTATAGGTCGGAGCGTATTTAATACTCGGAATGTGCGTACCTTTTATCTCATTTATGAGGGCTATTTATAGTTTCAGAATGGATCACCGGGTCGAATCAGGATTGGACGTTTTGGTTCGAATATGGGTCCTCCGCATTTGATTTGATCCGATTGTAAACGGGTTAACTATAAGAGAACGTCGATCACTACGTCAAATAAGTCGAAGAGATTAATGTCGATGCCGACGTTAGTTTATTCGTTTATGATCGGTGTAAATTCTAGAGGGGAGGTCCTCGATATTAATCGACTGATTCATAGTTGTTTATAATGACGAAGACTTGGTACATCAAGAGTCCCCCAAGTTCTAGAGTTCGAGTGTAAGTCGAACTCAAGAAGTTTTGAAGTGGTGATCGTTTTGAATTTTAAATTATGCTTGTATCAGTGGGAGTCCCCCAAGTTCGAGAGTTTGATTGTAAAGCGAGGTCTTGAACTTGTAGTATCGGAGCAGAATTTCCCGCCCTGGCGTCAATGTTTTCGCGCCTTCCAGGTCTAGGGTTTAAATTGGCGGGAAATTCCTATATTAGGGGTGGAAGATTAAACGTCGCGTCTTGTCATGGGGCAGTGTGCAATTTTGGTGAATCGGTAGTTTTCGCGTCTATATATAGTTGGCTGTTCATCATGTGCTTTCACACTACGGTAAAAAAAATTTCTTTTGACGTCGGAGCTTTATACGCAAAATAAGAAAGAGTTTCATCAATTCCTGTTCTAAGATACTTAAGAGATGTCGGATAGCGAAGTATCTAGTCCGGAGAGTATTCATGTAGAGGATGTTATCGAGGATGTCTTCGGCGAAGAAGAAAATCGACAGGAAGGCAACGAAGGCGATATACCTGTAAGTGGTGGTCAAGCTGACGACGATGATGAAGACGAAGAAGAAAAGAGGTTGGCGTATCATGAGATCCAAGCTGGGGATTATAAAAAACCGTTGCCAACCTGGCTGTCGACGTTCTCGATTGGTCAAGGTTGGGTTTTATCGACTCCCAATAAGGCACAGCGAATGCATAACCCTCCAAAGAAGACAATAGCGATACATGAGGCGTCGATGGAGTGTGGATTTCGAGTTCCCATCGCTCCTGAGCTGGCTTCGATTCTCAATTATTTGGGTGTAGTACCTGCTCAGATTGTTCCGAATGGCATGTCAATGATTCTAGGGTTTATCGTTGTCATGAAGGCTCTTAGACAAGAGGCGTCGTTTGGCAACTTTTGGTGTTTATTTACTGTGAGAGAGTCTCCTAAGTCGGGCAAGGGCTTCTATCAGGTGAAGTCCAGGGGAACAGGAATAGTTTTCTAACAAATGCCAAAAGTTCTCATGGGAAAGGGTGGAAAGCTCGATTTGTGTATCTTAGGCCACCAAAAGGTCAGAAGTTGAACATTACATCGTCCTGGCGTAGTGGCCCTATTAAGGTACAGAGGCCTCCACCATCTACTCTGTCGCCACAGTTTTTGGAGAATCTGCGTAAGTACTGCCTGGATGTGAAGGTTCTCACCCAAGAGCGCTGTCTTCGAACATGTAGGTTATCTCCATCCAAAAAGAGGGGCGATGATCCTTCCTTAGATGACCTTCTTAGGGGCGCCATGCTTGCGCCCAAAGGGAAGAAAAGGGAAGCTCTCGAGGCCGAGAATCAACGTAAGTGGCCACAAGGCTTTGGCGTCATGGCTGGACCTAGCGCGGAGGGCCGAGCGAAGAGCGTAAGTGACAATGAGGCTCGTCGAATCGAGATTAAGCGAGGAAAGAGGCCTCGCAGAGAAGAAGAGACGGTTTTGAAGGCGGAAAATGATCCCGTCGTTCCGATTGAGGATGACAGCGACAAAAGCTCTGATGACGATGAGGTCGATCTCAATTTTTCAATATCTCAATGGGTCGATTCCGAGCATAAGTATCCCGGAGGTTTGGGCTCCAGTGATTCAGTTCTTCAACGAGACTCAAAGGATACTGGGTTCCAAAGTTTTATTCACAGTATTTTTAGTCGCGATCAGAGGTGGTTGTCGAGAAAATCGCTACAAAAGAATTTACATACCTCGGGGCGAGCAATCTCAGCAGTAAGTACTTTTTCTCGATATTAACCTTTTAATATTGATAACGAATAATGTATCGGAAATCATTTATTTCATTTTATGCAGGTAACACAATATCTGTTTCAAGGTTACCTCCAGGCGGATCTCGCGAAACAAGAACTGGAAAAACTTAAGGCCGAGCATGATGTCGCTATTAAGGAGCGAGAGCGGCAACTCGATGAGGCTATGAAGCAGCTTAGTATATCTACCAGAGAAGTGGATCGACTTCGTGCCGGGTATCCCCCAGAAGCTAGGGTGGTTTCTCCCGCTCAACGTCTAGAGATTGTCAAGGAGTTTCTCGCATCTCCTGTTTATGACTACCTTGCTGAAGCTAGGATGGGAGATGCCTTGGTCGAAATGCATACGAAGACCATCAAACAGTGCCAATACAAAGGTTTTCTTACTGCTAACTTCGATCCATCAGTTATAGGAGCAGCCTTTGACGAGCAGTGTCGTCCCCCGGTACTCGATGGTGTAGAGGAAGAATATGAAGCTGCTCGATCGCATGAGTTCGGATGCTTAATCGTAGATAGGATGTAGTACTTAGGGGTAGGGTTATATGTGAAGAACATTTTGACTGTATTTATTAATTGCCGAGGGATTATTTTGGATCGATAAATATATATAAATGTCTATTCGTCTCTTATTGTTCATAATCGAATTATCGACTTCGGATATTGTAAATGGGCTAATATTTGGGCCAACTTCCTTACTTCGAAAGGAGTGTTATTGGGCCTCAGTTTACTTTATTGTGAACCGCCACATCTATTCAAAAATTTTTGCCAATGGGCGCGCTTCTTAGGAAACCTCGCCTATATATATGGTGTTAGGAGTTTAACTGTTCATACTTATAAAAACGTCTTGGGCGGAAGGTTGTCGGAGCTTTGTCGATCAGCGATAGCTTGGAGCCTCTTAGTCGAAGTACTCCTTCCCTCTTAGGTATTTCTATCTCTTTTTCTTATTTATGTCTGGTGGGTCTAAGTCCATAGGAAATGAATCTGTCGGGGAAGGGGAAGGTGTGTCGATAGGTTCTGTAAGGCGTTCGAATAAGGAAGTTATGATTCCTTCAGGGTCTAAGTCGGACCGTCATCGAACAAAAGACTTATTTAGTGCCATATCGGCATGTCGTCTACGTATGTCGGACGAGTCGTTACTATTGAAATATGAATTCCCTTCGGATTGGGGTATTAAGATGCCATCCTCGGATGATAGGATGAATAAGCCTCCGAGTGGTTACAGAGCCTTTCATATCGATAGTCTAGAAAATGGTCTTCGTTTTCCTTTAGCAAATGAATTCATCGACATAGTTAATGGTCTCGGTTTATGCCCTACTCAATTGGTACCTAATGCCATTGGTTATATCATTGCTTTCTGTATAGTGATGAAAGCGGTCGGTCAACCCGCTTCTTTCGCTAATTTTTGTGGTCTGTTCGATGTCCGCCCTTCCCCTCAGTCCAATGAAGGTTTTTACTTCGTACGGTCTAAACCCAAAGTTAGGTTTCTTAGTGATCTGAAATCATCACATGGGAAGGGTTGGAAGAATAGGTTTATTTTTGTTCATGGCCCCGAGAACTACGTATGGAGAACGACACGCGAATGGAGGCCGGGTGCCATTCTGTTGAAGAACATACCCGAACCTTCATGGGGGCCCGACTTTCTTTCTCAGTTGTCGGAATCGACTTATGATACTAACGCACTTCTGCGGGAGCCAATTTTGAGTCTAGGAGGAATGTCGATGGCTCCCTTACCTGTCGATTGTCCTACTTTAGGTAGTTTTAATCGTTCTTTGTGTTTCTTTATATATAATATATTGATGTATTCTTTTAATATATTTGTTTGTGCAGAAGACGTCGTTCCTATGGCTAACCGTGCCCTTAGAGCCATATGGAAATCTCAACACATTGTGAAACCGCCTGTGCCTCCGTCTCCAACTACTGCTACCGACAAAGCCTCGAAACCTCTCGGCCATTCGAGCACTGTCCCTCCACCGACAAACCATCAGGTGGAGGGAGAACCAGAAATTGATAAGGGAAAAAGGCCAGTGTCGGCTGAAGTTGATCAGGAAGACATCCCTTCTTCAAAAAAGGCTAGGGTAGATGATCTACCGACCCCTACTAGTAGTGAGATCCCTGCCCCCGCTGGGGGTAACCTTGAGTCAATCCTCGAGGAACACAAAAGAAAGCTGGGATCGAGAACGGCCGGCATCTCGATGATGAATCCTGCAATTTTGGATTCGTCAATCACACCTCAGGCCTGGGAAAAATTTTTGTCGACCGTGTCTTTCGAGGATCACGCCACGCTTCTGAAGAAGGATGATGCGGACATCCTACGGTTGCAGGCGTCTCTCCTACTTTCGGTATTCTTCTTTCGACATCGATACATGTCATATTTTTTCTTTAATTCATATTAATAATGTGCGAAATTTGGATCGTGCAGCTAAGCCAGACCATCTATTCTTCCGCTGCTCGTCATGACAGCCTGAGGAAGCGGTACGATAAGAGTAAAGGTTCTAGTTCGCATCTGAAGAAGAAGGTTGGTCATCTGGAGGAGAAGATGAAAGGAGTCGATGAAAAGGTAGCTGTTCTGGAGAAAGAGGCGATGAGTAAAGATAGTCGTATTGCCGAGTTGGAGGCAAAACTTGAGCAGAAGGATCAAGAGTTTGCCATGAAGTTAAAGGATGAGGTCGCTGAGAGCTTCGAATTGGGTCGACAAGAAGGACTGAAGAGTCGTAATGAAGCACCTGCTGCCGAGAGAAAGGCTATCGTTACTGAATTCTTCAACAACGTCGTTTATGAGGAGCTTGTTGAACGCCAATCTGGAACCGATCTATCTAAGGTCTTTGAGAAGGGTTGGAAGCAGTGTAGGGCGCTTGGCTTCTTGAATGATCGTTTCGATGAGACGAAGCTCAGCGCCACATCAGACGAAAACGGTGTTCCGCTCAACTTGGATTTTTTGATAGATGACGACTCCAAGGGTGCTCCTGAGGACCATGAATTTGGATTCCTGCTCGAGCTGCAAGCAGCCAAGCTGAGAGCCGAGAGTGCCGACCCGGGAGGTGAAGTCCCCAAGTCGACTTCCTCCGATCACGTTGATCTCCTCAACTTTCAGACCCATAACGATTGTTGACGGCATTTGTTTTGGCCCTGAGTTTGAAAAAAGAAAAACTTTAATTTCCTCTAAAGCTCGGTTTGTTGGTTATCGAGTTGCGTGTGGGCGGCGTATTTTGTTGTTTATATTTTATGTTTAAGGAATGTTGAATTTTTTCTGTCATTAATCGATCATGTTTAATCTGTGTATCTCCATTCTGTTTGTAAGTCATATACTTTGATGTGTGCATATTAATTGGCATCTTATCGTCTGAGTATGTTTGATGATTGTTATCGCTTATCGTATCGTTTAGTCGGATTAAGTCGATCAAACCTCCATCTAACTCGATAATAATGATTTGCTCTTTTGTGGTACATTATCTTTAGTACACCGAGGTACGAATACGTACTAAAGAGGCTCTTTTGGTAAACTGATAGATCGATATGTTCGAGGTTTCAGGGTAATGTCATAATTGCAAGTCGAAGCATTAAAACTTCAAGGTAGTTGAAGCGGTCAGCGCATTAAATGGGAACAATCTCAGCCGTTAAACGTGGCTTTCCTTTGACCGTTGGATATAGGCCGCGTCAGTTACCTCGGGTAGCGTAACAGTCGGCTACTTAAATGCACTACATCTTGACCGTAGAGCCTGATAATTCAGGGCCGTTGGATTGGATGGGCCAATCCTATAAATATGTGGAGGGTTTCCATCTTTCTTCACACCAAAAAATCATACCAACATGTTCCTTTTTAAGAAACATTCGAGGGAAACATCCCTCGATAATCCGTTTTTCGATATCAGTTTATTGAAGGGTCCCTTTTCCTCCTTTGGGACTTTTCATCCGACTCGACCTCCAGATCCAAACAAGAAATGTGATATTCGTTTCGATTGGGTGGTATCGGTAAAAGGTGTACTTCAATGGGTGGGCCTCGTTGTTCGAATGGGTGGCATCGGTAACGACAACGAGGTTCACCCGGGGGCATCTCGGAATCCTCATTGGATCGGCACTCTGCAACATATGTCGGTCCTCGATGATTTCGAGGTGCTTCCGAGGATTCGAAGGGCAGGGGTGAGGTAGAAAGTATGGCAGCCGATCAGATGGTGGAGGACTTAAAGCGCAAAAATATTGAGCGACTTTTTCCTCTTCTGTCGCTTGGTCGAAGCAGAGAGACCCATCACCCATGGTCAAGTTATTGACTGAGATGGTGTGTCTTTCTAGCAAGCATGCTGCCATTAAAAAGATCCTCCTGTCCTTCGCTGACACCGAGGGTGAATCATCCCCTCAAGGCCTCGACCAATGAGAGAAAAAGCTATAGGCGGAAAACCTCCATATTTAAGCCTATAGCTAATCCGAAGTCGATCGTCTTCAGTAGTCCTCGGTTGTCGAATATGTAGGAATACTCGGGGTTTCCTCAACTTAGTCGATTTTATCCAATATAATAGCCTGTATTAAATTTCGATAGCTGTATTATAGATTTCATTTGTACATTTGTATTCTAAGTCGATATTATGAATAAAATAATCATTCAATATCTCATTCAACCTTCCGAGTTGTTACTTCTATTCAGAAGCAGAATTTTTATATCTGAATGTACTTATCGATTTCGTGTGTTACACCCAAGCCTTCATCATAATCGAGATATGTCTCTATGTTGTCGACTCCGTTTATTCAATCGATATATTTATTATGATCGAGATGCTTTCTATATTTAGCTCATTCAATGTAATCGTTGATCCTAATTATTCATCTCCAAGTGTCTTTGTCGATTTTGACTTTTGATCGATGCCTTTACCATAATCGAGATATGTTTATACTTAGCTCATTTAATGTAATCATTGATCTCCATTATTTATCTCCGAGTGTCTTTGTCGATTTTGATATCCGATCGATGCCTTTACCATAATCGAGATATGTTTATACTTAGCTCATTTAATGTAATCATTGATCTCCATTATTTATCTCCAAGTGTCTTTGTCGATTTTGACTTTTGATCGATGCCTTTACCATAATAGAGATATGCTTATACTTAGCTCATTTATCGCTTTGTTTTCGCAATTTCGATTACATTGGAGTTACATTCGGCAGTTTCAAAGACTTGGAGATTTCGACGACATTTAGATTTCGACGATATGGAGATTTCGACGATATGGAGATTTCGACGATATGGAGATTTCGACGACATGGAGATTTTCGAGGATCATATGGCGATGTCGAGATTTTTGCAAAAAATCATTAGAATATGACAAAAGAACTTTAATATTAGTTTTCAAAAATAACCTTCCAAGAACTTACAAAACATCTGGAAGTATAATTTACAAAATACTTGGAAATAAGGACAAACTAAAGAAAATTTCTTAAGTATAAAATTTTCTGAGGTTTCTCCCATTCCAGGTCATCTTTACGAGTTCTCCTTCCATCGTGTTTAATCGGTAAGCTCCCTTTTTTCCGACTTCGACCACCTTGTAAGGTCCTTCCCAGTTGCTGTCAAGCTTTGCTTTTTTCTTTGAGACATCGACTCGTTTCAGCACGAGGTCTCCTACCTGAAAAAATTTTAATCTTACATTTTTGTCCTATGCCTTTGCCATTGTGGTTTTGTAGGCCTGTATCCGTGCAGATGCCCTTTCTCTTTTCGACTCCAGCTGATCGAGCTCGAAGTTCCTCTTGTTAGTGTTGTTCGACTGATCGTAAAGATCGACTCTCGGAGAGGTTACTTCTAACTCTGCCGGGGCCACTGCTTCAGAACCATAAACCAGACTGAAAGGCGTTTCTCCGGTTGCTGTTTTCTCCTTCGTTCGATTAGCCCAAACGACCCATGGTAATTCGTCCAGCCAGGCACCTCCGGCTTCCGACAACCTTTTCTTCAGTAATCTTAAGATTTCTCTATTAGTGACTTCAGTCTGTCCATTGGTTTGCGGGCATCCAACCGACGTGAATCGCTGTGTAATCTTGTGCTTGGTACACCAGTCGGTCACCCTTTTGCCTGCGAATTGGGCACCATTATCTGAAATGATCACCCTTGGGAGTCCAAACCTACAGATTATTGACCAGTAGAAGTTGACGATCTGAGTTTGGGTGATTTGTTTTAACGGCACGACCTCTATCCACTTGCTGAAGTACTCGACTCCCACTAGTAAGAAACGTTTCTGTCCTCTGGCAACAGGTAACGGTCCAACCAAATCTGCGCCCCATTGGTCGAATGGCCAGGAAATCGATATTGACTCCATCACTTGGGCAGGTTGATGAGGCATAGTCACGTGATATTGACATTTGGCGCATTTTCTGGCATGACTATTGGCGTCTTTTACCAAAGATGGCCAATAATATCCTAAGCGAGATATCCTAACTGCTAGCGCTCTGCCGCCCGAGTGGCTCCCACAAGAACCCTCATGAACTTCCTTAAGTATCAGGTCAGTTTGAGGAAATGCTATGCATTTTTGAAGTACTCCGGTGACGGATCGTCGGTACAGATCGTTATTGATAATAGCATAATGGGGAGCTCGGTATTTGAGTTGTCGAGCCTCAGAACGATCAGTTGGTAGTGTCCCTTTAAGTAGATAATCTAATAAATCGGTTTTCCAAGTCGGCTCATTGCTCTGGAGATTCAAAACTTCTGCGCAAGGAACGTCGCTCCGTACGTCAATGGCGGGTTTGTTCGATATCATCAGTGTTACCTTTCTGGTGGTGATTCCTTCTATCAAGTTCCCAAACTTTGAAAGCGCGTCGGCTCTCGTGTTTTCCGTTCGCCTTATATACTCCAATTGGAAGGTTTCAAACTTCGAGACTTGAGCCTTAACTAAAGATAAGTACTTGATCATCGAATCTTCCTTGGCCTCAAATAATCCTTTGACTTGTTTCTCGACTAACTGCGAATCGGTATAAGCAACGAGGTTCCGAATTCCTGTTTCAGTTGCCATTTTCAGGCCGGCCAGTAAGGCTTCGTATTCCGCCTCATTGTTCGACACAATAAAATCCAACTTTAAATTGAATTCCAATTCTACTTCATCGGGGCCTTGGAAATAAATTCCTGCACCGCCCCCTGCTGATGTCGACGATCCATCAACATGAAGCATCCACATCTCTTTTTTCTCTTCTTCTACTTGAGTGCTCTCGAGCACAAAATCGGCCAGTATCTGTCCCTTTATCGACGTTCTAGGTTGATACTGGATATCATATTCCCCCAACTCCACGACCCATTTGATTAAACGTCCTGATGCGTCCGGTTTGGATAGCGTTTGTCTCAGCGGTTGATTAGTTAGGACGATGATTTTATGAGATTGGAAGTATGGTCTCAACTTTCGAGCAGTGGTTATCACGGCAAGGGCGAATTTTTCAATTACAGAGTAATTCTTTTCAGGGCCTTGCAGGACTCTACTCACGTAGTATATCGGGTAGTTGTCCTTAGCTTCCATTCTCACTAGGACCGAGCTGATCGCTTGTTCAGAGACAGCTATATAGAGGTGGAGATCTTCGTTGCCCTGTGGTTTCGCTAGAAGCGGAGGAGATACAAGATATGCTTTTAATTGTTCAAAAGCCCGATCACATTCCTCCGACCATTCGAATTTCTTCGCGTTTCTCATGATTTTGAAAAAAGGGAGACTTTTGTCGGCAGATCGAGATATAAATCTATTCAGGGCTGTGATTTTGCCGACGAGCTTTTGCACTTCATTCAAGTTATGCGGGGCTTTGAGGTCGATTATTGCTTGAATCTTTTCTGGATTAGCCTCAATTCCTCTTTCGTTTACCAAATATCCGAGAAACTTTCCCGACCTAACTCCAAATGTGCATTTTGCTGGGTTTAGTTTCATACCGTATTTTCTCATTATATCGAACGCTTGCTTGATATGAACCAGATGGTCATTCTCATCAAGACTTTTAACTAACATATCGTCGACATATACCTCCATCGATTTGCCTATCAGTGCTTCGAACATCTTGTTTACTAGTCGTTGGTAAGTCGCTCCTGCGTTTCTCAGTCCGAATGGCATTACTTTGAAGAAATAGACGCCCATCTCTGTGATAAACGCTGTTTTCTCTTGATCTTCAAGGGCCATAAAGATCTGGTAGAAGCCCTGAAAGGCGTCCATCATACTCAAGATAGCACATCCCGCTGTGGAATCTACCAGGGAGTCAATCCTTGGAAGGGGATATGGGTCCCTGGGGCAGAGTTTATTTAAGTCTGTGAAATCGTTACACATTCTCCATTTCCCACCTCCTTTAGCGACTAAAACGACATTGCAGAGCCACTCCGTGGATTGGACCTCAGCGATGTAGTCGGCGTCGAGAAGCTTCTGGACTTCTTCCTTTATTATTTTGTTTCTTTCTGGACCGAAGTTTCTCTTCTTCTGTCTGGCAGGTCGAGATGAAGGATCGATATTGAGCCTATGGACTATGATCTTTGGGTCGATTCCCTGCAAGTCGGTGGTCGACCAAGCAAAGACGTCCACATTTTCCCTTAAGAATTCAATTAATTGAGTCTCCAGTCCTTCAGAGAGTTGGGTTCCTACTCTTGTAGTTTTTGACGGTTCTCCAGGCACCAATTCAATCGACCTGTGTCCTTCCAACAGTTCGATTCGTTCAAACTTTCTCTTCTTGGAATTGATTTCTTCTTGTTTTTCTTCCTTTTCTTGCGTAACATCTGGCTTGGGTAAATCGTCTATATCGACTGGGGCATCCGATTTGTTTTTTACTCCAGCGCCTATCTTCGGAGCTTTCACACAAAACTCCTTATTTTTCGTTTCCTGGTTGAGGGAGACTGTGTAGCAATCCCATCCGTCTTTCAGGTTTCAACCACTTCGCCGACTCCTTGAGATGTCGGAAATTTTAGTTTTTGGTGATAGGAGGAAATGATAGCCTGAAAAGCGTTCAAAGCGGGTCTACCCAATATCACATTATAAGCACACTGCGCCTCGACCACCAGGAATTTTATCATCCGGGTTCTCGAGTTGCTAGTCTCTCCCAAGGTAAGCGATAGGGTTAACGTCCCGCGAGGAACAACTTGGGCTCCTCCAAACCCAAGAAGCGGTGTTACTACCGTCCCCAAAGGAATGGGGCCAAGATCCATTCTTTCCAGTGCATCCATGAAAAGGATATTTGCCGAACTTCCCGAGTCTATTAAGATTCTTTTGACGGTAGCACCGGCAATTTGGGCCGTAATTACCATCGGGCAATCCGGCACGTCCTGATCATTGAAAGGCAGATAATTCCTTTGTCGATCGGAGTCATCAAACCCTATGACTTGATTTTGTGTCTTGGGTCGTATCGAGAACACCTCCTTCCTATCGTTCAGGGCTCCCTCTCGGAGTATTCGAGAAACAACTCTTCGTGAATTCTTACTGTCTCCACCAGCTGGCCCTCCTGATATCATATTGACAATAGTTCCAGGCTGGGCCCTTCTGGGCTGTTCTTCTTTGGTGTCTTGATTATGATCCCTCCTTGGGGGAGATCTGGAGCGTGACCTATTGTTATGTGATCGATTATTGGCATGGTCATTGTTCGAGACTTTCACATAGCCAGTTAATTGTCCTTCCGCAATTAATCTTTCTATTTCATCTCTCAACTGATAACAGTCGTCTGTATCGTGTCCTCTTTGCCTATGGAAACGACAATACTTCCTTGAGCTCGGATTGTCTCTGATTGCGGCGGGCTTTCTCAACAGGTTTTTGTCTTGTATGGCAAACAGAATTTCCGACCTGAGTTTTTTCAATGGGGTGTAGTTGTCATGGTATTCCTTATTTGATCTTCCTGCTCCTCGTTTCCCAGGATTAAAGTTTCTTTCTTCTCCGTATCCTCTTCTGTCTTTCCTCTCGTTGTATCGACTGTTAGGAAACCTTTCCAATGGTCGATCTGTAACAGCGACCGGTTGCTTGTCTTCGGTTTTTGTCAATCCAAAGAAGGTTCCCCTTAGTTTGTTCATTTCTTCCTCGTTCATGTACTGATTGGCCATTTCCATTAATTTTTCATATGTCGAGGGATTTTCCCTGACTATGGCACTAGCAAAGCCTCTATTCAAGGTACTCTGAAACAATACCGTTATCAGGAAGTCCACTCTTGGCATCTCGACCTTAAGGAGCTCGTTGTTAAATCTCCCCATAAAACTCCTAAAACTCTCTTCAGGTTTGTGTATGATAGAGTATAGGTGATTGGCGGGGGGTCTAACAGCTCTTTTGCTACCAAACTGGCTCATGAACTTGTCGCAAAGCTGATCGTAGTCAAAGATGGATTTCTCCTCTAGTCTTCCAAACCACGACTGCGCCATTCCCGATAACGTTGTCGAGAAAGCCTTAGCCGCTACATTGTCTGAGATACCGTGGAGCTGCATCTGAAGGTTGAACGAGGCTAGGTGCTCGTCAGGATCTTCGGTTCCAAAGTAACGAGGGAGTTGGGTAGGTAATCTTTTGTTGAGTGGCAATCTCTCGAAGAAGATTTCATCACAAAAGGGGGATTTCCTTAATCGAGAATTTGACACTGGGAGTTCGTTTCTTCTTTCTTGCCTGTCCAATTTTTGATGAAGCGATCTCACTTCCGAGGCGAGTTTGTTGACTTCCCTAACAGATTGTTCTTCACAATCCCGTTTTCCCAAGCGTCTATCTTGACGTTTATTTGCCCAACTGTCGGCTTGGTCAACTTCCACTTCATTCTCGACGTCCTGGATGATGGCGCGAGGGAGTCTCTGGGGAAGATTGTGATTTTCCTTCGCGGCTTCTGCTAACCACTCCTTCTTGGCATCGTCCAAGAGCGCCTTCAAGTCATCCTTAGTAAATTGAAAAATAGGTGGGGCCGGGGGTCTAGAAGTTCCCCCTTCATCATTTTGTGGCTGCTCGGGGTTGCGAGGTAATAAATTATCACCCTGACCCTCCCCGTTTTGGTCTCGATTGGCTTCTCGCTCTCGAGCCAGAGCTGCTTTAGATCTTGTAGTCATCTTTCTCGATTCAGAGTTAAAGGTTCCCACAGACGGCGCCAATTGATGAGCGTGTTATCGTTAGGGTATTTATTATTAATCGACGTCTCGGATTTCACAACTCGTCAATGTGAGGATAAGCAGGTCAATCAAGCTTCTCCTCGATTTGTATAGAGGGTCCTAACCTGCAATCAAAGACAACTACGTGAGGTTAATGCCGGTGGTTACCCGGCGATAACCCTCCGATGCTAAAGTAAGTATCGAGATAAGGTATAGGTCGGAGCGTATTTAATACTCGGAATGTGCGTACCTTTTATCTCATTTATGAGGGCTATTTATAGTTTCAGAATGGATCACCGGGTCGAATCAGGATTGGACGTTTTGGTTCGAATATGGGTCCTCCGCATTTGATTTGATCCGATTGTAAACGGGTTAACTATAAGAGAACGTCGATCACTACGTCAAATAAGTCGAAGAGATTAATGTCGATGCCGACGTTAGTTTATTCGTTTATGATCGGTGTAAATTCTAGAGGGGAGGTCCTCGATATTAATCGACTGATTCATAGTTGTTTATAATGACGAAGACTTGGTACATCAGGCGCTGAGTATGTGGAAGCGAAAGTCGAGTGCGACCTCCTTCAACTCGTTGGTCCAGGCGGGATAATAATACCAAATCAGCTCAATGATCTTCTCCCACTCGACATAGGGGCAGCTGACGACCCGACAGATCCAATGCTAGCTGTTCAAATCAACAGGTTTCGATGTGGTGGTTTGGCGATAGGCGTTTGTGCTTCCCATAGGATTTTCGACTCGTGCTCACTCGGTATATTCCTAACAGCTTGGGCTAATGCTGCTGTTGATGGCGAATTAGTGATTCGCCCAGATTTCGATTCCCCCAAGTGGTTCCCAGGTGAGGACCTACGTGTGGTCGATTTTGATCTCACTATGTCAAGAGAGAAAAACAATGTAAAGGTGTGTCTGATGTACCAAGTCTTCGTTACTGAAATCATTGACCTTAAACTAGCTAATCGACTATATAATCCTAGCTGTAGTCGGACTCATCGAGAGTCTAAAAGCTCTCGATGTCACACGAAACCGACATGTCTAGGTTTTATTGATGCTATCATCGTCGATACCCTTTCTTCAAATATGACCCGTTTTGTGTTGGAATCCATATCCGAATCAAGACGTCCAATCATGATTCGACCCAGTAAATCCATCTGGAAAACTATAAATAACCCTTATAAATGAGATAAAAGGTACGCACATTAATAGCATTAAATACTCTCCGACCTCTACATTCATCTCGATACTTACTTAAGCTTCGGAGGGTTATCGCCGGGTCACCACCGGCATTTAACCTAACGTAGTTATCTTTGATTACAGGTTAGGATCCACATTATAAATCGAGGAAAAGTGTGATTGACCTACCAATCCTCACATTGACGAGTCATATTGGATCTATACCAAAGGACGTTGACCTAAGGACTAATATTCAATTACCAAAAATATACTCATCAATTGGCGCCGTCTGTGGGAAACATAACTTTGAATCGAGAAAAAGATGACTACCCGATCTAAAGCAGCTCTGGTTCGAGAAAGAGAAGGAAATCAAGATCAAAATGGAGAAGGTCAATGAGAAAATTTGATCGCTCGAGACCCCAATCCAACGCCTCACGCGGAAGGTGGGCCATCAAGACCCCCTGCCCCACCATTAATGCAGCTTACAAAAGACGATCTAAAGGCCATACTCGACGAAGCCAAGAAGGAGTGGCTTGCAGAGATCAAAGAAAATGCTAACCAGCCTCAAAAGCTCATACGCCCTCCAGCGGTCGACGTGAGAGAGGGAATCGAAATAAACGAGGCAAACAGTCGTGCGGATCTGCAGCCGGCTAGGCATGGAGCAAGAGAAGATCTAGAGGAACAGTCTGTCAGGGAAGTCAACAAACTGGCGTCCGAAGTAAGATCATTGCATCAAAAATTAGAACGACAAGAAAAGAAAAATGAGCTCCCAATATCGAACTCTCGATTGAGGAAATCACCGTTTTGTGACGAAATATTCTTTGAAAGGTTGCCTTTCGACAAAAGACTGCCCACCCAGTTACCCCGCTACTTCGGAACAGAAGACCTCGATGAGCACCTAGCCTCGTTCAACCTTCAAATGCAGCTTCGTGGAATCTCGGATAATGTCGCGGCTAAAGCCTTCTCAACCACTTTGACAGGAATGACTCAATCTTGGTTTGGGAGATTGGAAGAAAAATCCATCTTCGATTACGACCAGCTCTATGACAAATTCATGGGTCAGTTTGGAAGTAAGAGGGCGGTCAGACATCCGGCAAATCATCTATACTCAATCATACATAAGCCAGATGAGACCTTTAGAAGTTTTATGGGAAGATTCAATAATGAGCTCCTATAGGTCGAGATGCCAAGAATTGATTTCTTAATTACCGTTTTGTTCCAAAGCACGCTGAATAGAGGATTCGCCAGTGCCATAGTGAGAGAAAATCCCGCGACGTATGAAAAACTTATGGAAATGGCGAATCAATACATGAATGAGGAAGAAATGACCAGGTTGAGAGGAACCTTCTTTGGGTTGACAAAACCTGAAGATAGACAACCATATGCCATACATGAGCGACCTATTGAGAGACCGCAAAATCATCGATTTAATGAGAGCAGGAATAAGAAGGTCCATAGAGAGGAAAGAAATTACAATGTTGGGAGACAAGGAGTAGGGAGGTCAAACAAAGAATACTACGATAACTACACTCCCCTAAAAAAACTAAGGACTGAAATCTTATTCGCCATCCAAGACCAAAACCTACTTAGGAAGCCGGCCCACTTGAAGGAAAACTCGACTTCGAAAAAGTATTGTCGATTTCATAGGCAAAGAGGACGCGATACTGATGACTGCTATCAACTTAGAGATGAAATCGAAAGATTAATAGCGGAAGGTCATTTAACAGGGTATGTAAAAGTGCCAAGAAATGACCAGCCCAGGAATCAACATAACAACAATCGCTCTCATTCGAGGTCTTCGGCCAAGAGAAGCCATAACCCGAGCGACGGGGAGGAACAGCCAAAAAGAGCGCAGCCTGGAACTATTGTCAATACGATATCTGGAGGGCCCGCAGGAGACAGCAAAAACTCGAGGAAAGTCATATCTCGAATTATCCGGGAAAGAAGCCAAAATGAAAGAAAAGAGGTGTTCTCGATAAAACCGACCGAGCAGAATAAGATAATTGGTTTTGATGAATCTGACCGTCAACGAGAATTCACGTCATTCATAAACCAGGACGTCCCTGACTGCCCTATGGTGATTACAGCACAGATCGCAGGAGCTACCGTCAAAAGAATTTTAATCGATTCACGTAGCTCAGCAAACATCCTTTTCCAAGATGCTTTAGAACGGATGGACCTTAGTCCAACTCCCCTAGAAGAAGTGGCTACACCGCTAATAAGTTTCGGAGGAGCTCAAGTTACTCCTAAGGGTACACTAACCTTATCCCTTTCCATGGGGGACGTCGGGAACTCGAAAATAAGGTTGATCAAGTTCTTGGTCGTAGACGCGCTAGGTGCATACAATGTCATATTAGGAAGACCGGCCTTGAATAGTTTTCAGGCCATCATTTCCACTTATCATAAAAAAATGAAGTTTCCGACAGCCACGGGGATAGGAGAAGTTCGGGGAAACTTACGTGAAAGTTGGGATTGCTATACAGTATCCCTGGATAAGCGAAACGATACAAAGGATTTCCAAGTCAAAAGTCGGAAACCGAATATGGAGAAAGAAATTAATCTATCTTCATCCATCAATGTCGATGAGATGAAAAAGGTGAATTCAACCTAAGAAAATGAGAAACAAGAAGAATTTAATTCCAAAAAGAGAAAATTTGAGAGAATCGAACCTTGTGAGGGACACAAATCGGTTGAATTAGTGCCCGGTGAATCATCAAAGACAACGAGGATAGGCACTCAACTTTCAGACGGACTAGAGACTCAGCTGATTGAATTTTTGAGGGAAAATGTGGACGTCTTCGCTTGGTCTACTACCGACCTTCAGGGAATAGACCCGAAGATCATAGTCCATAGACTCAATATTGACCCCTCATCTCGCCCTGCGAGACAAAAGAAGAGGAACTTTGGTCCGGAGAGAAATAGAATCATAAAAGAAGAGGTGAAGAAACTACTAGACGCCGACTATATTGCCGAGATACAATTTACGGAGTGGCTGTGCAATATTGTCCTAGTGTCCACGGTGGTGGAAAGTGGAGAATGTGTAATGACTTCATGGATCTTAATAAACTATGCCCAAGAGATCCATACCCTCTACCAAGAATCGACTCCCTAGTCGACTCCACTGCCGGATGTGCGATCCTGAGTATGATGGACGCTTTCCAGGGGTTTTACAAAATATTTATGGCTCTAGAAGATCAAGAAAAAACAGCATTTATCACAGAAATGGGCGTGTATTTTTTCAAAGTGATGCCATTTGGGCTACGAAATGCTGGAGCAACATACCAGCGATTAGTTAATAAGATGTCTATGTGGACGACATGTTGGTTAAAAGCCTAAATGAGAAGGATCATCTAATGCATATCAAACAGGCCTTCGACATAATGAGGAAGTATGGAATGAAACTCAACCCTGCCAAATGCACATTTGGCGTTAGATCAGGAAAATTCCTGGGGTATTTAGTGAATGAGAGAGGCATAGAAGCAAATCCAGAAAAAATACAAGCGGTAATTGACCTAAAAGCTCCTCGAAACTTAAATGAAGTGCAGAAGCTAGTTGGAAAAATCACGGCCCTTAATCGATTCATATCTCGTTCGGCCGATAAAAGCCTCCCTTTCTTCAAGGTTATTGAGAAGTGCAAAGAAGTTCGAGTGGTCAAGTGATTGCGATCACGCCTTTGAAGAGCTAAAGGCCTGCCTAGTGTCATCCCCTCTTTTGGCCAAACCTAAGGATAATGAGAATTTATACCTTTATGTCGCCGTCTCGGAACAGGCCATCAGCACGGCTCTAGTAAGGATGGAAGAGAAAGAGAGCAACCCGATCTATTATGTCAGTCGTGTCTTGCAAGGTCCTGAGAAGTATTATTCCGAAATCGAAAAGTTTGCTCTCTCTATTGTAACCACTGCTCGGAAACTGAGACCCTATTTCCAGTCGCACAAAGTCAACGTCCTAAGCAACCAACCACTGAGGCAAACACTTTCAAAGCCCAACGCATCGGGAAGGCTAATCAAGTGGGCAGTGGAACTTGGAGAGTATGATATAGATTACCTGCCCAGAACCACCATCAAAGGGCAGATCTTAGCGGATTTTGTACTCAAAAGTACAGTGACTAGTGAGGAAAAAGGTGACCAGTGGATGCTTCATGTCGATGGTTCCTCGACATCGACATGAGGAGGTGCAGGGATTTACTTTCGAGGCCCAGATGGCGAAGAACTGGAATTCGCCTTAAAATTAGACTTCATAGTATCAAATAATGAAGCAGAATATGAAGCTCTATTAGCCGGATTAAAAATGGCCGTTGAAACAGGAATAACAAACTTGATTGCGTACACGGATTCGCAGCTTGTCGAGAAACAATATAAGGGTTTGTTTGAAGCCAAAGAAGATTCGATGATCAGTTACCTGGCCTTGGTCAAAGCACAAGCGTCACGATTCAAAGCTTTCCAACTTGAATATGTAAGGAGATCAGAAAATACCAGGGCAGACGCGCTTTCCAAATTCAGAAATCTAATCGAAGGAATCAAAACTCAAAAGATAACTCTGATGATATCAGGGAAACTAGCTATTGACACCAAGAAGGATATCTTGAGACTTGAGAACATACATCCTGTATCTCGATGATGAACCGACTAGCTGGAAGACGCCAATTATGGATTACTTAGTCAATGGAATCCTGCCTCCCAACAATACAGAGGCCAGAAGACTCAAATACAAGGCGCCCCGCTATGCTATTGTTAGTAGTGAGTTGTATCGACGCTCCGTCACTGGAGTACTGCATAAATGCATAGCATCTCCTCGGACTGATGCAGTACTAAAGGAAGTACACGAGGGTTCATGTGGAGCTCATTCAGGAGGAAGAGCACTGGCCACCCGAGTGTCGCGCTTGGGATATTACTGGCCCTCCTTAGTAAAAGATGCCAATAATTATGCTCAAAGGTGTGCCAAATGTCAATATCATGCAGTTATGCCGAATCAACCAGCCCAAAAGATGGAATCGATATCCATTACGTGGCCTTTCGATCAATGGGGAGTCGACTTAGTAGTTCCATTACCGATGGCAAGGGGACAAAAGCGATATCTACTAGTAGGAGTTGAATACTTCAGCAAATGGATAGAGGTGGTGCCTTTAAGACAAATTTCTCAGACTCAAATAATCAATTTTTACTGGTCGATTATATGCAGATTTGGTTTACCAAGAGTCATCATATCAGATAATGGACCTCAATTTGTCGGAAGGAGGGTAATAGAATGGTGCGCAAAGCATAAAGTTACGCTGCGTTTCACCTCGGTAGGATGGCCTCAAACAAACGGACAAACTGAAGTAACAAACAGGGAGATAGTGAAGCTTCTAAAGAAGAGACTGTCGGAAGCCGGAGGTGCTTGGTTGGATGAGTTACCTTGGGTCGTTTGGGCCAATCGAACAAAGGAAAGGACAGCAACGGGAGAAACTCCTTTTAGTCTCGTACACGGCTCCGAAGCTGTCATTCCCGCTGAATTAGAAATAGCATCCCCAAGAATTGATCTATACGATGAATCAGATAATGCGGACAAGAGGAATTTCGAGCTAGATCAGGCAGAAGGAAAACGAGGAAGAGCTTCTACCAGGATACAAGCTTACAAAACGACCATGGCAAAGGCTTACGATAGAAATGTAAGATTAAAATCTTTTCAGGTGGGAGATCTCTTTCTAAAAAGAGTTGACGTCTCAAAGGAGAAAGGAAAACTGGATTGCAATTGGGAAGGACCTTTCAAGGTGATCGAGGCAGGTAGTAAAGGGGCGTATCGATTGGCAAAATTAGACGGAGAACCGGTAAAGAGAACTTGGAATGGGAGAAACCTAAGGAAATTCTACGCGTAGAGGTTTTCTCACCATCAAGAACAACTCTGTATTAATTTCATTTTTGGTTTATGCTATGAAGTTCCTTATCCATATTTGATGCGTATTTTCGAAATACAATATTATCGTTTAGCGAAATGAGTTGTCGTCTATAAACTCTCCATGTTCCTCGACAGCCGTTGAGGCATCGAGATGAAATCGCCAATGCAAGAAAGCTATTAATAAGCTATTTCTCCACGTTCCTCGACAGCCGTTGAGGCATCGAGATGAAATCGCCAATGCAAGAAAGCTATTAATAAGCTATTTCTCCACATTCCTCGACAACCGTTGAGGCATCGAGATGAAATCGCCAATGCAAGAAAGCTATTAATAAGCTATTTCTCCACGTTCCTCGACAGCCATTGAGGCATCGAGATGAAATCGCCAAGGCAAGAAAGCCATTAATAAGCTATTTCTCCACGTTCCTCGATAGCCGTTGAGGCATTGAGATAAAATCGCCAACGCAAGAAAGCTATTAATAAGCTAACTCTCCATGTTCCTCGACAGCCGTTGAGGCATCGAGATGAAATCGCCAATGCAAGAAAGCTATTAATAAGCTAACTCTCCAAGTTCCTCGACAGCCGTTGAGGCATCGAGATGAAACCACCAATTGAAGAACGAGAAGAAATAAATAGCTACGAATCAAAGGCATCAAGAACTACTAAAGAAATCAACACATGGACGGTTTACATAAAGTTATTTCTTTGAACTTCAAGATAACTGCTGAAGTATTGAGAAAAATCGACACTCAAAATTGGAATTGAATTACATCTTTTATTCAAAGTGTCGAAATAGATACAACTAACAGTAATCAAATCGATTGTACAAATTATCGAGAACCTAATACACACTATTGCAGTGGAACAGATCTACAGACGACAAATAGCCCGAATGCAATAAAAGCTATTAGCAAAACTATGGAGATTTTCCGCCTATAACTTTATCTCTAACCGATATAACGAAGCTCAGGAGGATCTTTTTTTTAATGGCAGCATGCTTACTTCAGGGACGCGTCATCTCAATCAAATGCTTCGACTACGTCTGCTGAATTTCTGCCTTGATCGGGTGACAGAAGAGGAAAAAGTCGCTTTTGGCGGTTTAACTCCTCCACCATATGATAGTTGGCCATTCTTTCTACCTCACTCCTGCCCTTCGTATTTTTCGGTGATGTCTCGAGATCATCTAGGGACAGATATATGTTGTAGAGTGCCCTATGAATCAGATTCCGAGACGCCTCCGGGTAGGCTTCGTCGTCCTTATCAATCACGCCCATTCGAACGATGAAGCCTCTGAATTAGGGAACCCCTTTACCGATACAACCCAATCGAAAGCATTTTCGATGTGTTCCTCGATCTGGAGGTCGAGTATTATGAAAAATGGTAAAGGGGGAGATAATGTTATCTGAAGATTTAGTTATAAGGAAGTGACGATCGACTGGAGCTCCCCTAGGATGTTTTTTAAAGGAAAACATGTCTAGCAAGGCTTGATGTGAGAGTGATGGGTAATCCCCTCACCCATTTATAGGCATGGCTTTTCTGATCCGACGGCTATAAACTGTCAAGATCAATGGTCCAGATTGGATGCATGGGAGAAGTTGACGTTTGCGCTAACCAAGAAAAACTACGTAGACCGTATCCAACGGTCAGAAAGGGGGTCACAATCAACGGATAAGATTGGAATGGCAATGATAGCCGTGCATCTCAAAATTTCGATAGTTATCGAGGAAACCAAGGGGCAAAAAAGGAAATATGAGTCTTTTATTTAAACACCCAGTGAACTCAGAATATAAATTAAAATCGACCAATGCAAAAATGTCATGAGGAACCGACGTTCGATGAATAAATCGACATTTGAACAAAAATTCTCATGAGTTAAATTTGATCGATGCAAAAGTGTCATGCGGAATCGACGTTCGATGAATAAATCGACATTTGAACAGAAATTCTCATGAGTTAAATTCGATCGATGCAAAAGTGTCATGCAGAATCGACGTTCGATGAATAAATTGACATTTGAAGAAAAATTCTCATGAGTTAAACTCGATCAATGCAAAAATGTAACATTCAATGAATATATATATATATATATATATCTGAACGATAAAATTGTTACAGAAATTTTATATAAAGCATACTGAGAAATCGAACATTACATCAACATCGCTGAAATTCAAAGGACGAAATCGAGGCAAAGGGAATTTGGATAAAAAATAATCAAGTTTTATTCAAACCTTGATACACTATACAATTACAAAGAATTCGAAACCCTACTACAGTCTATTTACTTTCGCTAAATAAAGAATATTCCTTGTCGATTGTCGATACTCGGATGAGTTGGATGCTAGCTTCCTACTAATTCGGCAACCAATCTCGTCCGAGACACCGAGTGACACCAAAGCACGTCTTCCTCATTGCACCGATCAATGAGAGGAAGCCATGATAGACTCTCCAACTCACTAACCGACGAATCGAGGAGTTGACTCTGAGAGTCCTCGATGGTGTTAGTGAAGGCCAGGGGAATCTCCTTCCTCTTCAGGCAATGGCCAGCTCGAGAGACACACCATCTCAGTCAATAAAATGACCATGGGTGATGGGTCTCTCTGCATTGACCGAGAGACTGGAGAGGAAAAAAGCGCTTATGATTATTTTTGCGCTTTAAGTCCTCCACCGTCTGATCGGCGGCCTTACCTTCTACTTCACCCCTGGCACTTCAAGAAAGTCGACAACCCGAGACATCGCTACTCAAATATAAGACGAAGAGTATCTGAGCCCGACGTAACGAGGTGTCGACGGTATCGACCTCGTCGTTCTTACCGATGCCACCCATTCGAACGACGAGGCCGACCCATTGGGGTAACCCCTTTTACCGATACCACCCAATCGAATAAATTGCTTGAATCCCTCCCCCAATCGGGAGGTCTGGTCGAATGAGGAGGTGAGAAAGTGAGAAATGCAACATCTCTCATTAGTTTATTATGGGGAGCACAATTTAGAGAAATTTTTATCAGATGACGTAGTAAAAGGGACATGTTTGGCCTATTCTGGTAAAAATAAAAGTGGGCACCCCCCACCTATTTATAGCCCAGGATCATATGATATAACGGTTCAAATCCACAACGATCAACGGACCAGATTCTCCGCATTAAATAAAGCCGACTCTTGCGCTACCCAAGGTAGCCTACGTGGACTGCATCCAACGGTCAAAAACGTTTTCACAAATTAACGGCTAAAAATTACCCTCATAAAACCGCCAACTACACCATCTGTACTTTTGGATATAATCGATTGAGATTACTATATGGAATAATACATCCTCTTGTCAAAACAAACAGGATATGTCTGATAACGCGCTTCTCAATTAGAAAATAAACGAAACTAATAAGTTAGAAGCAAGCAGTTGTCGATATCAAGGAGTAATTAAGCAGAACAATGACAAAGCAGCAGCAAAAGAGAATATTAGAAGAGCAAATACATGCATTATACATTGAAGCAGTTATGACGAATAACATGCCGAGAACGAATTACAAAGATAGAAATAATGTTTTTAACACTCATGATGAGTTTCGTAATCAAGCCTATCAACATGTGAGGATGACCTCGATGTCTCAGGGCCCTTAGGGATCTCCCCTTCCTCATTAGCTGTCTCGGCCTCAATCTCTGCAGCAAGCCGAGAAGCTTGCAGCTCCAGAAGAAAACTGAACTCATGCTTCTCCGGGTCTTCCCTGGAACCATCATCGGCCAAAGAATCGAAGCTGACAGGAACGCCTTTCTCATCAAAAGAAGGATCTAACTTCCCTGCATCGAACTGATCGTTAAGGAAGCCTAGAGCCTGACATTGTTTCCAGCCCTTGTCAAACATCTTGGAAAGGTCAGTCCCCGACTGGCGTTCAACCAGCTCCTCATAGACAATACTGTTAAAAAATTCTAGAACAACAGCCTTCCTCTCCTCCGCCAACAGCTCCTGCCGACGTTCGAGGGCTGCTTGCTGGCCCCTCTCGAAACTCTCAGCAGTTTTCTTCTCTAAAACAGCAGCAAATTCAGATTTTTCCCGCGCAAGCTCCGCCTCCAACTCGGCGATTCGAGTATCCTTATCGGATACCCCGTTCTCCAACTCTGTCAACTTCCACTGGAGCTCGGTCACAGATTCTTCGGCTTGGGCAAGTTTCTTCTTCGTTGTATGGTACTGACCCATGTACTTATCAAGACGCTTTCGAACACCATCCATGCGAGCAGCCGAAGAGTAAAAGGTCTGGCTCAACTACAAAAATAGCACCAACAAATTCATAAGAAACGAGAATAAACGTAAGTCATGGAATCAGGCTCGATTATTACCGCAAGTGAAAGCGAAGCCTGTAGACACAGCACGTCACCCGGCTCTTTCTTCAAGAGAGCCTCGTGATCCTCGTAAGAGACAGTCGATAAGAACTTCTCCCATGCTTCATTGCTAATCGACGAGTCCAGGAATGCCTGGTTCATCATTGAAGTTCTAGCCACTCGGTCCCCATGCTTTTTCTTATGACTCGCCAGGATAGTCTCAAGATTTCCTGAAGCGAAAATCGACGTACCATCGCTCGACGGGGCAGCCTGACTGTCTGACTTAGCCTTCTTCGAATGCGGCTTTTCTACTTGCTCGACTTCAGTAGAAACCGGCCTCTTCCCAAGGCCTGAGCTGGGAGTTTTCTCAACTGGATTACAAGGCTCTGTAGGCGGAACAGTAGTAGAATGAACCTGCGGATTTGTACTAAAAGTGCCCCCAGGAGTCATTAGGGGAGGGTTCGGAGGCTTTCCTATAGAACGAGCCTTCATCACAGCCCTTAACGCTCGACTCGTCATTGGGATAACACTGGAAGCTGTAAACAAAGAACTGATTCAAAATCGAACGTCGGTACAATAAGTTAGAAGAAAAGCATGATAATTAACTACCTAAGGAAGTACAATCAATTGGAAGAGGGGCCATCGACATCCCTCCTAGACTCAAAATGGGCTCCCGCAACAAGGAATTCGTGTCGTAAATTGATTCCGACAATTGCGATGGAAAGTCGGGCCCCCATGAAGGTACGGGAACATTCTTCAACAGAATACCACCCGACCTCCATTCGCGTGTCGTCCTCCAGACATAGTTATCGGGAGCATGAACAAAAATAAACCTATTCTTCCAACCCTTCCCATATGACGATTTCAAATCACTAGGAACCTAGCATTTGGTTTAGATCGTACGAAATAGAACCCCTCATTCGACTGAGGAGATGGGCGAACGTCAAACAACCCACAAAAATTAGCGAAGGACGCGGACTGCCCTATTGACTTCATAACTATACAAAAACCTATGATGTAGCCTACAACATTAGGAACCAATTGGGTGGGACACAATCCGAGACCATTCACGATGTCGACAAACTCATCAGCTAGAGGGAAACGAAGACCATTCTCCAGACTATTGATATGAAAGGTTCTAAACCCGTTAGGGGGATCGTTCATTCTTTCATCTGGAGATGGCACGCGTAAAGACCAACCAGCAGGAATTTGATATTTAGACATTAAAGACTCCATAGAGATACGTAAGCGAGACGCCGACATATCGCTATACCGTTCCTTAGTTTGATGTCGAATTGACATCGACTTTATTGAAACGGTGACATCTTTCTTAGGACGAACGACACTTAGTAACTGAGCCGATAAAGGACTATGATGTCGTCCCCTCAAAAGGGACATCGAAATGAGACATTATAGACTCTACCGACATTCCCTCTTTCTCCCCGACAGACTCGTCACCAATCGGTCTAGACTCACTCGACATGGATAAAAACGAGTTAAAGAAATACCTAAACAAGACGAAAAGACTTGAACTACGCAAATGACCGCTCGGATGCTCGATCACTGCTCCGACGACTAGCTCCGCACAAAAATTCTTTGAAAATATGACAAATTGGGACATTTGAAGTCCTATTTATAAACCTAAAATCTCAAAAGCGCTCCTAATGATATATTTTTGAAAGGGCACGGCGGTTAAAGTTTAAAATGAAATATAAAATAAAGGAATATCATTCTGGCCCAATAAGCGCACATCGAAAGTAAGGATTAGCCCAAAGTTTTAACCTGTATAAGGAATGATTCAAGGTCGATTCGAATACTATCAAGGCAAGTGTCCATTATACCTAAAATGAAATATTGACATCGGAATATACTTATAACAATATACATATCAAGTTTATACATCTAAGTAAAGTTCAGACTACAATTGATCATCAATACGGGGAGGAATTAAACAACCAAACTCATGTTCACGAGCGATTCTTTCTTCTTCTTCTTCCTCGATAAATGCGGACTCGACCGGCTGACAACGCTCATAAAGGGTTGGGCCTATGACGGACGGATCGAAATCAGGGGTTAAAAAACCCTTGTGCCGGCATTGCCTTATCGTCTTCTCGTGTACCTCGATCAGCTCTGCGCCCATCCTAGCATCCGCCAGAAACTCATAAACAGGAGATTCCAGGAACTCCTTGACGATCGACAGCCGTTGCGTAGGGGAAACTACCCTAGCCTCTGGGGGATAGCCCGTACGAATTCGATCAATTCCTTGAGTCGCGAGGCTCAACTGCCTTAGGGCATCCTCAAGTTGTTGATCTTTATCTCTTATAGTGGCCTCGTGCTCTGTTTTGCATCTCACCAACTCTACTTGAGCCAACTCAGCTTCGTAATACCCTTCGAACATATACTGCAACGACTGCATACGAAGCATATCGATCACAGATCATCAAGAGCCGTTATTCAAACAAACGCAAAATAATGATAATGATTAGAATACGATCTTACCCCCATAATGCTTCGACCCGCACTATGTAAATTCTGTTGCAATGGCTTCCTGGCCAACCACTTCTGATCTCGCCTAAAAACGCTGTTGATAAAAGCAATGAAGCTGGTATCTCGAGAACCTCTCTGAAGAACAGAGTCCTCAGGACCCAAATCCCCGGGATGGGAAAGACTAGAGTTGAGCCAGCCCATCAGTGTCCAATTGAGATCCAAAGTCTTAGCATCGGAACTGGCGTAGGTATCATCGGTAGGTATATCAACAAGCTCGGCCCCCTTATCTTCCCTTGTTTCACCGCCCCTTCGTGGACTCTTTCCTAAACGAATATTTTCTCGACGAGATACTGGATCTTAGCTACTCCTTGCTCCTCCTTCATTATTTGGATGTCTCTTGGAAGCAAGGGTTTGAGACACTCGTGTACTTCCAAGAGGAGGAACAAAGGCACCCCGGAGTATATCCTGAAGACTTGGATCGCTTGATTCTCTCTTCGATCGTGACAATCCGCAAGTACGCAAACACGGCTCCTCGACAAGTTTATTAACATCGAAACTGTATTTCCGCACGTTCTCGATGAAAGTACTCGAAAAGCTTGGTTTCGAAGGGTTGCTAACATTGATTGGCCCAACACGCCACGGGGAAGTAACATTAAGAGATTGCCCCATGGGCGGCCGAATAAAGGCAAATCGGGACTTCCACCCTTTGCCATGAGAACTCTTGGTATTAGTTAAGAAACTGTTCTTGTTCCCTCTGGACTTGACTTGATAGAAACCTTTACCCGACTTCGGCGACTCAGTTACCTTAAATAGATACCAAAAGTTTTCAAACGATGCTGGCTGTTTGAACGCTTTCATGACGACAATAAAGGCGATGATCATTGACATTCCATTCGGAACTATTTGGGCTGGTCGAACTCCCAAATTGTTCAGAATAGAGGCCAGTTCAGGCGCTATAGGTACTCGAACCCGCACTCCATCGAGGCTTCATGAATAGCCAACGCTCCCGAGGGAGGATTGTGCATCCGACCTTCTTCCCCTGGAGATCTTACAGACCAACCGCCTAGAACAGAAAACGCTGAAAGCCAGGAAGACAAAGGTTTTTTATAACCTCCAGCCTGAAAATCGTAATAAGCCATCTCGGTCTGAAAGTTCCGAGTATCTCCCTCTTCTTCGCTTCCATTTCCTCCGTCCCCCTCGAGATGCCTTAGGACGTCATCGACATGCTCTTCATTCACTGGACTCTTCTCAGGACTTGACATTGAACTTAATCTCGACTTCAGGACTATAACCAAAATGAGTAGTCGAGATTCGTATATACAACCGACAAAGCTCCGATAAAAAGAAATTTAACAGTGGTGTGAAAGTAAGGCGGTGAAAACGACCTATATATATAGACGAAAAACTACCGCTTCGCGAAATTACACTACTACCCCCTGAACGTACGTGATGTTTCATCTTCCGTTCCCTATATTTCAAATCTTACCCAGCAAGACTTAAAGGAAAGCGCGCAAAACTAAAAAGTATTCGCGCCAAATTTTTATTTCTGATAAAACTTCCAGATTTCGACCTACACTCGAACTCTAGAACTTGGGGGACTACCACTATATACTTAGAATCGAAAACGTACATCTCGAATATATAAATTAAACTTCAAGACTTCGACCCAGACTCGAACTCTAGAACTTGGGGGAATCTTGATGTACCAAGTCTTCGTTACTGAAATCATTGACCTTAAACTAGCTAATCGACTATATAATCCTAGCTGTAGTCGAACTCATCGAGAGTCTAAAAGCTCTCGTTGTCACACGAAACCGACATGTCTAGGTTTTATCGATACTATCACCGTCGATACCCTTTCGTCAAATATGACCCATTTTGTGTTGGAATCCATATCCGAACCAAGACGTCCAATCATGATTCGACCCGGTAAATCCATCTGGAAAACTATAAATAACCCTCATAAATGAGATAAAAGGTACGCACATTAATAGCATTAAATACTCTCCGACCTCTACATTCATCTCGATACTTCCTTAAGCTTCGGAGGGTTATCGTCGGGTCACCACCGGCATTTAACCTAACGTAGTTATATTTGATTACAGGTTAGGATCCACATTATAAATCGAGGAAAAGTGTGATTGACCTACCAATCACATTGACGAGTCATATTGGATCTATACCAAAGGACGTTGACCTAAGGACTAATATTCAATTACCAAAAATATACTCATCAGTGTCCAGAATGGAGATCCACATCAGGCGAGCGTCCACCATCCAGAGTAATGGTAGTGTCAGCAGTTCTAACACAAGCTATTTTGCGAGCTGATAAAGCAAGATATGGGAATTATAGAGAACTATTAATAGCGCAAGCGATCAACGTTCGCGAAAGGACTGTTCCACCGTTGTCGAAATACGCTTGTGGGTCTTGGGTTTCCCTATCATATATTGACTACAGTCCAAGTGATTGTCAAAGAATGGAATATGATTTTCGAGGCATGGTTCCAAAGATGCGCGAGGCTACCATGCAAAGCATCAAAGATTGTGCGAAGATACTGTCAGATAAAGAATTTGGACGATGAATTATGGTCGACAACTATTTCGAAACAACTAAGAAAGCAGCCAGCCCCGATGTCAGGGTTACATGGATTACAAATTTTTCAAAGTTTGGAGAGTATGAACTCGATTTTGGTTTCGGGAAACCCGTATGGGTAAGCTTAGCTAATGTGTATCTCGAATATCTTTTCATACTGATGAACAACAAAGAGAAAGATGGGCTTGAAGCGTGGGTGTATTTGCATGAATCGGACATGGCTTATTTTGAGAAAGATGAGGATCTTAGAATGCTTACCACACAGTGATCGATCCCAAAGTATCTATATATTACACGCTTTTTTCGGTTTCATCCTTGCATAATAATGGTGAAGTTCTTCGCCGTAGCGTTCACCGATAATAATAATGTTGTTAACTTGTGTCATTTCCGGTGATCTGCTTTCCTTTGTAATGTTACCTTTCGAACTTCTTTAATAATATGTTTCATTTTCGTTATGATCAAATTACAACTACTTACAACTCATTCCTTATCTTCGAACAAGGATCAGAAATTTGAGTCCTAATTAATTTTTTTAGCTAGGATTCAATTGGCTGATACTGCAAGAAATTTGATACATTCATTTGGGTTATAACCATCCTCTGAATATATGGGTTGGCTCCCTATAAATTATAATCCAATCCTCTGAATATTACTAATCGTACTATAATAGGTTCGTTGATTTTCACCCAATCAAATCATGCACGATTCGATCCAATTGAATAAAACATGATCGAGCTTATTAGAAACAGTTGCGAAATTCGGTCGATTTTGTGTTTGCAATATATTTAAAAAATAATTAACACAAAAATACGAGGATCACGTAATGAGTATTACTTTAATTTATGCAAAAGAGAGAGAAAACAATGCATATCAAAATATTATGTCCTTCATCTTTTCGGTTGAACTTTGGTGTTAGGATGAGATCAACGTATTTTCTTGATCTTTTAACCCTTTTATCTTTAATACGGTTTCTCCTTCTACTAGTGGGTGGGCACTAACCTTTTAAGTTTGAATAATTATGCTCTAGAAATAGGAAGATCAAATTTCTCATAGGGTAATGGAGGATTTTTGTATGTGGAGAAAAAAAGGAAATTTTTTTTTTGTTCTTGTTACAAAATTGTATCAAGGAAAAACTTGTGTATTTAGAAAAGGGTGAAATATATACAATTTTCCCTAAAATATGAGGGTGGTATTAGTTACCCCCTAAAGTATCATTGTAACACTTACCTCCCTCAGTTATAATTTTGTAGTTTTTATTCCAAAAATACTCCGCCCCTTTTACAAATAATAAATTTATTTATTAATTTATCAAAAAAAAAAATTATCTCTTTATTAATTATGAATCCATTTATTAATTGATCTTTCCCAATTTCTCTTTTACAAACTCATCTCCAATCTAATAACAATAAACCTCCATTTAATTTAATTTCACAACTTTCCCCACTCTTCTCAATCTCACTCATTTTTATAATAATAGTATTGATAATAATAAGAATTTAGGGTATTAATAATAATAATAATAATTTAAAATCAATTTTTCTAATAGTTGAACAATCATTAAAGCCATCTCAATAATAAAAAAAATCAACAACGACTAAACATAATTATCGGAAAACAACAACGTCTAATTTAAAAAATTCACTCTTTTAGTTCAACAAATCTAATTAAGTCGTAATTTTCGTTATCATAATCTAATATTTCTTATTTTCAATGAAAAAATTGGTATAGTTTATCTAATAATTTTATTTGTATGTATTTTATGAATATAAGGATTTTAAACTTAACAATTTAAACTAATCACCTAATTAAATTCCACACAAAAAAGAGAATAAGTATATTAAAAATAAATAAAAGTAGTTAAAATTCATATATTTAAAATAAATACAACTAATTAATACAAATAAAGCTAATTTATAAAAAATATTTTAACTAAAAATGAAAAATGGGTGGCCACCCACATTCAGCCATATGTTTGGAGCGTATGCCTGGGGCAATTGAACTGTTAATGCTAATTCACCGCCCACCCCCAAGTTGCTCGCCCTATCCCCTCTCCTTCGTTTGCTATCTTCAATCGAAGGCCACCGACAAGCCCCCTCATGTCAAGTTGCCTTCTCAGTTGGAGAAGGCTCAACAGAGGGAGATCGTGTCTAGAGATGACCCTTTCTTACAAATATTAGATACGACCTCTTAAAAGAACGAGACTATTCTTGAGGGATTCCAATGTTAGTGAGATGTACCTGATTTTCTATCTTGATAGACATATTTCGTAACTGTTTTCTTCGATATCTTCATGTTTACTTAATTTAAGGTAACAATACATGAAATAAGGGGTGAATATATTTGGCTTAATGCATATCGATTCGAGAGTCCTCGCGTCACTTGGACCTGTTGGAATGGCGGTTGTCAATTCAAGATCTATGATAAGTCAATATCTTTGCATTTTTAAATCACACTTAAAATTCAGAAAATAATATATCCTTGTCCATATTTATGGTATGGAAATAGAAAGGAAAAACGACAGTAGATACTTTTTTTTTTTTTTTATTGATAACCCAGGTGTACAAGCTTACACTAGACTAATCCTGGACCCTCAGAACCCTTACCCTAGAACCCTGAATATGATATTGTCTTTTAATAATTTAGTAGACATGATGGGGGCAATTAATTAGATATGTTCATCCATTATATTGGTAGTCCACGATTTCCTTTCAATTATTAATAACCCATGAGATTTCCATGGTGCTTCTTTCCATAGATAGGGTGAAGAACGCGTAGTCGCGTACCATATACGTACAAAAAATGAGTTAATGTCAACTTACACTATATTGTATGCATAATGTTCAAATTTTACCTTAATTCGGAAAAGAGTACTTTGTCTTTTTTTAAAAATTTAAATGAGTATTTTATTTCTTCCAACGGACAGTGTAATACAATCACTCAAAATAGAGTGTGGATATGAAAATATTGCTTAAAAAGATTAAAACTATCGTAACGAAGTAAAATATCATATTTATAATAAAACATGAGAGTAATATACCACATTTTTCACAGCACAAGACGAACAATGTGCGATATTTATCATAAAAAAAAAAGCGCAACACTTATCATAACACAAAAAAGTAAATGCCAAAATAATAATTCGAGATTCTTAATCTCTAGATCTAATCTTAATTTGTTAATTATATTGAATACCATAATTTAGGTTGTCCGACATGACGCATGAGAGAATTAATATTATTTGTCATTTCATGATGAACACGTTGTACAAATGGAAAATGGATAACACCAAAATGTGATGTTGATCATGTAAATGAAAATATTGCTTAAAAAGATTAAAACTATCATAACGAAGTAAAATATCATATTTATAATAAAATATGAGAGTAATGTACCACATTTTTCACAGCACAAGACGAACAATGTGCTATATTTATCATAAAAAAAAAGTGCAACACTTATCATAACACAAAAAAGTAAGTGCCAAAATAATAATTCGAGATTCTTAATCTCTAGATCTAATCTTAATTTGTTAATTATATTGAATACCATAATTTAGGTTGTCCGACATGACGCATGAGAGAATTAATATTATTTGTCATTTCATGATGAACACGTTGTACAAATGGAAAATGGATAACACCAAAATGTGATGTTGATCATGTAAGTCAATTTATAACCTTATTTATTTTTAATTCTCAATGAAGATGGAAATTCTATGACTCCCAATTAATGCTATGATGCAATTATGGGAGTAAAATATGGGTATGAGAAAAATTAAGTTACCGTACAAATATGAGTAAAATATTAAATATGAGTAAAATATTGATAATGCAGTATAGTAATCGCATGAGGTGATTAAGTTACCAAACAAATTAAGGTCACGTTTGGTGAATTAGATTAAGAGTTAGTTATTCCAATCTATTGTTTGGTTATTTAAATGTAGTATCGGATCAGCCACTACTATCAACGGTTTTGTGAGTCCCCATTGAAATCCCGCGGCTTTTTGGGAGATCACACAATATGCGAAGATTTACATCTAATAGTGATTTAAGGGGTATTTGTAAATGCTGTTAGAAAGTATATGTTTATTTATTTAATTAGGTGCTTAAGGTATTTTGATAGTGTTTGCATGTTGGTAAAAAACAATTAAGGAGATGCTTCTTCTAACTGAAAATTTTGTAATAATTACTTATTTTTTACTTTTACTTTAAACAATTGCTTTTGAATTTTCAAAAGTATTTACAAACATCTCTTTAATGTGTATACATAATTGAGCTATTGTCAATTTATCTCCTCTAATATTTATAATGTTTAATTGTACACCCCTTGATTTGAAAAAGTGCGCGGACTTTACCCCCTTTTAAAAAATTTAAACGAAAAATTTACCTCATTCAATTGGAGAGTGTGACTCACTTGTCGAAACTGAGAATATACTTGAAAAGTGTTTTATATAACAAAAGACGGGTGGATACATTCATCGAACTAACTCGATCCAATTCAATTTGAAGAATTAAAAAAGAAGAGGAAGTAGATAATTATTAACTGCTCTCAAATGAGGAGTTAACCTTTCATTAGTGGGTGATTAACTCCCACAAGTAAGGCAAATGGGGGAGCAATTGGGTCCCCCAATTAATCTATGTAAATACAGAGAAGTCAATTGAAAAATACGAGATAATTGCATTTGTGGTACTAAATTATATTTCGATTTTAACTTGTGGTACTAAAAAAATTGAGGTCGACATATTTGGTACCACAATCTAAAAAATCGATAACTTTTGGTACCTCCGTTAAAATGGACGTTAATTGATGATGTGACAGTTAAGTTTTATTGCAAGATTGATACTATTACATATGTTGAATGACAATTACACCCCTAACATTTCAGGTTGTCAAAATAACCCCATATTTTTAAATTTACTGATAATTTTTAGTTCATATTGTTGCTCAATTTCAAAATTGGCTTGAATAAGACACGTGGAGACCAATTTAGAAATTTTACTTATTATATTTACATATTTATTTAACTTATTTGATTTTATAAGTAGGGTGAAATACATATTACCCCCTTAAAGTATTGGGGAGGTACCAGTTACCCCCCTGAAGTATCAATTGTAACATTACCCTTCTGTTATAATATTGAACATTTTATTCCAAAATTACCCCCGCACCTTTTATAACAATAATTATTTTCTTTATTAATTTAACAAAGTAGAAAAAGAAAAATATTTTTGAATTCATCAATTCATTTCTTTCATGTTATTTGTTTCATTCGGTTTTCTGGTCTCAATTATTTTCTTTATTTCATCTAATTTTTTCTTTTATTTCCATTTCAATTTGTTTGTTTTATTTATATATCTATTTTTTCTTTACAATTTGTCTCGAATTTTATTTGGTGATAATTATCTCATTTGTTTTCATTACAAATTATAATTCAAAATTTTGACTAATTCTCCTTCAAAATTTTACTTGAAAATTTCGAACTTGACTCTGACTTGTATTGTTAGTGCACAAATCTAAAATTACGCTAATTTCTTTATAGATCTATTACTAATCAGAAATAAATTCAGTACTAACATAATAATTTTCAATAGTATGGGTTTGTGTCAAACTTGAATTTTGCGAGAAATAAAATAAAGGAGAATTAATAAATATTTTGAATAATAAAGGAGAATTAATAACATTTTGAAATTTTTAAAAAGAAAACAATATGTTACAAGAGAGACGAATGTTATATTATATTGATAAGATGGATCAATCTGCTATAAAAACTTTGAGAGAGTCAAAAATATAAAATTTAATCAATAAGAAGGACAAAAATGCAACTCATTCTTATTTAATTTGTCCTCTATCTATTATTTTGGATCTAGAACCAACCTTATTTAATTGTTGACAGTTAATCTGACATTTGATAATGATAATAAATTAGTGGGACCAATTGTGCCCACCAATTAGATTTGTTTCATCCATTTTATTGGTAGTCCACGATTTCCTTTCAATTACTAATAGCCCATGAGATTTCCATGGTGCCTTGTCTGAACGAGTCAAGATTCTCTTAATCACTATTATTGTCATATGAACATGTTGTCGTTAAGAAATAATATGTGAAATTCTAACATTAATTGTACTTTTATTGTACTTGTGCTTATAAGAATATAAGATATTCATACAAAAAAAATGGGATTATGATGCACGATTGACCTATCTGATCTGATCTATTCATGAAAGGAATGCAATACACTAAAACACTTCGCGCTTGGACTCATTCTTCAACATAAAGAAATAAATTTTTAAAATTATCTATTATATGTTATTAATCCTATTTCATATTTATTAAAATTATAAAATTTATATATTATTAATAAAATAATTATAACTTAATTAATATAATTGAACACTTGAATTGCAACAAAATTGAGCTACCCACATGAAATTAAAGATATCTGGACTGAAATCCAACACCAAATAATTGAAATCAAGTACTAATCCACAATAATAAAAAAGAAAACTAAAATCTAAAGTTTATCCCAAAATCGATATCCCACCATGGGCGGAGCTCCACCGTCAATGGTACATGCAAGTATGAAAGTGTAATACACTTGACCGAAATAAAATGTACGTATGAAAATATTGCGTAAAAAGACAAAACTATCATAACGAGATAAAATATCGTATTTATCATATAACATAGGAGTAATGTACCACACTTTTTATAACACAAGGCCAACAATATGCCATATTTATCATAAAAAAAAAAAAAGTGTAACACTTATCATCACACAAAGAACACACAAAGAACTAAATGCCAAAATAATTTATAATTTTATTGATTAAATTCTAGTATATAATAGGGGTAGTTTTTAATAATTTTTATTATTTTAAAAATGTCAGTGACAGTGTGAAATTTAATAATAATGTAGTAATTTGCTCTTTTTAAATTTATAGGAGGATAAAATTGAAAATATCTATATTACATACGTAACTTTCCATTAATGCTATTTTTACGATACAAAGTTGAAATAAAACCAGTGAACTTTTTTTACAGTTCAGTTACAACATGAATATCCAATTGGAGTCCTTTTTGGCATAAATCTATTATTAGCATATTCTCGTGCTATGCACAACATAGCATTATACCTCAACTATTAAAAGTTTAATATTAGTAAACTTGGTTTTTTGATATAAGCAAAATGGAGTATGATAATTTATCCCTATAAGATATGAATAATATTCAATTAACCCTCATATAATTTGAGAAATAATAATTTATCCCTATAAGATATGAATAATATTCAATTAACCCTCATATAATTTGAGAAATAATAATTTATCCCCATATAATCATATAAAAGTTTTACACTTTAAACATCAAAATTCGAATTGACAGTACTATAGGTTGACCCGGCCAATCAATATGTAAATGTGGCACTTTAACCCCATATGTTATGATAAGTGTGATATTTTACCTATGTGTTATGATAAATATGACACTTCACCCCTTGACATCCCCCCCCCCCAAAACCCCCATGATAAATATGACAATTGACTCCCTTATGGGTACTTGTCTTTTTAAGAAATATTTTTTGTGGTCTCTTAATTTGGGAATGTGTTATACTCTTAGTTGGAAGGAGGTAAATTGCTCCTTTAAATTTTTTATATGAGGGGTAATATGCTATTTTCCAAACATAAAGGGAGTGGATGAAAATTAAATTTGCATTAACCCATTGAAAAAGTAAGAAAATGGTGTATCAAATTCATAAATATGTTATGAAAGGGAAAAAACAAAGAAAAAAAAAAAAAAGAAAGTACATTTTTTCTCATTCAAACGCACAGACTTATGTGTAGGGGTGGCAAATGGACCACCCGGATCGGATCCGGATCGGATCTCAAATGGATCGGATCCTAAATGGATCCATAATGATGGATCCATTTAGGATCCGATCCAAACCGAATCCGGGTGAGAAAATTTTGGATCCACCATGGATCCGAAGAGATCCATGACGGATCCACGGATCCACAGTGGATCCGTCATGAATTTCAGCTAATTTTTGGATATTGTAATTTTGACCCTAAATTTTTGAAAAATCAAGAATTGCAATTCAGTCCAGTATTTTAAAAAAATTGAAAATTTTCAATCCGGACACTGATTTTCAGGGACAAAATTTGCACTTTTGGTCCCTCAATTATTGGATATTGCAATTTTGATCCTAAATTTTTGAAAAATCAAGAATTGCAATTCAGTCCAGTATTTTAAAAAAATTGAAAATTTCCAATCCTGACCCTGATTTTCAGGAACAAAATTTGCACTTTTGGTCCCTCAATTTTTGGATATTGCAATTTTGACCCTAAATTTTTGAAAAATCAAGAATTGCAATTCAGTCCAGTATTTTAAAAAATTGAAAATTTCCAATCCCGACCCTGATTTTAGAAATCCAAATTTGCAGTTTTGGTCCCTCAATTTTTGGATATTGCAATTTTGACCCTAAATTTTTGAAAAATCAAGAATTGCAATTCAGTCCACTATTTTAAGAAAATTGAAAAATTCCATTCGGCCCCTGATTTCAGAAATCCATATTTGCACATTTGGTCCCTCAATTTTTTGGATATTGCAATTTTGACCCTAAATTTTTGAAAAATCAAGAATTGCAATTCAGCCCAGTATTTTAAGAAAATTAAAAATTTCAATTCGGCCCCTGATTTCAGAAATCCAAATTTGCACTTTTGGTCCCTCATTTTTTGGAAATTACAATTTGGTCCCTAAATTTTTGAAAAATCTAGAATTACGATTCAGTGTATTTCTGAAGATTAAAATTTTCATTTCGGCCCCTGATTTTCAGAAATTCAAAATTTCACTTTTGGTCCCTTAATTTTCAAAAATTGCAATTTGACACTATATTTTCAAAAATTCCTAATCATGCCTTATAATTTGCTCTACGAGTTAATTCTTGTTGTTGATATCGGGATAAAATCACATAAATTGATTTGGGGCAAAATTATAATTTTTGAAAATTGAGGGACCAAAATTGCAAATTTGGATTTCAGAAAATCTGGGCAAAATTGAAAATCTTAACTTTATGAGAATTTTGGATTGAATTGAAACTCTGGGTTTTTCGAAAATCTGAGGTCAAATGGCAATTTTTTAAAAATCAAGGGTCAAAATTGCAATATCCAAAAATTGAGGGACCAAAACTGCAAATTTGGATTTATGAAATCAGGAGCCGAATTGAAATTTTCAATTTTTTTAAAATACTGGACTGAATTGCAATTCTTGATTTTTCAAAAATTTAGGGTCAAAATTGCAATATCCAAAAATTGAGGGACCAAAAGTGCAAATTTTGTTCCTGAAAATCAGTGTCCGGATTGGAAATTTTCAATTTTCTTAAAATACTGGACTGAATTGCAATTCTTGATTTTTCAAAAATTTAGGGTCAAAATTGCAATATCCAAAAATTGAGGGACCAAAAGTGCAAATTTGGATTTATGAAATCATGGGCCGAATTGAAATTTTCAATTTTCTTAAAATACTGGACTGAATTGCAATTTTAGATTTTTCAAAAATCTAGGGTCAAAATTGCAATATCCAAAAATTGAGTGACCAAAAGTGCAAATTTTGTTCCTGGAAATCAGTGTCCGGATTGAAAATTTGAATTTATTAAATTCTGGGTTTTTTAAAAGTTTGGGGTTAAAATTGTAATTTTAAAAAATAAGTATTAGAGAGAAAGGTTTTCACATTCCAATAATAATTTTTTTTTTTGGATTCAATAATGGATCCATTAGTGGATCCAGAGGATCCATTGATGGATCCATCACAATCCATTACTTGTATGTGTTGATCCAATATGAATCCAGATTTTATGAGATCCGATCCAGATCTGATCCGAGTGAAAATTTAATGGATCTTTATGGATCGGATCCTTTGGATTTGGATTGGATCTGGATCATGATCTGATCCATATTGCCACCCCTACTTATGTGATGTAATTAAAATTCTAAAATTTTCAAAAAATGTGACCCATTTTGATTTATTATTATATGTATCTAATTATTAAGATGTATAAATAATATTTATCTTAGTTGTGTACTTTCATGATTGAAATTATGGTGCTTAAGTTAAAACATTAAAATGCAGGGCCAATATTTTAACTGAAATCATATACTATTCCTGAAATTCATTTATAAGTTTGTTTATGTGTGTGACCTTTTGACAACTATCACAGAAAAATAATTGTACAATTTGACATCTCTTAATTTATAAACAAAAAATAAATATAAGAATACATAGCACAATTAGCACACCACACCATATAAATGAGGCTGAAATTACATAACGTTTGAGTTATTTACAGAAGAAAAGAAAAGAAAAAAAACATATTCAAAAGAATGTTGAATCACATTCACATTACATAATTCTAGGAACTTTACTTTAGTGTTTAAAGATTAGAGAATATGAATTAAATTGCTAATCAATCATCAATTTTATGAAACTCTTACCAATGATATATTTGTTTGAAAAAGCTCTATGTAGAAGCATAAATTACATTCATATTTTATAAATATTATTAGAACTATATTTTAACATTAAAGTATTATACCTTATAAAATATTGTATTAATTTTTTAAAGTACGTTACCTAACTTTTAGCCATTTACTTGGCACATTTTAAGGTATTTAATTTAATATTTCTTATATTCTGGCTATTTGTTTGGCACAATAGTCTCTTAGCTATTTATTTGGCACAATTTAAGAGAGTGATTAGACTTTTATATTGGAAAATTTCCGAGTGAATTTTTTTTTCATTTTTATTAAATAATAGCCATTTATTTCGAAGTAAATTTTTACCATTTTTAAAGTAGTAGAACATGAAAACTCTTACCAATCAGATTTTTGTTTGAAAATGCTATAAATATAGAAGTTTAAATTACATTTATATTTTATTAATATTATTTGGGCTATTTTTACAATGATTTATTTTCTATGAGATATTTAATATTTAATTTAAGTAAAGCTTTTCTCTTGTTAATTTAATAATTAAGTAGTACAAACCATTGATTTCGTTTTCATTTTGATTAGTTTGCCCTAAATTTATATTAGAGAATAAAGTCCCTCGAGTGGAACGTGAGATTCATCGCCTCAAGCTTGCCGAAGATCCTTAAGTTCTGTTTCTAAAGTAACTTTATAAATATTATTTGGGCCATTTTTTAAAGTAATTTATTTTCTTACTTAAAAAAATCTTTTTAATTGAGATTCCAGTAAGTAATAAGGTTTAGTAGTGTCAAAATTATGTGGATGTAGAAGCATATACTTTCTTAACATGTAGCTAAGGTATTAATTTCTTTTAAATTGGAAGCCAAAATTTACTACAGTATTTTTAAAGTAGTAGAAAATGGGAAAAAAATTACTATTATATTGATTGTTTAATTTTCTTTCTGCAAAAGATATGTTAATAGGCCAGTCATTGAAATAAATTACTATCACATTAACAAAATGTGAATGTTGTGAAAAGAAAAGTATAACAAAAAATATGATAAAAAAATTTAAAAATTTTATTTCCTAACAATGACTTCTACATAATTAAAAAACCTACTATAAATTTCATTCAATCAAACTTATAGCTCTACGGGGGAAACTTAATAACATTAAAAATAATAATAATAATAAATTTATTAATATTTGAAGATCATAATCAATACAAAAGTTTAGAATAAAAGAGCCCAGAACCTTATATATTAAGTTTCATCTAATTTTTCTTATAACATATCCCAGAATATTATCAAAATTTAAAAAAATCCCGAATCAATAATCAAATACTTAAATACACATAAATTACCTTAGATATTAAATCTCGTCCACTATTTCTCATAGAATTTTCCTGAAAATTTCCCAAAAAATAAAATTATTTAATAAATAATCAAGAACTTAAAATATATAACATGAAGGTTTAGTAGTGTCAAAATTATGTAGATGTAGAAGCTTATACTTTCTTAACATGTAGCTAAGGTATTAACTTTTTTAAATTTGCAGCCAAATTTTACTGTTTTTGAAGTAGTAGAAAATGGAAAAAAAAAATTACTATTATATTGATTGTTTAATTTTTTTCTTCAAATGATATGTAAATAGGCAAGTCACTTAAATAAATTACTCACATTAATAAAATGTAATTGACGTGAAAAGAAAAGTATAACAAAAGATATGATAAAAAAATTTAAAATCTTTCTTTTCCTACCAATAATAGGAATAATGAAGACTTGAGACAATTAAAATGATTAAATTATATGATAGTAAAATTTAAAATGGCAAAAGGGTAATAAAATTAAAACATCATATGTGATTAATGAACAACTTAAAGTAGTGGGATGAATAATGTAAAAAAAATTAAACCTTAGAATTTCGAACATAATAATAGAAAACATAAAAAGATGACACATAATAAGCCCAATAAAGAAAGTGCTTAATTTGTTCATAGCAATAAAAAACAAAAGCACGCAAATGTGATAAAAACAGAAAATAAGATAATAAAATTAGAAGTCGGTCGCCTCAAACTATATCCAAATAAAATATTAATATTAAAAGATTAACGACAATTAAATAGTAGTTGGTATAATGAATACTTGGGACAGTTAAAGTAGGACTAATGAATATTTTAGAATATTGGGATGAAAACAAAATGAATATTTTAGAATATTTGGATGAAAAAAAAATGAATATTTTAGAATATTGGGATGAAAAAAAAACTTACAATTTTGAAAATAATATGCAAGTATAATGCTAAAATCCATATGAACAGAAAATTGCATGGAGCCCTGCATTTGAAACATCATAGTAAAAATTAAAATGACAAAAGTGGTCATAAAAATGATATATCAAGTACATGATTAATGAATAATTTAGAATAGAAAAAAAAAAGGAATAAATAAATAAGCCTTACATTTTTGAAACATAATATTAAGTATAGGGCTAAAATCCATATGAACAAAAAGTTGCTTCGACGCCTGCCATTGAAGAAATTTTAAGAATAAAAAGTTATCAACATGTATCATTAAACAAGTAATTGTCTAATACATGAAACCGAGAATAAAACTTATGTTGAATTAAGTTAAAGAAACATAAGATCAAATTCATAAGATATATACAAAATAGGCAAACAAATGAAATATTTACCTGTACGGATGAGAGAAATTCACCACAAAAACAAAAATGTACCAAATATTTGCTAACAATATATGTCAAAGTCTAATCGAGAGATGAAGGTGAAGATTTCTTATAAATACTATTGTCCAAATGTACTCTAAATAGTTAAGATTTCAAATTTGAATTGATTGACTTAACATAAGGATATTATAAGCATAATATCATCAAACTAATTAGTATTGAAACGTACTCTTCATTATTTGAAACGGAAATTTAGGTTGAAACTAATTCAATTACCAAATTGAATGCCAACATGTATTACTCCTTATTCTCAGCCAATCACATTTTTTTAAGAAATAAAATAATTCAAAATCACCAGAAATTAGTATTGAGTCCAAATTGCAAGATTTTGGTCAAAAGACCATTCTCCTATATATATATATATATATATATATATATATATATATGAGATAAGATATATTATCAACCCTCCCAAATGCATTGGATGATCTACAAGGCATTTGCACTAACCTGACAAAAGATGGATAAATCCATCGTTGAGGGGTGATTTTCCGCCATCTATAACCTATCTTAATGTTCAACTTTCTCTTTCACCCTCTTTTTTATAAATTGTCCTTAACGCATCTCTAACCAAAGGGCAATCAATTTTCAATTAATTCAACTTCATAATTATCCCCACTCTCTTCGCTCTCACTTATCTTAATGGGTGAAATACAATTTTCCCCCTTAAAGTATGAAGATAGTATCAGTTACCCCCCTTAAAGTACGGAGGTGGTATCAGTTACCCTCCCCCCCCTAAAGTATCAATTGCATCACTTACCCCCCTCTGTTATAGTTTGTAGTTTTTATTCCAAAAATATCCCCGTCCTTTACATAATGAATAAATTTTTTTATTAAAATAAATTTGTCTCTTTATTAATTATTAATCCATCCATCAAACAAACAACATTATGTTTTTATTTTTTTATTTTTTTTTTGTTTCCTTCGGTTTTATGGTCTCAAATTTCTCTTTATTATTTTCATCTCACCTTTTTCTTTATTTCTGTTTCAATTTGTTTTCTTTATTTTATGTTTCAATTTTTTATCTCAAATTTTTTCTTTATATTTTTCTGAGTTTTTATTTCATGATATCATTTATATTCGGTAAGAATTATTATTCAAAATGCTGATTAGTTATCCTTCAAATTATTTCTCGCAAAATTCAAGTTTAACAACAAATAATATTACGTGTTAATTTTTTCATTTCTTTATCAAAAAACAAAATCTTTATTAACTATGAATTCATCCATCCATCCACCAAACAATATTATGTTTCACTTCTTAGTTTGGTTGGGCGGGTTCGATCAGAAATGATTGTTTCCTTCGGTTATAAAAGAATGTGTTGAAAATGAAGAAAAAAAATTGAGATCGAAAAAAGGAAGGTAACAAAAGAAATGAAGAAAATAAAATATAATATAGTTTGGTGGATGAATGGATTCATAATTAATAAAGATGCAATTTTATTTTGATAAAGTAATAAGAGAATAATTATTTATGAAAGGGGTATCGGTTTTCTTGGAATAAATACTACAAAATTATAACAGGGGGGGGGGTATGTGTTACAATTGAAACTTTAGGTGGGTAACAGACACCACTTTCAAATTTTAAGGGGGAAATTGTATTTCATCCTATTTCAATAATTCTAATTACAATAATAATAATTTAGGGTATAAATAATTTTAATAAATTTTTTATTTAAAATTAATCTTTTTAATATTAAACAATCATGAAAATTAAGGCCATCTTAATAATAAAAAAATCAACAGAGACTTAACATAATTAGTGAAAAACAACGATGACAAATATAAAAAATTCACTCTTTTTGTTCAACAAATCTACTTAAATCGTCATATCTGTTATCATAATCTAATATTCATATTCTCAAAATTAAAGATATAAAAAGAAAAACTAACCAAAAATTGTTCTAGTTTATTTAATAATTTTACTTGTATGTATTTTATGAATATAAGGATTTTAAATTTAACAATTTAAACTAATCACCTTATTAAATTCACCACACAAAAAAAAAAAAAAAAAAGAATACAATTTATTATAAAAATAAAACTAATTATAATTCATATATTAAAAATAAACACCACTAATTAATATAAATAAAACTAATTTATAAAAAAAATTAACTAAAAAAGAAAAATGGGTGGCCACCCAAACCTGCCATATGCTAGGAGCATATTGCTGGGGCAATTGAACAGTTGATGCTAATTAACAGAAAATTCTTATATAGACCTGATATATGAGTTTTTCATAGACCTTGTGGTTGTAAATGAACCACATCATACATTTTGAGAGATTAACGGCCTACCCCCTACGCCCTACTCCCTTCCTTCTTGTTGGTCCCAAGTGGTCAGATGAGGTCTAGAGAGAGGGGGGGGGGGGGTGAATAGACCTCTTCAAAATTTCTTTTCAATTTTAACTTTAAAGCTTTTCTCTGATTATGAGCAGACTAAGCTGATCAGAGTAATAAGTTACAAGTCTGTTCGCGAACAAATCTTTGAACAGGTTTGCTGACCACACGTCTGATAATTACTTAGCTGATTTTGTTGAAATCAGTTTTAATACTTAGAGTACTTGCAGCGGATTTTCAAAGTGTTTTTCACAAGTATTCTCAGTAGATTGAAAAATGCTTCCCCAGTTTTATAAACTTCTTTTTAAATCTTTTTCAAACAGTTAACCAAAGTGTTTTATGCAATCTTGAAATATTCAAGTAAAGATGCAAGTAAAAACACACAAGAATTTTTATAGTGGTTATATGGATGTAAATATCCTTTAGTCCACTCTTCCAAGTCACAAAGATCTTGGGTTATACTAGAAACACAAAGTAACCAGTACACTCTGCTTACGCCTAACAACAAATGAACAGGCCGTAAGTGCGCAGTAAGAAATCACAAAGAAATCCTACTCTCTGAAGTAATATCACTCACACAGATGGATATCTACTTCTCACAACACTCAGTTTTACAAATTCACTCAGAAGATGTGTTTAGCTTTGTTCTTCAACTCTGCTTTTCGTCAACAAATGACTAAGCTGATGAGTGAGCTGTTCTTGAGACTTAAAGAATTCTGCTTCGAAAAATTTCTCAGAGATTGTGTTGTTCTTTTTCTCTTCGTCTCTCTCAGCTATTTATACTTGAGGTTTGAAAAATGTCCTTTGAAGAGAGACAAGATTCAAATTCCTCGAGTTCTGGTCCTTAATTTCTGCGAACGGCTCTCTGCAGCTGTCCGTACTGTCAACAGTACTTTTCTGCAGACAACATTAAATGCATCCAACTGATGCGAAGCATTTCTTCAATCATTTGTCTTTAATAACCTTGTACTTCAGCATTTATTACTTTCAAGGGCATTTATTACCGTTGGGAAGACTTTATGATCATTTCCACTTGGCTGACGAAAGTGCAAGTCTGATGGCGAACTAAGATGATCCCATATTTGAACAAATCTGATTTGAGTCGGCTGATCTTCATCAGTCTAATATCTTTCCTTCAGCAGATCAGAAGTCTTGGACCTTGAAATTTTGACTCTTCTGATGTCTTCTATACTTAGTCAAAACTCTTTCAAAGGGACATCAGCTAAGTTACTCCATACTTAGCCGATTTTGAAGTTTTGGAATACATCAAAACCTCCCTTATCAAATTGTCTTTAGTGCCTTCATTTTCATCCTTATCCAACAATTTCCCCTTTTTGATGATGACAAAACTTCAGCTAAGTACCTGTTAAATACCTAAACTAAAGAATGCAATCCTCAAAATTTTATGAGATAGAAAATATATGTTGGAATGAACTTGACTTTTTATTGATAAGAAATATATTACAAGTACAAGTTCTTCAGATGAGATGTCTGAAAGATAGATAAGGTAAACCGATTATAAATTTTTTTTATAATTTCTAACTATCAGCTCCTTCATCTGATCCTTCTAACACTTCTTCATATTCATAAGAAGACTCTTCATTATCTTCTTCTTCTTCTTCATCAGCTTCGTCATTCAGGAGAATGTTTGCTTTGGCAGCATCCATCTTTTCTTTTAGTTGCTGCTCCTTCAGAAGCTCCATTGCCTTCCTGGCTGATTCAGTATTCTTGTACTTGGTAGTTTCTTCTACAGTCTTCTCTTTTTCTTCTACCTTTCAAAGTGATAGAAATAGTGACCTGCAAGCCAGCTGTATGGCTAGCATTAATTGTAATTAATGAGGAACTATTCAATTTAGATTAATAAATGCACTTTTATTAAATGGTCAACTTTATCTTATGTAATATTTATCTACGCATAAGGATAGAAGTCCTTAGATCACAGGGCTATGGGACAACCCGTGGACTGATCTCCAAGGCCGTGATCTAGAACATATTCAAGAGTCGTAGAATCCAATCGAGATAGGACATCGTTGGATTCGGTTAGACTCTCACTATTGTGTATACTCCGATGAACTGGAGGACGCTGGGGTCCACGAGCGTGACTGGGATAGTCGATACACATAAGTGGGTGGCTTGCTGGGATGGCAAGTGCACTGAATACCCCAATTAGGAAATAACTCACCATGGAAGCGGTAGTCGCATATCGGGGTTGAAGTTATTCCAATTTGCAATAGTATACGAGGAACGATCCCTAACAACTTGAGATGATAGGGTTGATCTGGTGCGAGAACGTCTATGTTTTGATGTGAGTTCCGACTGACTGGGGATCACCAGAAAGTCTCTGTGGACTCACATTGGGTATAGAGGAACTCGTATGCAGATTCATATCATCAACAAAGGATCCGTTGACCCGACTTGATAGGTTGGGAAATTCTCCTATGGATTTCTGTGAGAAATTAATTCTGGTAAAATCCTTGCCCAAGGTATCTGACGACTTTATGTAAGTAGCTCATAAAGATTAAGTCAAAGAGAATTTATTTCGAGACCAGAGTACATAAGGTCAAGACAAAAGAAAAGGGAATCCGATGAAAGACCATACCCTTAAGTCTCGACTGGGAGATTGATCAATGGAGAGATTATGTCGTATATGGAAATTGTAAATGATAAAAGGTTCACTGAATTAATTCACCAGTGATTGGGCTCCATGGGCTTGTGACTGGACATCGACCGTGGAGTGTGGGAGAATTCCCAAATTAGCAGGGGTGCTAATTTTGGAATGATTAATTGACAGAGTGTTCGATTAATTTAGAGTATTAATTGCTCGAGTAATTAAATAATATTTAATTACAACCCACGGCCAATTATGTGGTGAACCTACGGGGGCATACACAATACACATGAAGCGAAAGCGAGGAAACAAGAACGAACGAGTCGACTGGGTCGACTGAGTCAAAAATCGACTGGGTCGATTAAATGGGTGGGTCGACCCATATGGAACGAAATTAGATCCAATTGGAATTGGATCAAGATTATAAATTAAATTGGAATTTAATTTATGAGTAAAATAATTAATTAGGATTTTAATTAATTAATGGAATAATTAATTTAATTAGACTTGGAGTTTGATTAATTAATTAATTGGGAGATGATTTAATTAATTGGGCTATTTAATTGGGAGATTAAATGAAGCCCTGAAAGATTAATTAATATGGGCCATGAATTAATTAGAAGACTTAGTCTTCTAATTAAAGAGGGCCATGGCCCATGTAGGAGAATTAGTATCCTAATCCTAGTAGGATTAGGTTATGAGAGATATCTATAAATAAGAGACTAGGTCTCATATCTCACACACAACTCCACAAGAAAATCAAGAAAAGCAAAAATTCTCTCCCTCTCCCTCTTGTGATCGGCCGAACCATACTTCCACTTTGGAAGAATTTTCGTCTTCGATTCTTCGTTCCAAAGTTGTTCTGAAACCTAGATATTAATATACCCTATGTTCCAGTTGATTAGGATATATTAATTTTCGTGATATTGTGGTGTATCAACTCGTAGAGGCGCAACACGTGGGGCGCTAATCAAAGGTATGGGTCGATCTTACCGGGGCAGAATTCAGAGCTCGTCTTGCTAGCCGAGGATTTGCAAGGAGACAGGTATAAACGAGAAAACTTATACTGTCATTAATTTATATTCATATATATACAACTAGAGAATATCCTGGCAAGATTCTTTAAGAGGCCCTAGAAAAAATTTTATATTCCGCTGTGCCTAGGCCTGTTTTTCTTACCGAATCCCAACAGTGGTATCAGAGCCAACTCTAGGATTTGTATATATATGAATTTGCAAATTCTGTGATTTAAATCATATGTTTGATTTATGTGGCTAGTTCTTTAACTTTGCATGTTTTAGAACATAGATCTGTTAACTTAGAGTTAATGTAAAATTTTGATTCGAAATTTTATCAAGTTAATTTTTATTTTGGATTTGGATTTAATTAATTAGATCTGTTTAATTAAATCAAAAGTAATCGAAACACAAACAAAAATTGTTTGGATCCAACCGCGGCGGTGCGCAGCAGCGCACCGCGGCTGGGCGGCCACCGCGAGCTGCTGCCCACAGCAGCGTGCGAGCAGCACACAGGCTGCGCGTGCGGCACACGACAGCAGCCCATGGGCTGTCTGCCGCATGCTGTCACGCACAGCCACGCGCCGCCGTGCACTGCTACGCGCAGCCGCGGCTGCCACAGACAGCCCACGCGCGGACTTTGTGGTCGCGTGTGTTGGCCACGTGGCAATCCTCGATTGGTCACATATTGGCTGACTTTCGGTTGGACTCTAATTCTGCCTATTTTGATAAATCTGAAAATCTTGGAGATTTGGTTGTTATGGAATCTTGGTGAATCTTGGAATGATCTTAGAGATCTAATTAACAAGGAAACTTAGAGTTTTATTTGTGATAAGACATTTAATTAGAATTAATGTCTAGTAAGTTACCAAGATTGAAAGATCTTAGAGATCTTATTAAACAAGGAAACTTAGAGTTTCATTTGTGATAAGACATTTAATTGTAATTAATGTCTTCTAGTAAAGTTACCAAGATTAAAGATCTTAGAGATCTTATTAAATTAGGAAACTTGGAGTTTTGGATAAGGTAGAAATCTTGGTGGATTTGGACACTACCTTAGTTAACTAATCTATTCAAAATAGTATTATCTTGAGAATCTTGGAGATTTGTAAAATTGGGAAACTTAGAGTTTTGGATAAGGTAAGAATCTTAGAGATTTAGATTACCTTAATTAACCAATTTAATCAAGATAAGAATTGTAGATTACTTAGAGCTCAAGTAAGAGCTAATTAATCTTAGAGGTTAATTGTTAATTCAAAATTAATTAACTTGGATGAATTTTTGCGAATTAAAATTAATGAAGCCGGTAAATTTACATTTATGCCCTTATGTGAATTTATGCATGTTCTTGAGTGAATATGTGGATTGGTCGATTTTGCCCCTAAGCCCTGTGTAGTTTTGGTTTATTTTTTTTATGGGTTGTAATTAAATGGGCCTGATTGGTGCCCTTGCTTGCGCAAACAATTGTAATAGAATAGGGCCTTTATTTTTATAAGCTAGGCTTAGATTAGGCTTGGAGCCAAGAAGACCTCATGAAGACTTGGAGATCCACATGGAGGCCCATTACCTTGGAGGACATGGAGGCCCAATTCATTACATGGAGGCCCAATCAAGGTGGATATTACAAGAAGGCCCATGATGTATGGGTTTGAAAATTGTAATAGTTAGGACATTTAATTTCCACCCTAGACTGACCAATTGGTCCATCATGTGGCTCGTGATGGATCGCATAGGATGGGCAATCGACCAATCATATGTGCAATGCTAGGTAATATATGTTTACTATTATTCTTTGATGTATGTCTTGCATGCTTAGAATAGATCACGTAAACAAGATAAAGCATAATCTGATGAGACCTCGCACGGAGAAAACTTAAAACCTCCAATTGAACTTAAAAACTCAATTAGAATATTAAATCGATTAACGGGCGCATATGAATGGTGTATATGGTCCGAGCCTATCCAATTACTAGGACTTAGGCATATTGTACAAATATATCTCGATGTCTCACGAGTCGTGGGTCGAGCTATAGGAAGATGATATGTCTATTGCCTCGATGCACAGTTTAGTGCCAAGGGAGGGGATAGCAAGGTTCTAGGCGCTGTCTCACGAGTCGTGGGGCGTCTAGGATTGAACTATTTCTCTTCACGAGTATTGACATGATTTAACGCGAGTAAGTATGGATGTCTCACGAGTCGTGGGTCCATAACGAAAATCGAGGCTGAATGAACTCAAGGGTTAGCTGGGATGGTTAACCGGCGACGTGATCGCCCACCAAGTGGATCAATTGGTATGGCCAACGAGTCGTGGGTACTGAGCGATTGCATTTGGGCCTTGAGCCCATTAGGAAATTTTTATTTCCCGAACCTTATGTGGGGGCATAAGTATTCGACAAAAATAGTGGGAGTAATTTACAAATGAAAACCATGTTTGTAAATTATGCATTGATATTAATCTGCCGCGTATTTATCGTCATGTTTATAATAGTTTATCATAAGTTATGTATCCATGAATATTTACCATCATACTTGAATCAAATAAATTGACTGAACCCAAATGAATTTTGAATGACATCGAAACTTGAGAAATTATTCTCGAGTCCAAGCAAGGACTAATCTCCTTACAAATATTTCATTGTTTTTCCTTTCGAAGTTACACTTCGACTGAAATGGTGATAGGTTTCACCAAACTGCCTTTTTCGAAGTTACTCTTCAAATAAGAAAGGTGATAAGTTTCACCAGAGGGTTGAGGATGGTTCTCAAGCCCAAATTTTCTTGAAGGCAAACATGAAGTCTCCCATGAATGGGAAGTAACATCTTGTGAAAAGGCCTCAAAAGGCTCGAGAGATGGAAGAAGAGGAATGTATCCTCTCTAAAGGGAAATAACCTTGGAAGTTTTTTTCTGTAAGGATGATAAGTTGAAAAGTCAATCAAAATGATTCTTCCATGGATTAAGATCAAGGGAAGAGGGAATTGAACCTATTCATCCCATAAGGGATGATTAAATTTTATTGAACTTAACCTTATGGTTAAAGTAACGCATAAGGGTGTTGGATGCCCGATGAAGCACTCATTGATGCATTCAATGCATCTAAAGCCATGAATTATTTAGATCATTAGAATTTGCTTATACCATCCCTTGTCTTAAGGGATGTGATAGTTCCATAATGGTTGGAACTGATTGCGCTATAAGATTTATACGCAAAAGGTTTATATAAGCAAATAAGTATGAATACTCATATAACGACTAAATAAAATATGCATAGTCAATAAAATATAAATAATCAAGATTTCACACACTTGAGTCGTTGTAAAAACCGAAAGGCGATACACGAATACTAAAACATATTTCCGAATTAAAAGATTCAAAGACTGAGCTCGACTGGGTCGAGCTTGACTGGGATGCTGTACATAGTAACCGACTTTCGAATCTTGCTTAATGGAAATTAGATTTAGTAGTTGGTTGCTAGGCAACCAAGAGGCATAAACAATTGCATGCAATGGATTTAATCCATTTAAAAGTGTGTAGAAACACTAAAGCATTAGTGGGAGATAAGGCGTCTCTAGTACCCTCATGGGTAAAAGTACGTTGTGATGTACAAATCCGAATTACTTTTGGAATAAAAGAAGAGAGCCTAATCAATGAAAGCATGTAAGAGATTTGGATCGATTCAAAATCAAACATGCATAGGCAGTACGCCATTGATTATTTGATAGAGAATTAGATTCTCGAAATGTAAGACCCGCTTGAAACGTTGTATGTTGTCAAGCATTTTGGACATGTAAATGTCCATTAAGAAATCTTACATGAAATTCCTTATTCAAACAAATGAAACTTGATCGAGAAAATCGAAGATACTGAGCTAAGTATCTCAGAAGCCAGATACAAAACATATCACGTGATATGAGTTTTGGTATTCTACCTTCATATGCATTCATGCGCATATGGGGTCTCCCGTTTATGTGAATAAGCTGGTGGGAGATAAGTTGGACGTAAAGTCCATCTTATGCAATTCTTGGGGTATCCGGAAAACTCAATAGGATACGAGTTCTACGATCCTACAAGACAAACTACGTTTGTCTCAAGGAACGCTCACTTCTTAGAGAAGGATTTCTTGGTGGACAAGAAAGAAAATAACGTAGAACTAGATGAGGTCACTGAAGCTGAAAAGCCTTAGAGGTCGATCAAGCTGACCCGTCACCACAGGCAGTGGGAGAACAAGAGCATGAAAGTGCACCAGAAAGTACACCGATACTTCGTAGGTCAGAAAGACAACGTAGAGAACCCGAGAGGTACTACGGTCTGCTGCATGAGACTGGACAGTCTCTAACCGACCCAAGGACTTACGAAGAGGCTATGCTAGACATAGACTCGGGAAAGTGGCGCGAAGCCATGGAATCCGAACTGGACTCCATGCACTCAAACAAGGTCTGGGCCTTGGTAGATCCACCAGTGGGAGTGGCTCCCGTGGGTTGCAAGTGGATCTATAAGCGAAAGCTTGGAGTGAACGGAGAGGTGATTACCTACAAGGCGCAACTAGTGGCGAAAGGATACACTCAAAGACTAGGTATCGACTTTGAGGAGACCTTCTCGCCCGTCGCAATGCCCAAATCCATTCGGATCTTGTTGGCCATAGCTGCGTGGTATAACTACGAGATATGGCAGATGGATGTGAAGACTGCCTTTCTCAATGGAGACATTGATAAGGAGATCTACATGGAGCAACCAAAAGGATATGCATCCAAAGGAGATGAACACAAGGTGTGCAAACTCCAGAGGTCCATTTATGGACTGAAGCAAGCTTCCCGGAGTTGGAACATTCGTTTTGATGAGACAATCCAAACTTTTGGATTCATCAAGAACATGTTCGAACCTTGCGTGTAGAAGAAGATCAGTGGGAGTACAGTTGAATTTTTGGTGCTTTACGTTGACGACATTCTTCTCATTGGAAACAATGTGAAAGCATTGTCTGAAACTAAAGCATGGTTATCTACACAATTCTCAATGAAGGATATGGGAGAAGCATCCTTTGTACTAGGTATAAGGATCTACCGAGATAGATCAAAAGGACTGCTGGGCCTCTCCATCCCAGTACATAGATAAAATCTTGAAAAGATTTAGTATGGAAGAATCCAAGAGAGGATTACTTCCAATGAGACATGAATTGCACTCTCCAAGTCTATTGCCCCAAAGACGCCTGAAGAGAGAAGCAATATGTCTCGAGTACCATATGCATCCGCGATAGGAAGCATAATGTATGGTATGCTATGTACGAGACCAGACGTAGCGTACGCTTTAAGCGTTACAAGTCGCTACCTGTCTGATCCAGGTGAGCAGCACTGGATAGCCGTAAAGGCAATTCTGAAGTACCTGAGAAGGACTAAGGAATTGTTCTTGGTATACGGTGGAGGAGAATTGAAATTGAAGGCTATACAGACTCGAGCTTCCAATGTGATGTAGACGACTTCAAGTCGACATCAGGATACGTTTTCTGCCTCAATGGTGGTGCGGTTAGCTGGAAGAGCTCCAAGCAGGAAACAACCGCGGATTCAACCACCGAAGCAGAATACATTGCCGCGAGTGACGCAGCAAAGGAAGGTGTTTGGATGAGAAACTTCATCCAGGAATTGGATGTGATACCTAGCATTGCTGAGCCCATTACTATCTTCTGCGATAATAATGGGGCAATAGCGCAAGCAAAGGAGCCGAGATCTCATCAGAAATCCAAACACGTACAAAGACGATACCATGTGATAAGAGATATCATTGGTAGAGGAGACATTAAGATGGAACGTGTCGACTCAGAAGATAATACGGCGGACCCGCTAACGAAGCCTCTGCCTCAAAAGGCATTTGAGAAACATCTGCAAAAGATGGGACTCAAGAACATAAAAGACTGGCTTTAGGACAAGTGGGAGATTGATAGAAATAGTGTCCTGCAAGCCAGCTGTATGGCTAGCATTAATTGTAATTAATGAGGAACTATTCAATTTAGATTAATAAATGCACTTTTATTAAATGGTCAACTTTATCTTATGTAATATTTATCTACGCATAAGGATAGAAGTCCTTAGATCACAGGGCTATGGGACAACCCGTGGACTGATCTCCAAGGCCGTGATCTAGAACATATTCAAGAGTCGTAGAATCCAATCGAGATAGGACATCGTTGGATTCGGTTAGACTCTCACTATTGTGTATACTCCGATGAACTGGAGGACGCTGGGGTCCACGAGCGTGACTGGGATAGTCGATACACATAAGTGGGTGGCTTGCTGGGATGGCAAGTGCACTGAATACCCCAATTAGGAAATAACTCACCATGGAAGCGGTAGTCGCATATCGGGGTTGAAGTTATTCCAATTTGCAATAGTATACGAGGAACGATCCCTAACAACTTGAGATGATAGGGTTGATCTGGTGCGAGAACGTCTATGTTTTGATGTGAGTTCCGACTGACTGGGGATCACCAGAAAGTCTCTGTGGACTCACATGGGGTATAGAGGAACTCGTATGCAGATTCATATCATCAACAAAGGATCCGTTGACCCGACTTGATAGGTTGGGAAATTCTCCTATGGATTTCTGTGAGAAATTAATTCTGGTAAAATCCTTGCCCAAGGTATCTGACGACTTTATGTAAGTAGCTCATAAAGATTAAGTCAAAGAGAATTTATTTCGAGACCAGAGTACATAGGTCAAGACAAAAGAAAAGGGAATCCGATGAAAGACCATACCCTTAAGTCTCGACTGGGAGATTGATCAATGGAGAGATTATGTCGTATATGGAAATTGTAAATGATAAAAGGTTCACTGAATTAATTCACCAGTGATTGGGCTCCATGGGCTTGTGACTGGACATCGAACGTGGAGTGTGGGAGAATTCCCAAATTAGCAGGGGTGCTAATTTTGGAATGATTAATTGACAGAGTGTTCGATTAATTTAGAGTATTAATTGCTCGAGTAATTAAATAATATTTAATTACAACCCACGACCAATTATGTGGTGAACCTACGGGGGCATACACAATACACATGAAGCGAAAGCGAGGAAACAAGAACGAACGAGTCGACTGGGTCGACTGAGTCAAAAATCGACTGGGTCGATTAAATGGGTGGGTCGACTGGGTCGACCCATATGGAACGAAATTAGATCCAATTGGAATTGGATCAAGATTATAAATTAAATTGGAATTTAATTTATGAGTAATTAATATTAGATTAATTAATAATGGAATAATTAATTTAATTAGACTTGGAGTTTGATTAATTAATTAATTGGGAGATGATTTAATTAATTGGGCTATTTAATTGGGAGATTAAATGAAGCCCTGAAAGATTAATTAATATGGGCCATGAATTAATTAGAAGACTTAGTCTTCTAATTAAAGAGGGCCATGGCCCATGTAGGAGAATTAGTATCCTAATCCTAGTAGGATTAGGTTATGAGAGATATCTATAAATAAGAGACTAGGTCTCATATCTCACACACAACTCCACAAGAAAATCAAGAAAAGCAAAAATTCTCTCCCTCTCCCTCTTGTGATCGGCCGAACCATACTTCCACTTTGGAAGAATTTTCGTCTTCGATTCTTCGTTCCAAAGTTGTTCTGAAACCTAGATATTAATATACCCTATGTTCCAGTTGATTAGGATATATTAATTTTCGTGATATTGTGGTGTATCAACTCGTAGAGGCGCAACACGTGGGGCGCTAATCAAAGGTATGGGTCGATCTTACCGGGGCAGAATTCAGAGCTCGTCTTGCTAGCCGAGGATTTGCAAGGAGACAGGTATAAACGAGAAAACTTATACTGTCATTAATTTATATTCATATATATACAACTAGAGAATATCCTGGCTAGATTCTTTAAGAGGCCCTAGAAAAAATTTTATATTCCGCTGTGCCTAGGCCTGTTTTTCTTACCCAATCCCAACACAAAGTTCTTCAGTCTTGTCAGTAGGTTGTTCAGGCTCATTGGCTTCATCAGCAGCAGCAGCAGTTTCCTTAGTTTCTTCTTCCTTTCTATCTTCCCCCTTTTTGTCATCATCAGACTTGGTGATAACATCAGTTTTAGTAGGAGGGTTGAGAGCAACAGTTGGAACCTTTATTGCAGCACATAAAGCATTGAGGTTCTGATTTACGACATCATGACTTGCTGTCAGGTGATGAAGAGTTGTGTTGATGAAGTCATTCTTATCATTAGCACAATCAACATTAAGTTGAAGAGTTGCAAGTTCATCACAGATGATGTCTCTAGCCTTTCCATATTCTTGCAACAAACTCATGTTGAGGGCTTTCTCCTCTTCTCTTATTTGCAGAAGGTGCTTGGTCAGATCAGCTATCTTGAGGTTTGTCCTTTCTAAAGCTGCATGAAGGTGACCAACATCAGCCTTCACATCTTCAACATTTCTTCCAACTTCAGTGAAGCTTTGTACCAACTGCTTTGAGTTATCTTGAGGTAAAGGGAAACTATCAATTGCATTCCTGATAGTTTGAGCAGTCAGAAGTTGCATGCTTTCAAGCTGTTGTCTGTTGGATTCAGCCAATTCATCCTTCAACTTCTGCAGCTGCAAGTTGTTCTTCTCTTCCATTTCTTTTAGTTGATTCTCCATGAGCAACTGGAAGGCTTCCATCAGTGATGAATGTTGATCACTTGATGAAGTAGAAGTGTCAGCTTCCCTTTTTTCAGTCTCCTGGTGGACAGAGACATCTTTCATTTCAGTCTCCTGATTGGCTTCAGAAGCCTTAGCATTCCACTCAATGGCTAAGGGCTTATCAGTTGTCTTGTGCTCATCAGTGACGTCATCGTAAAACAGATTAGTGATCGTGCCATCATCATTGAAGCAGGTTGTTTGACGTATCTGCCTAACAATGATCCAAGGATTCACAAAAGCAATATTACCCTTGGGCACTTCACTGTACTCCTTTACTTCCTTGCCAAAAATAATTTGCTGAATACTTTGCAGCTGAGGCAGTTCACTTGAATGTCCCTGCTGATATCTTGACCTTTCTGCCCATCTCTTCAGGGCGGTCATAACAGCAATATTTATTGCCCTCTCTTCAGCATTATCTGATTTTCTTCTCTTGGCAGGCAAGGTGTTCTGAATTATTTTGGCCTCCTCCAATGCAAACTCCTTTGCATATTGATGCATGATATCTCTGACATAGCTTGGATCCAAGGCCTTCTGAATAGAGTCTGTTCTTAGCCAATTAAGAACCCATTGTTCTTCACCAGCTAACTCCTTCAGACTTTGAAGTTCTATGATTGACTTGTTCATCCTGTTGTCTCTCCATTTGATGTATCTTGGCTTCTCTTGATTGAACAGTGTCTTTAACATGAGCTTCTGATCGTAGTAAGCTAAGGACTTGTCAAATCTCTTGAAAAACTCTTTATCAGCAGAAACAATATTAAAGGCTTTTCTCACTTCATATTTGTCCTTTTGCTTGGCCTCTCCAGCAGGCATCTTTGGCTTTTTAGGCTTGTTCTCATCATCAGCAGCCTCATTTATTTTTATGCTTCCGCCATAGACAGGTCCATGAGCATCAATCTTGCTGTGCTCAATGACCATTGCCAATTCAGCATCCTCAGCAGCTTTTCTCTCAGCCTCTGTCATTTTTCTTCTTTCTTCATCCTTAGCTGCTTGGATTTTGCTGAGTTCCTTTGCCTTTTGTTCTTCTTGCTCATCTCTCTTTCTCTGTTCAGCTTCTTCCATTTTCCTCTTATCAGCCTTGGAAATCTTCTTTCTCTTAATCACAACTTTTCTTTTTCCATTATCAGCTGGGACAGGGGCTGGACCAGCAGAAGAGATTGGTGCAGCGGCAATATGATGGATGATCATAACATCTGGATCATCCTGAGGTTTGGCACCCTCAACTGTTGGTGTAGCTTGAGTCATATGTTGCTCATCAGCTTTGTCAGCAGCAGAAGCCTCAACAGCTCCAACAGGTCTTTCAGCAGATGTAGGACTTTGTCTGACCAAGTTTTCTAACTCAGTAGGCTCTTCAATGAAGGTCATCTGCTTTCATGCAGTCTTCTTAGTTCTTCATTGAACAACTTTTGAAGTAGCAGTGTCCTTCTGCTGACTTCTTGTTCTTTGAGAGACATCCTCAGCAGGCCTCTCAACAGATATGGTTCTTGAAGGTGATGCAGGAGACATTCCCCTTACATCAGGAGTGGTCTGACTTATAATCTGATCAACAGCAAAATCAGCCACAGTCTTCACATTTTTAGGAGCTTTCTCCTTAGGTTTATCAGCAACCTTCTTCGTCTTAGTCTCAACAGCTAACTCAGCTGTTTTGACCAATCTCCTTGGCCTCTTGGCAGGAACCTCCTTTGGTTCCTCATCTTCATCTTCATCAGGCTCATCAGCCTTTCTCTTTTGAACAGGCAAGTACTTAGACATTGCCTTCGATTTGTGGATCTCCTTGCCATTAGTCATAAGGCAGCCCAGTTTGAAAGTAGGTAACTGAGTGTAATCATGTGGTTGGTGTGAGGAGATTTCCCTTTCTTTACCTCAAGAAAATCAGCAAAGATATACCAAACTATTACGGACCAGTTGACTTCTAGCCCATAGTAGATGGCAACCATGATACTGAACCTTTTCATTGGAACAACATCCAGAGAGAAAGTACAGTTTTGAATCAATTTTGCAACCATATCAGCCATCCGCTGATATTCGTCCTTCAGTTGTCTCTTTTTAATGTTCCCAGACAGCATTTCCCCTTCTTTGGCGCAGATCGCCCAGAATTGTTGATGCCTGTCTTCCGTCAGTACAGTGACGTCATGTCGTCCACTGATAGGAAGACCGAAGGTTTCATGAAGGATAGCAGGAGTTATGACGACAGATTTTCCTCCGACTGTAGCCTTGATTTCCAGCTTGCTGAAATCAACAGCGGCAGTTTTGTAGTACTCCAGAACCTGATCGGTCCAGATTACACCTTCGTTGTATTCCATAAAGTTCACCAAAGAGGCAGATTTGAATTTTTCCAGAAGTTCCTTCATCAATGTCGTACCAGATTGATAGTAGGACTCATAAACAAGGAACATACCTTCAACAGCCATTGCAAATCTGTTGATATTACGGAAAACAAGAAGAATTTTGTAGGAGATTGCAAGTAATTTCTCACAAGTGCTTTTTGAAAATTTAGGGTGCGTAAAGAACTACACGGCTGATCAGTTTGGGATTTATAGAGTTAGGGTATTTCGGTTTCCGTGATACCAGCTAACCGTTAGATCCGTTTTCTTGTCAGTGTTGATCGTGCGGCGTCAGTTACGACCTTTCAAATTCAAATCGAATTGAATGAGGAGCGGGAATTTACCGCCCTTCTGTCACTTGTAAAAGTGTGTTTTCAAATATAACGTTTTAAACAGTAAGCTTTTACAAAAGCGATCAGATGAGTAAAATAAATACATATCTGATGGACTACTGTTCTGATGACAAAGTTGTTATCAGTGAAAGCCAATAACTGATAACCTTCCTCGGCAGTTTGTCAATCCAGCTAGATAATTAATCTTTAATCTTCAAAACTTGAATCTTCTGTTGAAAACATAACTTCAACTAACTGACATTAACAAATTTCATCTTTTGATCAGAAGTACCGCTAGACTTACACGTTCCCCCTGACTTTAAGAATTCATAAGTTAACTAGTCTGTTGAGAGTTAATCCTTGAAGATGAGTGAGATGAGTAAGCTGTTGAACTTTAGTTTTATGATAAGCTCCCCCTCAGCTTATGCATCTAATTTTAATAAACCTAGTTCAGCTCTTAAAGTTGAAAACCTTGTTTCACATAGAGGTTTAGTGAAGATGTCAGCAATCTGATTTTCAGTAAATACATATTCTATCATGACATTTCCTTTCTCCACATGATCTCTTATAAAATGATGTTTAATCTCAATATGCTTAGTTCTTGAATGACTTGTAGTATTCTGAGTAAGACTGATTGCACTTGTATTATCACAGTAGATTGGTATTCCACTGATTTTTACATTATAATCTTCAAGTTGATGCTTCAACCATAATATTTGTGCACAACAAGCTCCAACAGCTATATATTCAGCTTCAGCAGTATATATAGATACTGAAGTTTGTTTCTTACTCATCCATGAGATCAGACGACTGCCTAAAAACTGACAGACACCTGTTGTGCTCTTCCTATCAATTTTGCAGCCAGCAAGGTCAGAATCTGAATATCTAATCAGCTCAAATCCAGATTCCCTAGGATACCACAAATCCAAATCTTCAGTACCTTTGAGATACTTGAGTATCCTTTTGGCAGCTAAGAGGTGAGATTCCTTATGATCTGATTGAAATCTTGCACAAACCCCAACAGAGTACATAATATCAGGTCTACTAGCTGTTAGGTATAACAGTGACCCAATAATTCCTCTGTACTTGGTTATGTCCACTGATTTGCCATCTTCATCTTTATCCAAACGAAGACTTGTAGACATTGAAATATTAGCAGTAGAGCTAGTTTCCATACCAAGTTTCTTAAACAGATCTTTTGTGTATTTTGCTTGGCTGATGAATATTCCATCAGGCAACTGTCTAACTTGCAAACCAAGAAAATAATTAAGTTCTCCCATCATGCTCATTTCAAACTTGTTCTGCATCAGCTTTGAGAACTTATCACACATCTGTTGGTTAGTTGAACCAAAAATAATATCGTCCACATAAATTTGCACAAGCAAAATATGTTCTTCCCATTCAATAGTGAACAAGGTCTTGTCTACCTTACCTTTGCGAAATCCTTTAATTAAAAGAAAGTCAGATAAAGTATCATATCATGCACTTGGGGCCTGTTTGAGTCCATAGAGGGCTTTCTTCAGACTTATCTTCTTCTTGATAGGCTTCAAATCCAAGTGGTTGTTCAACATATACTTCTTCTTGCAATTCTCCATTGAGAAAAGCTGATTTCACATCCATCTGATAGACTGTGAAATTTTTGTGAGCAGCATAGGCAAGAAAGAGTCTGATAGCCTCTAGTCTTGCTACTGGTGCAAACGTTTCATCAAAGTCAATGCTTTTTTCTTGGCAGTAACCCTTGGCCACTAGTCTTGCTTTATTTCTGGTGACTTCACCATCTTCATTTATTTTATTTCTGAATACCCACTTAGTGCCAATGACTCTTTGATGACTTGGTCTAGGAACTAAGTACCAGACTTCATTCCTTTCAAATTGATTTAGCTCTTCTTGCATAGCTTCAATCCAGTTAGAATCATTAAGAGCTTCTTCAATCTGTTTGGGCTCAATTTGAGATAGGAAGCTGACAAATCATAATGTTGTCCTTTGTTGTGATCTTGCAACACTACTGTTGGAGTTCTAGTAGTAGTATGTTGAACTTCTCTTGTCTGTTGAACAGTCTCTAGTCTATCAGCTGTTTGCAACTCGTCTGTTAGACAATCAGCACTGTGATTTTGAACAGCACTTGAGTTAGCAGCTGGGTTGAGATCAAGTAGTATGATGGGAACATATTCTTCATTCTTTCCAACATCCAACTTCTGTAAATTAGTAGACAGATCTTGATTAGCACTTTCATTCTTTTCAGAAGATTGACTTGGTTCATCAAAAACTACATGAATGGATTCTTCTATAAGCAAAGTTCTTTTGTTAAAGACTCTGTAAGCTTTACTAACAGTAGAATATCCTACAAAAACAGCTTCATCAGCCTTTTCTGCAAATGCAGTAAGGTGATTTTTTCCATTATTTAAAACAAAGCATTTACAACCAAATATCTTAAAGTAATGAATGTTTGGCTTTCTGTTGTTCCAAACTTTATATGGAGTCTTGTTTTGGTGCTTGTTGATCATGCATCTGTTTTGGGTAAAGCAGGCTGTATTTGTTGCTTCTGCCCAAAATCTTTGAGGCAGCTTAGCTTCAGCTATCATTGTCCTGGTAGCTTCTTTTAGAGTTCTGTTTCTCCTTTCAGCAGCACCATTCTGTTGAGGGGTTCTGGCAGCAGAGTATTCATGACTGATTCCTTTGGCATTACAATACTCTTCAACAGTAGAGTTTGTAAATTCTGTCCCTCTATCTGATCTGATTTTTAGTATTTTCATACTTTTCTCGTTTTGAACCTTTTCCATCAGATTTGTAAGATGCTCCTTGGTTTCACTTTTCTTCTTCATGAAAATCACCCAAGTGTATCTTGAATAATCATCCACATAATACGACTCATTTTCATACCAAGCATTTTGATTTTTCTTATTCTTATGCTTCTTTGGTTTACTAGATGCTTGCTCATTAACAGACACTTTAGTTTTACCACTAGTCTGATTCAGTTTAACTTTATCAGCAGGTTTCTTAGGACTCTGCTGTTTGGTCTTACTAGTCAGTTTACCTACACTAGTCTCTTTGCTCTTTTTAGCCTTAGGAGATTTCTTCTCCTTTGACACTTTCTCAGGTGAAGCAGGTTTAGTAGTCAGAACATAAAGAATGACCTTACTATTGCCAATTGATACAAATTTTTCTGTATGTTTCAGTTCTAACTTATCCTGTTCTAAAGGCATCTTCTGTATACTAGACATGTGAGTGGATGCAACAGATGATTTTTCATGAGACTCAATAGCTTTTTTAAGTTCCATGATTTTTTCTTTATAAACTTCACATTCAGCTTTCCGAGATTCATGTTCTTGCTCAAGCTTTTTATATTCAGCTGATTCTCTTGGCTTTTCAGCTGTGAGTTTCAGTGAATTGTTTTGCTCTTTTAGCAAAATCATCTCTTCCTTAAGCTTTTTATATGCTTCAGCAATACCAGTATTGTTAAGCATCATTTGTTCAAATGAATTAAATAATTCATTATCAAGATGAGTTACCTCATCATCCTCTGAGTTATCAGATTCCTTAGCCATCAGGCAGAGAAGAGCAGGGCTTTCTTCATCAGAGGTGTCTGAATCGGAATTAGATGAGTATACAGCAGCTAGCTTTTCTGCTTCTGCTACCAGCACTTTTCCTTTCTGATGCTTTCTTTCTTTTCTGATTCTCTTTTCTTCTTCCGTATACTTCTCAGCTTTAGGATATAGGCAATCTCTAATGAAATGTCCCAGTTTCCTGCAATTGTAACACATCATTTTGGATTTATAAGAATCCTTATCTTAAGAAAAGGAAGTAGGGTTAGAAGTAGAAGCATTGTTATATTTGTTCTTCATTTTCCGTCTGTAGAACTTTTTGAAGTTGTTCATCAGCAATGCTACGTCTCCAGCAGTGTATTCCTTTTTGTTGAGTATTGTGGCTTAATCAGATGAGTCCACATCTTTGCTTTTGTGAGCTGGCCTTCTTGGATTTTCAGCAGCAACCAGTGCGGCTGTTGGACTTGAAGTTGAGGTTTCTTCAACACCATTCTTGGCAGTTTATACTCATACGCCTAGAGTACTGAGAACAGTTCGCTAAGAGAGATTTTGCCCAGATCTCTTGACTCTTCCATGGCTATCACCTTCATATTAAACTTCGAAGGTAGAGCCTTCAAAACTCTGACGGTTATCTCCTTGTCAGTGAAGGTTTTTCCAAGCTTTAGCACTTCATTCAGTGTCCTTGTAAACCTTGTATCCATCTGATCAATGGTTTCCACAGACTTCATCTTGAAGTTGTCCAGCTTTTCTAGAGTAACACTCAGCTGATGCTCTTTGATGGCGTCGTTTCCTTCGCTCATGTCACGAACCTTATCCCACATCTCCTTTGCAGTTTTGCAATGCTTGACTTTGTCAAACCGATCATTATCCAGGGCTTAGGTCATGATGAATCTTCCGACTTTGTCCAGATTGAACAGCTTTATTTCTTCGGCTGTCATCTCTGTTAAGTCTTTTTCCACCACCAGTTCAACTTCATCTACAATGATGGTCTTGGTGAATTTGAATGGACCTTTGATGATACATGTGTACATGTTATCATTGTAGGCAGCAAGGAAAATCTCCATTCTGATTTTCCAGTCCTCAAAAGACATACCAGCAATGTGGGGAATATGGTTGGTACAGTCCATTTTCAAAAAGTTTTAATTTTAAAAAAAATGCTCTTTTGAAAAGTTTTGAAAACCTTTGAAAAACACTCGGATCAAGCTCGTTGATCAGGCAGCTGATTCTAATGAACCAACCGCTCTGATACCACCTGTTGGTTCCAAGTGGTCAGATGAGGTCTAGAGGAGGGGGGGGGGTGAATAGACCTCTTCAAAATTTCCTTTCAATTTTAACATTAAAGCTTTTCTTTGATTATGAGCAGACTAAGCTGATCAGAGTAATAAGTTACAAGTCTGTTCGCGAACAAATCTTTGAACAGGTTTGCTGACCACACGTCTGATAATTACTTAGCTGATTTTGTTGAAATCAGTTTTAATACTTAGAGTACTTGCAGCGGATTTTCAAAGTGTTTTTCACAAGTATTCTCAGTAGTTTGAAAAATGCTTCCCCAGTTTTATAAACTTCTTTTTAAATCTTTTTCAAACAGTTAACCAAAGTGTTTCATGCAATCTTGAAATATTCAAGTAAAGATGCAAGTAAAAACACACAAGAATTTTTATAGTGGTTATATGGATGTAAATATCCTTTAGTTCACTCTTCCAAGTCACAAAGATCTTGGGTTATACTAGAAACACAAAGTAACCAGTACACTCTGCTTACGCCTAACAACAAATGAACAGGCCGTAAGTGCGCAGTAAGAAATCACAAAGAAATCCTATTCTCTGAAGTAATATCACTCACACAGATGGATATGTACTTCTCACAACACTCAGTTTTACAAATTCACTCAGAAGATGTATTTAGCTTTGTTCTTCAACTCTGCTTTTCGTCAACAAATGACTAAGCTGATGAGTGAGCTGTTCTTGAGACTTAAAGAATTCTGCTTCGAAAAATTTCTCAGAGATTGTGTTGTTCTTTTTCTCTTCGTCTCTCTCAGCTATTTATACTTGAGGTTTGAAAAATGCCCATTGAAGAGAGACAAGATTCAAATTCCTCGAGTTCTGGTCCTTAATTTCCGCGAACGGCTCTCTGCAGCTGTCCGTACTGTCAACAGTACTTTTCTGCAGACAGCATTAAATGCACCCAACTGATGCGGAGCATTTCTTCAATCATTTGTCTTTAATAACCTTGTACTTCAGCATTTATTACTTTCAAGGGCATTTATTACCGTTGGGAAGACTTTATGATCATTTCCACTTGGCTGACGAAAGTGCATGTCTGATGGCGAACTAAGTTGATCCCAAATTTGAACAAATCTGATTTGAGTCGGCTGATCTTCATCAGTCTGATATCTTTCCTTCAGCAGATCAGAAGTCTTGGACCTTGAAATTTTGACTCTTCTGATGTCTTCTATACTTAGTCAAAACTCCTTCAAAGGGACATCAGCTAAGTTACTCCATACTTAGCCGATTTTGATGTTTTGGAATACATCAAAACCTCCCTTATCAAATTGTCTTTAGTGCCTTCATCTTCATCCTTATCCAACACTTCTTTTGCCATCTCCAATCGAAGGTCACCGACGAGCCCCTCATGCTCACTTATCTTCTCAGTTTGAGATAACCTAATAGAGTGTCTTGAGGGAATATTAGTTAGTGATATATACCTAATTTTCTATCTAGATAGAAATATTTCATAAATTTTTTATTTGATATCTCCATTTTGACCTAATTTAAGGGCAACAACAATACAGGGAATAAGGGTGCATATATTTTGCTTAATGCATTTTGGTTTGAGAGATCTATATTGGACATCGAGTCATTCGGGTTCTGGTCGCGGTTATCAATTCAAGATCTTAGATAAATCAATGTCTTTACGTTTTTAGATTACACTCAAAATTCAGAAATTAATTTTTTATTTTCATGTTTAATTGTCACATGTACATGATGAAATTACTTATTAGTAATATACAAATATGATACGCTAATAGTGATACAGATAAACTCACCGCCAATATTTTGGTATGGAGATACAGTAGACACTATCCATAATTAATTGTCCTCTATCAATTATCTTGGATCTAGATCCAACTTATCATAATGGTTAACATAATTTATACTGACATTTGGACATTTGGTAATCTTATTTTCTTTTAATAATGTAGTTGAAAAATTGGGCCCACCAATTAGATATGTCAATCCATTTTATTGTAAGTCCATGATTTCCTTTCAATTATTAATAACCCATGAGATTTCTATAGTGCTTCTATCCATAGATAAGGTGGAGAACGCGTAGTCGCGTACCATATACGTACAAATATTGGGTTAATGTCAACTTACATCATATTGTATGCACAATGTCAACTTACATCCAGTGTTTTAAAAACCTGACCGGACCTCAAAAACCACTTCTCTTCTTGTTCAATTCGAATCGGCAAAAATTGTTTAAAAAGGGTAAAATCAATGAACCAATGAACTGGCTAAACTATTGGTTCACTTATTAAAAAATAAAATAAAATAAAATAAAAGAGGAAGTACCTCACGCCTTTTTTCAGTTTGCACTTTGAATCAAGAGGAAATTCAATCTTTCATACGATTTTCAGCATCAATAACAAAAGAAGACTATTTTTTCCCCAACTTCAGGTATTTTCATGTTCTTTTATGAAAGAATTTAGGTGAAAAAATTCCTCCAATATTTTTTTTATTGGTGATTAGTAAAATAATTATTTTCATGTTTATCAAAGTTTGTAATTGTTTTGATATTATGTTATTGTGATTGTGAAAAAGTTGATTTACAACTTAAACAAGGTTTAGAAAATGTTTATGCAGCCTCTTATTTGGGTTATTACATGACATTTTCTTTGAGACTTACAACATGTTGCATTTTTTTTTTCAAACATAGAATACTTATAATCATTTTGTGATCATGAACCTTTAGGACAATCTTATAAAATCTTATAATTAATCATTTTGAATTTTTTGTCTAACATCTTTTCCTTTGATAATTAAAATAGAGCATATGTGATAGTACAATATGCATAGTTATTACATAAAGACTATAGTTTTTGATATTTTGTGGTTTATTGTGGAGTTAATTGTCTTTTTATTGAAAACTAACGTGATAATTCTTGTTTGAACTTGGATATAGAATTGCATTATTCTTACTTTGTCTAGTTACTTTAATTTAATAGAATTGATTTCATGTTTACTAGTTGTGATTAATGAGATAAAAGTTAGTTAATGAAAATAACTTAACAATATTTAAATAAGAATTACTTTTTAAAATGGTTGATTATATATATTAAAACTTAAATTAAATTATTATTTTGTAGTGACGTCATACCGGTTGAAACAGTGATTAATTCAATTAAACCGATCTAACCAGTAACTAGTAAGGCTTTCGGTTCGATCTTCGATCCAATTTTTAAGCATTGCTTACACCATATTGTATGGATAAATTACAATATATAATAGGGGTAATTTTATCAATCAATATTTTACAATCTGAAATTTAATAATAATGTAACAATTTACTCTTTCTAAATTTACAGGGGGATAAAATTGAAAGAGTATATATTTTACATAGGTAACTTTCCATTAATGCTATTTCTAGGATACAAAGTTGAAAAAAAATCAATGAGCTTTTTTACAGTTCAGTTACAACAACATGAATATCCAATGGGAGGTTTTTTTGCCATAGATCTATTATGATCAGCTCTCCCAAATGCATTGGATGATCCGCAAGACATTTTCACAATGAATAAGACCACCGTTGAGGGGTGATTTTTCCATAGCTATGGTCATGTACAACTGAACTCAATGTCCAATTGATCAATTGCCTTTTTGACCCCTTTATCGACCAATTGTTCTTGCCCAATTAACAGCTCCTCTCCGATCAAAAGGCAATCAATCCCCGTTTAATTTAATTTAATTTCACAACTTTCCCCCTCTCTTCAATCTCACTTTTTTTTTAAATAATAATAATAATATAATAGTAATAATAAAAAATAATAATAATATTTTTTGTTGGATAAGGATGAAGATGAAAAGCACTGAAGACAATTTGTAAAGTGAGGTTTTGATGAAATCCAAAACTTCAAATTTGCTAAGTATAAATTAACTTAGCTGATATCCCTTTGAAGAATTTTTGACTAAGTAAAAAAGATATCAGAAGAGTCAAAACTCAAGGTTCTAAAGACTACTGATCTGCTGAAGGAAAGAAATCAGACTGGTGAAGATCAGCCGACTCAAATCAGATTTGTTCAAGTTTGGGATCAGCTTTGTTCGCCATCAGACGTGCACTTTCGTCAGCCAAGTGGAAAAGATCAAGAAGTCATCCCAACGGTAATAAATGCCCCTGGAAGTAATAAATGCTGAAGTACAAGGCTATTAAAGACAAGTGATTGAAGAAATGCTTCGCATCAGCTTGGTGCATTTAATGTTGCCTGCAGAAAAGTACTGTTGATAATACGGACAGCTGCAGAGAGCCGTTCGTGGAAATTAAGGACTAGTACTCGACGAATTTGAATCTTGTCTCTCTTTAACGGACATTTTTCAAACCTCAAGTATAAATAGCTGAAAGAGACGAAGAGAAGATGAACAACACAATCTCTGAGAAAATTTTCGAAGCAAAATCTCTTAAGTCTCAAGAATAGGTCACTCATCAGCCTAGTCATTTGTTGACGAAAAGCAGAGTTGAAGAACAACGAAAAATACATCTTCTGAGTGATTTTGTAATCGTGAGTGTTGTGCGAAGTGTAGATCCATCTTTGTGAGTGATCTAACTTCAGAGGATAGGTTTTCTTAGTGATTTCCTATTGTGAGCTTACGGCCAGATTCATTTGTTGTTTTGGCGTAAGTGGAGTATACTAATTACTTTGTGTTCTTATTATAACCCAAGATCTTTGTGACTTGGAAGAGTGGACTAAAGGATATTCAAATCCATATAACCACTATAAAATTTACTTGTGTTTTTACATTGCTTTCAACTTGCATATTTTCAGATTGCATAAAACACATTCTAAAATTGTTTGAAAAGAGTTTAAAGGAGTTTTATAAAACTGGGGATACAATTTTCAAACTACTAAGTTCACTTGTGAAAAACACTTTGAAAATCCGCTGCAAGTACTCTAGTATTAAAACTGATTTTAGCAAAAATCAGCTAAGTGATTATCAGATTAGTGGTCAACAAAGCTGCTCAAAGATTTGTTCGCGATCAGACTTGAGAAATTACTATTTGATAACAGCTTAATCTGTTTAAATTATAACAAAAGTTTTAAAGTTAAAAATTGTCAAAAAGTTTAGAGGTCTATTCACCCCCCCTCTAGACCTCTTCTGACCACTTAGGACCAACAAGTGGTATCAGAGCAAGTGGTTTATTAGAATCAGCTGCCTGATCAACGAGCTTGATCCGAGTGTTTTTCAAAGTTTTTCAAACTTTTCAAAAGAGCATATTTTGAAAAAATTAAAATTTTTGAAAAATGGATTGTATCAGCCATGTTCCCCACATAGCTGGTATGAGCTTTGAAGACTGGAAAATCAGAATGGAGATTTTCTTGGCTGCTTATAATGATAACATGTACACATGTATCACCAAAGGTCCATTCAGATTCACCAAGACTATCACGGTTGATGAAGCTGAAATTGTGGTGGAAAAAGATCTAACAAGAATGACAGCCGAAGAAATAAAGCTGTTCAATCTGGATAAAGTTGGCCGTTTCATCATGACCAAGGCCCTTGACAATGATCGATTTGACAAAGTCAAGCACTGCAAAACTGCCAAAGAGATGTGGGATAAGGTTCGTGACATGAGCGAAGGAAACGACGCCATCAAAGAGCATCAGCTGAGTGTTGCTCTGGAAAAGCTGGACAACTTCAAGATGAAGTCTGCGGAAACCATTGATCAGACGGATACAAGGTTTACAAGGACGCTGAACGAAGTTTTGAAGCTTGAAAAAACCTTCACTGATAAGGAGATAACCGTCAGAGTTCTAAAGGCTCTACCTCCGAAGTTCAACATGAAGGTGACAGCCATGGAAGAGTCAAGAGATCTGGGAAAGATTTCACTCACCGAGCTGTTCTCAGTACTCAAGGCGTATGAGTATAAACTGCCAAGAATGGGTGTTGAAGAAACCTCTACTTCAAGTCCCATAGCTGCCCTAGTTGCTGCTGAAAATCCTAGAAGGCCAACCTACAAAAGCAAAGAAGTGGACTCATCTGATGAAGCCACTCTACTCAACAAAAAGGAGTACACTGCTGGAGACGTTGCATTGCTGATGAACAACTTCAAAAAGTTCTACAGACGAAAAATGAAGAACAAATATAACAATGCTTCTACTTCTAACCCTACTTCTTCTTCTCAAGATAAGGATTCTTATAAATCCAAAATGATGTGCTATAATTGTAGGAAAATGGGTCATTTCATCAGAGGTTGCCCATATCCTAAAGCTGAGAAGTATACAGAAGAGGAAAAGAGAATCAGAAAGGAAAGAAAGCATCAGAAGGGAAAGGTGCTGGTAGTAGAAGCAGAAAAGCTAGCTGATGTCTACTCATCTGATTTAGATTCAGACACTTCTGATGAAGAGTCTTCTGATGAAGAGAGTCCTGCCCTTCTCTGCCTGATGGCTAAGGAATCTGATGACTCAGAGGATGATGAGGTAACTCTTCTTGATAATGAATTATTTAATTCATTTGAACAAATGATGCTGAACAATACAAGCATTGCTGATGCATTTAAAAAGCTTAAGGAAGAGATGATATTGCTGAAAGAGCAAAACATTTCACTGAAACTTAAAGCTGAAAAGCCAAAAGAATCAGCTGAATACAAACTGCTTGAGCAAGAGAATGAATCTCTGAAAGTTGAATGTGAAGTTTCTAAGGGTAGAATCATTGAGCTTGAAAAAGTCATTGAGTCTCACGATAAGTCATCTGTTGCATCCACTCACATGTCTAGTAAACAGAAGACACATTTAGATCAGGATAAGTTAGAACTGAATCATACTGAAAAATTTATATCAGTTGACAATAGTAAGGTCATTTTGTATGTTCAGACTACTAAACCTACTTCACCTGAGAAAGTATTAAAGGAGACGAAAACTCCTAAGGCTAAAAAGAGCAAAGAGCCTAGTGTAGGAAAACAGACTGGTAAGTCTAAACAGAAGAGTCCTAGGAAGTCATCTGATAAGGCTAAAACTATTCACACTAGTGATAAAACTAAGTCGTCTGTTAATGAGCAAGCATCTAGTAAGCCAAATAAGCATAAAAACAAGAAAAATCAAAATGCTTTGTATGAAAATGAGTCTTATTATGTGCAATCTGCTGCATATCCTCCTATGTATCATGCACCTCAGTTTCCAACTTACTATGCACCATATCCTGCATATCCTCCTTATCATGCATCTTATTCTACTTATGAACATTATCCTTATCATGCTGATTATCATCAACATAGCAAATCTGATAAACATGATGAAGATGAAACTGTTCATGCTCCTGCCAAACAACAGAAACCTAAGAAGCCTAAGACTTCATCATCTTAGGTTGTCAAAGGTGGAACTAATCCTTCTGGACCCTCTCAATAAGGGTACCTAAAACAATTTTATTTTGTTTTGTAGGTTAGGATTAGGAGTAGGAGTAAAGTAGAGAAATCTGGTACTTGGACAGTGGATGTTCAAGACACATGTGTGGAAACATACATGAGCTGACTGATGATGTTGCTGTGGATGGTCCGAATGTAACTTTTGGAGATAGCAAAGAAGGCAAAATTGTAGCAAGTGGAAAGCTGATCAAAGACAACATTGAGATATCTGACGTCTCTTATGTTAAAGGCCTCAAATACAATTTGCTGAGCATAAGTCAATTTGTGACAAAGGATATTCAGTCATCTTCTCAACAGATAAGTGTTACGTTGAACAGATTGGTACAAAGAAGGTAATTTTATCTGGAAGATGACAAGGAAATGTCTACACAGTGGACTGGAATTCTGCAGAAAGGAATTCAAGTGTTTGCATGGTGGCATCAACACCCAGTGAAATCAGTTGGCTGTGGCACAAAAGAATGAATCATGTGAATTTCAAGACCATCAATAGACTTATCAAGAACAATTTGGTAGAAGGAATTCCAAAGACATTCATGAGCAAAGATAAGCTTTGTGACGCTTGTCAGAAGGGTAAACAAATCAAGTCATCATTCAAAAGCAAAAAGCATCAATCTTCTGGAAGAATATTGGAGCTGCTACACATGGACTTATTTGGACCCATTGATCCTATCAGCAATGGTGGAAAGAAATACTGCCTAGCTGTTGTGGATGACTATTCAAGATACACTTGGGTGATTTTCATGAAAAAGAAAAGTTAAACCAAGGAGCATCTTACAAATCTGATGGAAAAGATGCAGAATGAGAAAAGTATGAAAATACTGAAGATCAGATCAAATAGAGGGACTGAGTTTACAAACTCTACTGTTGAAAAGTATTGTAATGTCAAAGGAATCAGCCATGAGTACTCTGCTGCCAGAACCCCTCAACAAAACGGAGTTGCTGAAAGGAGAAACATAACTCTTAAGGAAGATACCAGGACAATGATAGCTGAAGCTAAACTGCCTCAAAGATTTTGGGCAGAAGCAACAAATACAACATGCTTTACCCAAAACAGATGCATGATCAACAAGCACCAAAACAAGACTCCATATGATGTTTGGAACAACAGGAAGCCAAACATTCATTACTTTAAGATATTTGGTTGTAAATGCTTTGTTTTAAATAATGGAAAAAATCACCTTATTGCATTTGCAGAAAAGGATGATGAAGCTGTTTTTGTAGGATACTCTACTGTTAGTAAAGCTTATAGAGTCTTTAACAAAAGAACTTTACTTGTATAATAATCCATTCACGTAGTATTTGATGAACCAAATCAATCTTCTGAAAAGAATTAAAGTACTAATAAAGATATGTCTACTGATTTACAGAAATTGAATGTTGGAAAGAATGAAGAATATGTTCCCATCATACTACCTGATCTCAACCCAGCTGATAACTCCAGTGCTGTTCAAAATCACAATGTTGATTGTCTAACAGACGAGTTGCAAACAGCTGATAGACCAGAGACTGTTCAACATACAATAATTGTTCAACAGACTACTCCTGGAACTCCAACAGTAATGTTGCACGATCAAAACAGAGGACAACATTATGATTTGCAACCTGATCTTAGATGACTCAAGAATCACCCACCAGAGCTGGTGATTGGTGATCATTTGGATAAAGTGAAGACAAGGAGAGCTGCTGGAAGTGAAGCAATGTTTGTCAGCTTCCTATCTCAAATTGAGCCCAAACAGATTGAATAAGCTCTTAGTGATTCAAACTGGATTGAAGCTATGCAAGAAGAGCTAAATCAATTTGAAAGGAATGAAGTATGGTACTTAGTTCCTAGACCAAGTCATCAAAGAGTCATTGGCACTAAATGGGTATTCAGGAACAAAATGAATGAAGATGGTGAAGTCACCAGAAATAAAGCTAGATTAGTGGCCAAGGGTTATTGTCAAGAAGAAGGCATTGACTTTGATGAAACTTTTGCACCAGTAGCAAGATTAGAGGCTATCAGACTCTTTCTTACTTATGTTACTCACAAGAATTTCACAGTCTATCAGATGGATGTGAAATCAGCTTTTCTCAATGGAGAATTGCAAGAAGAAATTTATGTTGAACAACCACCTGAATTTGAAGCATATCAAGAAGAAGACAAGGTGTATCGTCTGAAGAAAGCCCTCTATGGACTGAAACAGGCTCCAAGAACATGGTATGATACCCTATCTGATTTCCTTTTAATCAAAGGATTTCGTAAAGGTAAGGTAGACAAGACCCTGTTTACTATCGAATGGGAAGAACATATTTTGCTTGTGCAAATTTATGTGGACGATATTATTTTTGGTTCAACTAATCAACAGATGTGTGATAAAGCTGATGCAGAACAAGTTTGAAATGAGCATGATGGGAGAACTTAATTATTTTCTTGGATTGCAAGTAAGACAGTTGTCTGATGGAATTTTCATCAGCCAAGCCAAATACATAAAGGATCTGTTTAAGAAATTTGGTATGGAAACTAGCTCTACTGCTAATATTCCAATGTCTAAGGAGAAGACTCCAAAGAAACTGAAGAAAGTGAATGGTGCTGAGGTTGATAAAATAATTGATCAAACCACTGCTGATTTCAGGAACATGTCTCCTGCATCATCTTCAAGAACTCCAACTGCTCAAGTGCCTGATGAGACTGTCTCTCACAGGACCAGAAGTCAGTTGAGAGATACTGCTGCTTCCAGACCTATTCAAGGAAGATCAAAGAAAACAGCAAGGAAGCAAATGACATTTATAGAGGAGCCTACTGAGCTGGTGGACTTAGTAAGAGAAAGTCCTCAAACTGCTGAAAGACTTGTTGGAGCTGAAGAGGCTTCTGTTGCTGAACAGATTAATGCGCAACAGATTACTCAAGCAAAGCCAACAGTTTAGGTTTCTAAACCTCAGAATGATCCTGATGTGATGATCATCCATCCCATCGTAGCTGCACCTCTAGCATCTGCTGGCCCAGCTCCTGCCTCAGCTGATAAAGGAAAGAAAAAATTCATCATTAAAAAGAAGAAGATATCAGCTGCTGACAAAAAGAAGATGGAGGAAGCTGAACATCGAAAAAGAGATGAAGAAAGGGAGAAGCGTATCCTTGAACAAAGCAAGATTCAAGCTGCTAAGGACGAAGAAAGAAGAAAAATGTCTGAAGCTGAAAGAAAGGCAGCTGAAGACGTTGAGCTTGCTATGGTCATTTAGCTAAGTAAAACTGATGCTCATGGACCAGTTCGTACTGAAGGCATCAAAATTGAGGGAGAAGATGAAGACAAACCAAAGAAACCTAAGATGCCTGCTGGAGAGGTCAAACCAAAGGCTAAGTATGAAGTAAGAAGGGCTTTTGACATCATCTATGCTGATAAAGAGCTCTTCAAAAGATTTGAAAAGACCTTGGCCTATTATGACTAGAAGCTAATGCTGAAGACTCTGTTCACCCACGAAAAGCCTAGATACATCAAATGGAGGGATTATAGGTTGAACAGATCTATTGCAGAGCTTCAGAGTTGGAAGGAGTTAGCTGATAAAGAAAAATGGGTTCTAAATTGGCTAAGGACTGACTCTATTCAAAAAGCTTTGGATCCTCACTTTGTAAGGGATGCTATGCATCAATATGCTAAAGATTATGCCTTGGAGGAAGCCAAAATTATTCAAAACACTTTGCCATCAAAGAGAAGAAAATCTGATGATGCTGTTGAGAGAGCAATCAACATAGTTGTTATGACCTCCTTGAATAGATGGGCAGAAAGGTCAAGATATCAGCAAGGATGTTCAAGTGAATTGCCTCATCTGCCAAGCATTCAACAGACTATAGTTGGCAAGGAAGTCAAGGAGTACTGTGAAGTGCCTAAGGGAAACAATGCTTTTACAAATCCATGGATTATTGTGCGACAAATCCGTCAACAACATCCTTTAATGATGATGGCACTATCACTAATTTGGTCTATGATGATGTCACTGATGAGCACAAAACTGCTGATGAACCTTTAGCAATTGCATGGAATGCTAAGGAGTCTAAAGTTGATCAGGAGACTGAACTAAAAGATGTCCTTGTTCACCAGGAAACTGAAGCAAGGGAAGCTGCTACTTCTGCTTCATCAAGTGATCTGCACTCATCACTGATGGAAGCCTTCTAGCTGCTGATGGAAAATCAAATGAAGGAACTGGAAGAGAAGAACAGCCTGCAGATGAAGAAGCTGAAGGAAGAGTTGGCAGAGTCCAACAGGCAACAGCTGGAAAATATACATCTCTTAACTGCAGACACTATCAAGAAATCCATAGATAGTTTTCCCATGCCAGAAGATCATTCCAAGCAGTTCCTGAAAAGCCTTGTTGATGTGAAGGCTGATGTAAACCACCTTCATGCTGCCTTAAAGAGGGTTGAACACAACATAGCTGATCTGACTGCAAACTTCATCAGAGTCGGTGAAGAGGAAAAAGCTGTCAATGTTGCACTGTTGCAAGAAGTCTCAAAATTTGAGGGAGTTATTCAGGATGAGCTTGCCACTATGCAAATCAACATTGATTGCTGCAATGATCAGACTGACACCATCAGCACTACTCTTCATCACTTAACAGCCAGTCATGATGTAGTTAATCAGAATTTGAAGGCTCTGTGCGCTGCAATGAAGATTCATTCTGCTGCCCTTAACCCTCCTGTCAAACCTGCTGCTGTCATTATTCCTGATGATTACAAAAAGGGGGAAGAAAAGAAGGAAGAGGACAAAGTAGAGGAAGTTGTTGCTACTCAACCAGAAAAGACTGAAGAAGCTACCAAAGAGACTAAGGTTGATGCTGAAAAAGAAGAAGGCAGAGATAAAGCTGCTGATGAAACCAAGGATGAAGCCAAGGTAACAGCTTCATCTAAGGATTCTGAAGAAGATAAATCAGAGCCTTATACTAAGTATAAGGATGAAGAAAGAATCAAAAGAAAAGTAGAGGAGGCTGCAAAGGAGCAAGAACTCAAAGAAAAGATGGAAGCTGCCAGGTCAAATCTACTTTTAGGTGAGGATGTTGATGAAGATGAAGAAGATGATGAAGAATCATCTTATGAATATGAAGAAGTGCTAGAAGGAACTGATGAAGAAGCTGATAATTAGTATAGACAAATCTCTTTGTAATCAGTTTACTTTATTTTTCTTTCAGACACCTCATCTGATCAGAAACTGTAACTTGTACTCTTTTATAAAATTATCAATAAAAGTTCAAGTTTCAAGTTTCTGTTTCCAACATATATTTTCTATATCAGAAAATTTTGAAGGTTACAAACTTTAGTATAGGTATAACAAGTACTTAGCTGAAGTTTTGTCATCATCAAAAAAGGGGAAATTGTTGGATAAGGATGAAGATGAAAAGCACTGAAGACAATTTGTATAGGGAGGTTTTGATGAAATCCAAAACTTCAAATCTGCTAAGTATAAATTAACTTAGCTGATATCCCTTTGAAGAATTTTTTACTAAGTAAAAAAGATATCAGAAGAGTCAAAATTTGAGGTCCTAAAGACTACTGATCTGCTGAAGGAAATAAATCAGACTGGTGAAGATCAGTCGACTCAAATCAAATTTGTTCAAGTTTGAAATTAGATTTGTTCGCCATCAGACGTGCACTTTCGTTAGCCAAGTGGAAAAGATCAAGAAGTCATCCCAACGGTAATAAATGCCCTGGAAGTAATAAATGCTGAAGTACAAGGCTATTAAAGACAAGTGATTGAAGAAATACTTCGCATCAGCTTGGTGCATTTAATGTTGCCTGCAGAAAGGTACTGTTGACAGTACGGACAGCTGCAGAGAGCCGTTCGCAGAAATTAATGACCAGTACTCGAGGAATTTGAATCTTGTCTCTCTTCAACGGACATTTTTCAAACCTCAAGTATAAATAGCTGAAAGAGACGAAGAGAAGATGAACAACACAATCTCTGAGAAAATTTTCGAAGCAAAATCTCTTAAGTCTCAAGAACAGCTCACTCATCAGCTTAGTCATTTGTTGACGAAAAGCAGAGTTGAAGAACAACGAAAAATACATCTTCTGAGTGATTTTGTAATCGTGAGTGTTGTGCGAAGTGTAGATCCATCTTTGTGAGTGATCTAACTTCAGAGGATAGGTTTTCTTAGTGATTTCCTATTGTGAGCTTACGACCAGATTCATTTGTTGTTTTGGCGTAAGTGGAGTGTACTAATTACTTTGTGTTCTTAGTATAACTCAAGATCTTTGTGACTTGGAAGAGTGGACTAAAGGATATTCAAATCCATATAACCACTATAAAAATTACTTGTGTTTTTACATTGCTTTCAACTTGCAAATTTTCAGATTGCATAAAACACATTCTAAAACTGTTTGAAAAGAGTTTAAGGAGTTTTATAAAACTGGGGATAAAATTTTCAAACTACTAAGCTTACTTGTGAAAAACACTTTGAAAATCCGCTGCAAATACTCTAATATTAAAACTGATTTTAGCAAAAATCAGCTAAGTGATTATCAGATTAGTGGTCAACAAAGCTGCTCAAAGATTTGTTCGCGATCAGCCTTGAGAAATTACTGTTCGATAACAGCTTAGTCTGTTTAAGTTAGAAAAAAATTTTAAAGTTAAAATTTGTCAAAAAGTTTAGAAGTCTATTCACCCCCCCCCCTCCCCTCTAGACCTCATCTGACCACTTAGGACCAACAATTTTTTATTCAAAATCAATTTCTTTTAATAGTTAAACAATCATGAAAATTAAGGCCATCTCAATAATAAGAAAATCAGCAGCGACTAAACATAATTAACGGAAAAGAACAACGACTAATTTAAAAAATTCGCTCTTTTTGTTCAACAAATCTATTTAAGTAGTAATTTTCGTTATCCTAATTTAATATGTCTTATTTTAAAATTAAAGATATAAAAATAAAAACCTGGCAAATATTTGTCTAGTTTATATAATAATTTTATTTGTATGTATTTTATGAGTATAAGGATTTTAAATTTAACAATTTAAGCTAATCACATTATTAAATTCAACACAAAAAAGAGAATACAATTTATTAAAAAAAAAAAAAAAAAACTAATTATTATTCATATATTAAAAATGAAGACAACTAAATTAACATAAAAAAAAACTAATTTACGAAAAAAAAAATTAACTGAAAAATAAAATGGGTGGCCACCAATATCTTGCCATATGTTGGAAGCGTCTGGGGCAATTGGGCGATTAATGCTTCCAACCCCAAGCTGCCCGCCCTATCCCCCCTCCTTCTTTTGGCATCTCCGACCAAAGGTCGCTGGAAAGGCCCTCCGCATGCCAAGTTGCCTTATCAGTTGGAGATGGTCTAATAGAGGGAGATCGTGTTTAGAGATGACCCTTCTTTACGAATATTAGATACGACCTCTAAAAATAACAAGACAATCCTTGGGGAATTCCCACATTAGTGAGATATATCCGATTTTCTATCTTGATAGATATGTTTTGTAACTGTTTTCTTCGATATCTCCATGTTGACCTAATTTAATTTAACAACACATGAAATAATGTGTGAATTTATTATTCTTAATGCATATCGATTTGAGAGATCTAAAGTGTACCTCGAGTTATTTTGATCTGTTCTAATTGCGGTTATTAATTCAATTGTTATCTATTAACTAATTGTCCTCTATCGATTATTTTGGATCTAGAACCAAATTTCCATAAATGTTGACATTTAGACTGACATTTGATAATATATTTTTATGTAGTAGACGAATTGTGTGCATCAATTAGATATGTTAATCGATTTTATTGTTAGTCCACGATTTCCTTTCAATTACTATTAACCCATGACATTTACATTTCCATCGTGCTTCACGTCTGAATTAAGTATCCATGGATAAGGTGGAGAACGCCTACCATACACAAATAATGAGTTAATGTCAACTTACACCGTATTATATTATATGCATACTATTCAAATTATATCTATGTGATTTGAAAAAGAGTAGTTTGCTTTCTTTGAAAAATTTAAATGAGCATTTTATTTTCTTTTAGTGAAGAGTATAATACAACTCACACGAAATAGAGTGTGGACAAGAAAGTGTTGAGTAAAATAGCAAAACTATCTTAAGGAGGTAAAATATCTTATGTATCAAAAAATAGTAGGGGGGATAATGTACCACATTTTCCATAACAAAAGACGGGTAATGTGCCATGTTTATCATAAAAAAAAAAAAAAAAGTGTAACACTTATCCTAACACAAAGAAGTAAGTGTCAAAATAATTTATAAGTTGATTGGGTCAAAATATAGTATATTATAAGGGTAGTTAATTTTATCAATTCATAAATGCATTGGATGATCCGCAAGGCATTTTGACAAACCTGACAAGAGATGGATAAGACCACCATCGAGGAGCGATTTTTCATCGATATGGTCATCTACAACTAAAATCAATGCCCGATTGTTCAATTGCTTTTTGACCTTTTTCAACCAATTGCTCTAGCCCAATTAAAAGCTCATATCCAATCAAAAGGCAATTAATCTCTATTTAAATATTTTAATTTCTCAACTTTCGCCACTCTCCTCAATCTCACTTATTTTTATAATAATTATAATGACAAAATAATAATAATAATAATAATAATAATAATAATAATAATAATAATAATAATAATTTTTATTTAAAATCAATTTCTTTTAATAGGTAAACAATCATGAAATTAAGGCCATCTTAATAATAAGAAAATCAACAACGACTAAACATAATTAATGGAAAATAACAATGACTAATTTAAAATATTCACTCTTTTTGTTCAACAAATTTACTTACGTCGTAATTTTCGTTATCATAATCTAATATTTCTTATTTTCAAAATTAAAGATATAAAAATTAGAACTAACCAAATACTGGTCTAGTTTTATAATTTTATTTGTATGTCTTTATGAATATAAGGATTTTAAATTTACAATATAAACTAAACACCTTATTAAATTCACCACAAAAAGAGAACACAATTTATTAAAAAATAAGTAAAACTAATTAATATTCATTCATTAAAAATAAAGACAACAAAATAAAAATAAATAAACTAATTTACAAAAAAAAAAATTATCTGAAAAAGAAAAATGGGTGTCCACCCACATCCTGCCATACGTTGGGAGTGTATGCCTGGGGCAATTAAGCGGTTAATGCTAATTCACCTTCCACCCCCAGCTACCCGCCCTGCCCAAAAACCAGCCCTATCCCCCTTTCCTTCTTTTGCCATCTCCAATCGAAGGTCAACGGAAAGGCCCCCCTCATGCCAAGTTGCCTTCTCAATTGAAGATGACCTAATAGAGGGAGATTGTGTCTAGAGATGACCTTCTTATGAATGTTAGATAAGACCTCTAAAAAGAATGAGACTATTCTTGGGGGATTCCCACAATAGTGAGATGTACCTGATTTTCTATCTTTAGTGATTGTGTTCATCAATATCTCCAGGTTGACCTAATTTAAGTCAACAATTCATGAAATAAGGGGTGAATATATTTTGCTTAATGCACATCGATTTGAGACATCTAAAGTGGCCTTCAAATCATTTGGGTCTGTTCTAATTGCATTTATCAATTCAAAGATTTGTAATAAGTCGATGTGTTTGTGTTTGTAGATCACACTTAAAATTTAGAAATTAATATTTCTATTTCCTTGTCCATAATTATGGAATGGAAATAGAAAGGAAAAACTACAGTAGAAGACTAGAAGCTATCTCTTAATTAATGAGAGAATTGTATTTTTTTACTGAGCTTTAGGTCAATTCCCAGTTTTGGTAATGAGCTTTATTTGTCTAACACACTTGGTACATTGCTTTAACAAATTATGACACACTTGATAGAAATAGTGTCCTGCAAGCCAGCTGTATGGCTAGTATTTATTGTAATAAATGCGGAACTATTCAATTTCGATTAATAAATGTACTTCATTAAATGGTCATCTTTATCTTATGTAATAATTATCTACGCATAAGGATAGAAGTCCTTAGATCACAGGGCTATGGGACAACCCGTGGACTGATCTCCAAGGCCGTGATCTAGAACATATTCAAGAGTCGTAGAATCCAATCGAGATAGGACATAGTTGGATTCGGTTAGACTCTCACTAATGTGTATACTCCGATGAACTGGAGGACGCTGGGGTCCACGAGCGTGACTGGGATAGTCGATACACATAAGTGGGTGGCTTGCTGGGATGGCAAGCGCACTGAATACCCCAATTAGGAAATAACTCACCATGGAAGCGGTAGTCGCATATCGGGGTTGAAGTTATTCCAATTTACAATAGTATACGAGGAACGATCCCTAACTACTTGAGGTGATAGGGTTTATCTGGTGCGAGAACGTCTATGCTTTGATATGAGTTCCGACTGACTGGGGATCGCCAGAAGGTCTCTGTGGATTCACATTGGGTATAGAGGAACTCGTATGCAAGTTCATATCATCAACAAAGGATCCATTGACCCGACTTGATAGGTTGGGAAATTCTCCTATGGATTTCTGTGAGAAATTAATTCTGGTAAAATCCTTGGCCAAGGTATCTGACGGCTTTATGTAAGTAGCTCATAAAGATTAAGTCAAAGAGAATTTATTTCAAGATCAGAATGCATAAGGTCAAGACAAATTAAAAAGGGAATCCGATGAAAGACCATACCCTTAAGTCTCGACTGGGAGATTGATCGATGGAGAGATTATGTCGTATATGGAAATTGTAAATGATAAAAAGTTCACTGAATTAATTCACCAGTGATTGGGCTCCATGGGCTTGTGGCTGGACATCGACTGTGGAGTGTGGGAGAATTCCCAAATTGGCAGGGGTGCTAATTTTGGAATGATCAATCGACAGAGTGTTCGATTGATTTAGAGTAAGTCTTACTCGAATAATTAAATAATATTTAATTATAACCCACGGCCAATTATGTGGTGAACCTACGGGGGCATACACAATACACAATACACAAGTAGCGAAAGCGAGGAAATAAGAACGACCGAGTCGACTGGGTCGACTGGGTGAATAATCGACTGGGTCGATTATAATGGGTGGGTCGACTGGGTCGACCCAATTGGAACGAAAATGGATCCAATTGGAATTGGATCAAGATTGTAAATTAAATTGGAATTTAATTAATTAGGATTTAATTAATTAATGGAGTAATTAATTAATTAAACTTGGAGTTTAAATTAATTAATTGGGATATGATTTAATTAATTGGGCTATTTAATTGGGAAATTAAATAAAGCCCTGGAAGATTAATTAATATGGGCCATCAATTAATTAGAAGACTTGGTCTTCTAATTAAAGAGGGCCATGGCCCATGTAGGAGAATTAGTATCCTAATCCTAGAAGGATTAGGGTATGAGAGATATCTATAAATAAGAGACTAGGTCTCATATCTCACAGACAACTCTACAAGAAAAATAAGAAGAGCAAAAATTCTCTCCCTCTCCCTCACCAGATCGGCCGAACCCACTTCCTCTTTGAAGAATTTTTCGTTTTCGATTTTCGTTCCAAAGTTGTTCTGAAACCTAGATATTAATATACCATATGTTCTAGTCGATTAGGATATATTAATTTTCGTGATATTGTGGTGTATCAACTCGTAGAGGCGCAAAACGTGGGGCGCTACTCAAAGGTGTGGGTCGATCTTACCAGGGCAGAATTCAGAGCTCGTCTTGCTAGCCGATGATTTGCAAAGAGAGAGGTATAAACGAGAAAACTTATACCTTCGATTTAATTATATTCATATATACACAACTAGAGAATATCCTGGCAAGATTCTTTAAGTGGCCCTAAAATTTTTATATTCCGCTGTGCCTAGGGCTGTTTTTCTTACCGAATCCCAACAGTGGTATCAGAGCCAACTCTAGGTTTTGTATATATATGAATTTGCAAATTTTATGTTTATTAAATCATATGTTTGATTTATGTGGCTAGTTCTATAACTTTGCATGTTTTAGGACGTATGTTAGTTAACTTGGAGTTAATAGATAATTTTGGATTCGAAAATTTTATCATGTTAGTTTTATTTTTGGATTGGGATTTAATTGACTGGGTTTGTTTAATTAAATCATAAGTAATCGAAGAAACAAAAAAAAATATTTTTTATTAGATCCAACCGCGGTGGCACGCGGCAGCGCACCGCGGCTGGGCGGCCACCGCGTGCTGCTGCCCACGGCAACGTGCGAACAGCACGCTGGCCGCGCGAGCAGCGCACGACAGCAGCCTACGGGCTGCCAGCCGTGTGCTGTCACGCGCAGCCGCGCGCTGCCGCACGCTGTCACGCGCAGCAGCGGCTGCCGCGAACAGCCACGCGCGGACTTCGTGTCCGCGCGTAAGTTGTCCACGTGGCAGTCTTCGATTGGCCTCGTCTGGTTGATTTTTGGTTGGACTCTAATTCTGCCTATTTTGAAAGTCCTGAAAATCTTGGAGAATTTTGGAAGATTAGGAAACTTAGAGTTTTTGGATAAGGTAGTTATCTTGTTAGATGTGAACACTACCTTAATTAAACTAATCTAATCAAAATAGGATTATCTTGAGAATCTTGGAGATTTGGAAACTTTGGGAAACTTAGAGTTTTGGATAAGGTAAGAATCTTAGAGATTTAGATTACCTTAATTAACCAATTTAATCAAGATAAGAATTGTAGATTACTTAGAGCTCAAGTAAGAGCTAATTAATCTTAGAGATTAATTGTTAATTCAAAATTAATTAACTTGGATGAAATTTTGCGAATTAAAATTAATGGAGCCGGTAAATTTGCATTTATGCCTTTATGTGAATTTATGCATGTTCTTGAGTGAATATGTGGATTGGTCGATTTTGCCCTTAAGCCCTGTGTTATTTTTGGTTTATTTAATTTTTGGGTTGTAATTAAATGGGCCTGATTGGTGCCCTTGCTTGCGCAAACGAATGTAATAGAATAGGGCCATTTATTTTTATAAGCTAGGCTTAGATTAGGCTTGGAGCCAAGAAGACCTCATGAAGATTTGGAGATCCACATGGAGGCCCATTTACCTTGGAGGACATGGAGGCCCAGATTCATTACATGGAGGCCCAATCAAGCTGGATATTACAAGAAGGCCCATGATGTATGGGTTTGAAAAATTGTAATAGTTTAGGACATTTAATTTCCACCCTAGACTGACCAATTGATTCATCACTTGGCTCGTGATGAATCGCATAGGATGGGCAATCGACCAATCATATCTTGCTAGGTGATGAATGTTTACTTTTTCACAAATTATTCTTTGATGTATGAGATGCATGCTTAGGATAGAAAACGTAAACAAGATAAGCATAATCTGATGAGACCTCGCACAAGAAAACTTAGAAACCTCCAATTGAACTTAAAATTCAATTATAATATTAAATCGAATAACGGGCGCATATGAATAGTGTCTATGGTCCGAGCCTATCCAATTACTAGGTCTTAGGCATATTGTACGAATATATCTCGATGTCTCACGAGTCGTGGGTCGAGCTATAAGAAGATAATATGTCTATTGCCTCGATGCACGAGAAAGTGCCAAGGGAGGGGATAGCAAGGTTTTAGGCGCTGTCTCACGAGTCGTGGGGCGTCTAGGATTGAACTATTTCTCTCCACGAGTATTGGACATGATTTAACGCTAGTAAGTATGGATGTCTCACGAGTCGTGGGTCCATATCGAAAAACGAGGCTAAATGAACTTAAGGGTTAGCTGCGATGGTTAACCGTTGACGTAATCGACCACCAAGTGAATCAAATAGTATGTCCAACGAGTCGTGGGTGCTAGGAGATTGCATTTGGGCCTTAAGCCCGCTAGGATATTTTAAATTCCCGAAACTTATGTGGGGGCATAAGATTTTGATTAAAATAGTGGGAGTAATTTACAAATAAAAAACCATGTTTGTAAATTGTGCATTTTAAATTAATCTTTCGCGTATTTATTTCTTCTCTCGTCGTTTTATAGATATGATGTCAAAAGAGCTTAGAGCACTTAGAGATTTGTCCATCTCATCACTTGAACGTAATATTTTAACTGGACCCAACTTGCATTTATGGACGCATCATTTGAATGGATTATTTGAAGCTGAAAACATATCCTATGTTTTGTCTGTGCCACCACCCATTACTATTTCACATGACGTTTCTGATGAGCTCCGTAAAAGCATCACCAAATGGAAATTGGATGATGGCTTAGCTCGTGAATACATGTTGGAATATATGTCACTTGATCTGCGTTTGCAACATGAGCATATGGCATCCGCGAAAGAGATTCTCTCGAATCTCAAATTCCTTTATGGGATTAGAGATGGTCGTCGCAGATTCGCGATCACGAGGGAACTCTTGCAAGCAAGAAAGAGAAGGGAAACTCCTGTCGGAATCCACGTACACAAGATGATTCGACTTCTGACTGAACTCGATGATATGGGTGTCGTGATGGACAATGATTTCCGAGTAGATATTATTCTACAATCTCTTCCTAGATCATATGACAGATTTATCGCGGACTTGAATCTCCAGAGGCGAGAGATCACTGTGCATGTCCTGCGACAAATGCTCGAGGAACACGAAGCTTCTTTTGGAAAGAAAGCAAGGGTTGGCGAAAGGACTGGGCGGCGTTCAAAACCAAAGCAAATGGAAACCAGAGCTCCTTACTGCACAAGGTCAAAGGAAAGGATTAAATTCGAACCTATGGAGAGTTCGAACAGGTATATTCCTTGTTGAAGTTAATTTTACAATTAACTGTGCATTTTTGGTGTTGGACACTGACTGGAGTTCTCATCCTTGTAGGTGATGGGAGCATTAAAGAAACTGGAGCCTGAGGATTGGATCCTTGAATAAGGCAATGGAGTTGGAGCTGCTGCCAAGGCCGTAGGCAAAAGTAGATTTAGGTGGATTGATTAAAGTCATTAGGAAATTTTTCATTTATGTACCTAGTTATTAATGAAAAACTTTTATTCATGTTTTGAATAAAGATTGATTTTAATAAAAGCTCCTGTTTTTGTTTTTCATTTGGTACATTGGATTATTGACTTTAAATCATTAAAACCACCTAAGTTAGTTATGCACGTACAACAAAACAAAAGAAAACAAGATAATGAAATATCTGCCCAATTGTGGCACGCTCGACTTGGACATATATCTAAGTCAAGGATTCAAAAGTTAGCATCTTCTGGCGCGATTGAAATCAATCGCATTGATGAAATGCCAACATGTGAACCATGTTTAAAGGGTAAAATGGCTAAGTTGCCATTTAAGGGAAACCCTGAGCGAGCCAAGCAAACATTGGACTTGATACATACTGATGTATGTGGACCACTAAGAAAAAGCGCCCGAGGTGGCTATGACTACTTCATCACTTTCACAGACGACTATAGTCGTTATGGTTATGTGTTCTTGTTGAAACACAAGTCTGAAGCCTTTGAGCGATTCAAAGAATTCAAGATGGAAGTAGAGAATCAACTTGGTCATACGATAAAGGCTCTTCGTTCTGATCGAGGCGAAAAATTTCTTAGTAACGAATTTCTAAATTATCTTGTAGAGCATGGAATATTATCGCAGTGGACTCCTCCTGCAACACCCCAATTAAATGGAGTAGCAGAGAGAAGGAATCGAACCTTGATGGACATGATTCGATCCATGATGAGTGCCACTGATCTTCCTCTTTCTTTTTGGGGACATGCCCTCCTCACGGCAACGAAGATACTGAACATGGTATCTTCAAAACCGTAGAAAAGACACCATACGAATTATGGTTTGGCAAGGCACCCTCATACGCATTCATGCGCATATGGGGATCTCCCGCTTACGTCAAAAAGCTAGTGGGAGATAAATTGGAAACTAAATCCACTTTGTGCAAATTTGTGGGGTATCCGTAAAACTCAATAGGATACGAGTTCTACGATCCTATAAGACAAACTACGTTTGTCTCAAGGAACGCACACTTCTTAGAGAAGGATTTCTTGGTGGACAAGAAAGAAAATAACGTAGAACTGGATGAGGTCACGAAAGCTGAAAAGGCCGAAGAGGTCGATTGAGCTGACCCGTCACCACAGGCAGTGGGAGAACATGAGCATGAAAGTGCACCAGAGAGTACACCGATCCTTCGTAGGTCAGAAAGACAACGTAGAGAACCCGAGAGGTACTACGGTCTGCTGCATGAGACTGGACAGTCTCTAACCGACCCAAGGACTTACGAGGAGGCTATGTTAGACATAAACTCGGGAAAATGGCGCGAAGCCATGGAATCCGAATTGGACTCCATGCACTCAAACAAGGTCTGGGCCTTGGTAGATCCACCAGTGGGAGTGGCTTCCGTGGGTTGCAAGTGGATCTATATGCGAAAGCTTGGAGTGAACGGAGAGGTGATTACCTACAAGGCGCGACTAGTGGCAAAAGGATATACTCAAAGACCTGGAATTGACTTTGAGGAGACCTTCTCGCCCGTCGCAATGCCTAAATCCATTTGGATCTTGCTGGCCATAGCTGTGTGGTATAACTACGAGATATGGCAGATGGATGTAAAGACTGCCTTTCTCAATGGGGACATTGACAAGGAGATCTACATGGAGCAACCAAAAGGATATGCATCCAAAGGAGATGAGCACAAGGTGTGCAAACTCCAGAGGTCCATTTATGGACTGAAGCAAGCTTCCCGAAGTTGGAACATTCGTTTCGATGAGACAATCCAAACTTTTGGATTCATCAAGAACATGTTCGAACCTTGCGTGTACAAGAAGATCAGTGGGAGTTCAGTTGAATTTTTGGTGCTTTACGTTGACGACATTCTTCTCATTGGAAACAATGTGAAAACGTTGTCTGAAACTAAAGCATGGTTGTCTACACAATTCTCAATGAAGGATATGGGAGAAGCATCCTTTGTACTAGGTATAAGGATCTACCGAGATAGATCAAGAGGACTGCTGGGCCTCTCCCAATCACAGTACATAGATAAAATCTTGAGAAGATTTAGTATGGAAGAATCCAAGAGAGGATTGCTTCCAATGAGACATGGGATTGCACTCTCTAAGTCTATGGCCCCAAAGACACCTGAAGAGAGGAGCAATATGTCTCGAGTACCATATGCATCCGTGATTGGAAGCATAATGTATGGTATGTTATGTACTAGACCAGACGTAGCGTACGCTTTGAGCGTCACAAGTCGCTACCAGTCTGATCCAGGTGAGCAGCACTGGATAGCCGTAAAGGCAATTCTAAAGTACCTGAGAAGGACTAAGGAATTGTTCTTGGTATACGGTGGAGGAGAATTAAAATTGGAAGGCTATACAGACTCGAGCTTCCAATGTGATGTAGACGACTTCAAGTCGACATCAGGATACGTGTTCTGCCTCAATGGTGGTGCGGTTAGCTGGAAGAGCTCCAAGCAAGAAACAACCGCAGATTCAACCACCGAAGCAGAATACATTGCTGCGAGTGATGCAGCAAAGGAAGGTGTTTGGATGAGGAACTTCATCCAGGAATTGGATGTGATACCTAGCATCGCTGAGCCCATTACTATCTTCTGTGATAACAATGGGGCAATAGCGCAAGCAAAGGAGCCGAGATCTCATCAGAAATCCAAGCACGTACAAAGACGATACCATGTGATAAGAGATATCATTGGTAGAGGAGACATTAAGATGGAACGTGTCGACTCAGAAGATAATACGGCGGACCCGCTAACGAAGCCTCTGCCTCAAAAGGCATTTGAGAAACATCTGCTAAAGATGGGACTCAAGAACATGAAAGACTGGCTTTAGGACAAGTGGGAGATTGATAGAAATAGTGTCCTGCAAGCCAGCTGTATGGCTAGTATTTATTGTAATAAATGCGGAACTATTCAATTTCGATTAATAAATGCACTTCGTTAAATGGTCATCTTTATCTTATGTAATAATTATCTACGCATAAGGATAGAAGTCCTTAGATCAGAGAGCTATGGGACAACCCGTGGACTGATCTCCAAGGCCGTGATCTAGAACATATTCAAGAGTCGTAGAATCCAATCGAGATAGGACATCGTTGGATTCGGTTAGACTCTCACTAATGTGTATACTCCAATGAACTAGAGGACGCTGGGGTCCACGAGCGTGACTGGGATAGTCGATACACATAAGTGGGTGGCTTGCTGGAATGGCAAGCGCACTGAATACCCCAATTAGGAAATAACTCACCATGGAAGCGGTAGTCGCATATCGGGGTTGAAGTTATTCCAATTTACAATAGTATACGAGGAACGATCCCTAACTACTTGAGGTGATAGGGTTTATCTGGTGCGAGAACGTCTATGCTTTGATATGAGTTCCGACTGACTGGGGATCGCCAGAAGGTCTCTGTGGATTCACATTGGGTATAGAGGAACTCGTATGCAGGTTCATATCATCAACAAAGGATCCATTGACCCGACTTGATAGGTTGGGAAATTCTCCAATGGATTTCTGTGAGAAATTAATTCTGGTAAAATCCTTGGCCAAGGTATCTGACGGCTTTATGTAAGTAGCTCATAAAGATTAAATCAAAGAGAATTTATTTCAAGATCAGAATGCATAAGGTCAAGACAAATTAAAAAGGGAATCCGATGAAAGACCATACCCTTAAGTCTCGACTGGGAGATTGATCGATGGAGAGATTATGTCGTATATGGAAATTGTAAATGATAAAAGGTTCACTGAATTAATTCACCAGTGATTGGGCTCCATGGGCTTGTGGCTGGACATCGACTGTGGAGTGTGGGAGAATTCCCAAATTGGCAGGGGTGCTAATTTTGGAATGATCAATCGACAGAGTGTTCGATTGATTTAGAGTAAGTCTTACTCGAATAATTAAATAATATTTAATTATAACCCACGGCCAATTATGTGGTGAACCTACAGGGGCATACACAATACACAAGTAGCGAAAGCGAGGAAATAAGAACGATCGAGTCGACTGGGTCGACTGGGTGAATAATCGACTGGGTCGATTATAATGGGTGGGTCGACTGGGTCGACCCAATTGGAACGAAAATGGATCCAATTGGAATTGGATCAAGATTGTAAATTAAATTGGAATTTAATTTATGAGTAAATTAATTAATTAGGATTTAATTAATTAATGGAGTAATTAATTAATTAAACTTGGAGTTTAAATTAATTAATTCGGAGATGATTTAATTAATTGGGCTATTTAATTGAGAAATTAAATAAAGCCCTGGAAGATTAATTAATATGGGTCATCAATTAATTAGAAGACTTGGTCTTCTAATTAAAGAGGGCCATGACCCATGTAGGAGAATTAGTATCCTAATCCTAGAAGTATTAGGGTATGAGAGATATCTATAAATAAGAGACTAGGTCTCATATCTCACAGACAACTCTACAAGAAAAATAAGAAGAGCAAAAATTCTCTCCCTCTCCCTCACCAAATCGGCCGAACCCACTTCCTCTTTGGAAGAATTTTTCGTTTTCGATTTTCGTTCCAAAGTTGTTCTGAAACCTAGATATTAATATACCCTATGTTCTAGTCGATTAGGATATATTAATTTTCGTGATATTGTGGTGTATCAACTCGTAGAGGCGCAACACGTGGGGCGCTACTCAAAGGTGTGGGTCGATCTTACCAGGGCAGAATTCAGAGCTCGTCTTGCTAGCCGAGGATTTGCAAGGAGAGAGGTATAAACGAGAAAACTTATACCTTCGATTTAATTATATTCATATATACACAACTAGAGAATATCCTGGCAAGATTCTTTAAGAGGCCCTAAAATTTTTATATTCCGCTGTGCCTAGGGCTGTTTTTCTTACCGAATCCCAACAACACTTGTTACAGCCGTTATAAATTGCCGTACGTGATGATGTGACAGTTAAGTCTAATTGCAAAGTTGATGCAATTACTTATGCTGACTGATAATTTTACCCCATAACATTTCAAGCTGTAAAAAAAAACCCCATATCCTCAAATTTAGTGACGATTGTAGTCTACATTGTTGTCAAATTTCAAAATTGACTCGAAAAGACCATGTGTAGACCAATTTGAAAATTTTACTTAATTTATTTATATAACTAATTGGTAATGTATTTTTATAATGTAGTAGACGAATTGTGTGCATCAATTAGATATGTTCTTCGATTTTATTGTTAGTCCACGATTTCCTTTCAATTATTAATATCCCATGATATTTCCATCGTGATTCACGTTTGAATTAAGTAATTACAGATAAGGTGGAGGACGTGTACCATATACAAATAATGGGTTAATGACAACTTACACCGTATTATATGCATAAATATATTTTTTTTTCAAGGGTTTAATATTTTTTTGTGACGGGTTGTTCACATTAAGTGGGTACCTCTCCTAACAGGGAACCTGAGTCCGCTACTTTGTGATGACTAATCCCTTTCACTAGATCAATCACATGTTGATATTATATGCATAATATTCAAATTATATCTATGTGATTTGGAAAAGAGTAGTTTGTCTTTCTTTAAAAAATTTAAATAATAATAATAAATAATGATAATAATAATTTTTTATTTTAAAACAATTTTTTTAATAGTTAAACAATCATGAAAATTAAGATCATTTTAATAATAAAAAAATCAGAAAAGACTAAACATAATTAACGGAAATAACAACGACTAATTTAAAAATTCACTCTTTTTGCTAAACAAATCTACTCAAATCGTAATTTTCATTATCATAATCTAATATTTCTTATTTTCATAATTAAAGATATAAAAATAAAAACAACCAAATATTGATCTAGTTAATCTAATAATTTTATTTTCATGTATTTTAAGAATATAAGGATTTTAAATTTAACAATTTAAACTAATAACCTTATTAAATTCAACACAAAAAAGAGAATTAAATTTATTAAAAATAAATAAAACTAATTAAAATTCATATATTAAAAATAAAGACAACTAGATTAATATAATAAAAAAATCTAATTTACAAAAAAAAATAGAAAAAGAAAAATGGGTGGCCATCCACATCCTGCCATATGTTGGGAGCGTATGCCTGGGGCAATTCCCCAAAAACCCGCCTTATCCACCTTTCCTTCTTTGGCATCTCCAACCGAAGGCCAACGGAAATGCCTCCCTCATGCAAAAGTTGCCTTCTCGGAGATGGCCTAATAGAGGGAGATTGTGTCTAGAGATTACCCTTCCTTATGAATATTAGATACAACCTCGAAACAGAACGAGACTATTCTTTGAGGATTCCAACAATAGTGAGATGCACCAAATTTTGTATCTTTCATGATTGTGTCCTTTAATATTTCCATGTTGACTTAATTTAAGTCAACTATTCATGAAATAAGGGGTGAATATATTTTGCTTAACGCATATCGATTTGAGAGATCTAAAGTGGACCTCGAGTCATTTGGGTATGTTCTAATCGCAGTTATCAATTCAAGATTTGTAAGTCGATGCCTTTGCATTTGTAGATCACTCTTAAAATTCAAAAAATAATATTTCTATTTCCTTGTCTATAATTATGGTATGGAAATAAAAAGGAAAAACTACAGGAGAAGCTATCTATTAATTAATTGTCCGAAGTCTATTATTTTGGATCTATAACCAACTTTTCATAAATGTTAATTATAGACCGACATTTGATTATGATCCTGTCTTTTAATAATGTGGTAGACGAATTGAGCATATCAACTAAACATGTTCATCCATTTTATTGTTAGTCCACGATTTCCTTTCAATTATTAAGGTGGAGAACACGTACTATATACAAATAATGGGTTAATGACAACTTACACCGTATTATATGCATAATATTCAAATTATGTGTAAAGTGGATAACGCGTACTATATTCAAATAATGGGTTAATGACAACTTACACAGTATTATATGTATAATTTTTTTTTTTCCAAATGGTTTAGCTCCTTTCATGCCGGGTTGTGCACTTTAAGTGGGTACCTCTCTTAATAGAAATTTGAACCTGAGTCCGCTACATTGTTGTGACTAGTCTCTTCCACTAGACCAATCACTTGTTGGTATTATATGCATAATATTCAAATTATATCTATGTGATTTGGAAAAGAGTATATAGTTTGCATTTCTTTGAAAAATTTAAATGTGTATTTTATTTTCTCCCAACGGAGAGTGTAATACACTCGCCCGAAATAAAGTGTGGGAGCATGATAGTATTGTGCAAAAAGATAAAATTATCCTAAGGAGGTTAAAAGTTATATTTATCATAAAATTGGGGGATAATATACCACATTTTCCATAACAAGAGGCGGGTAATGTGCCATATTTATCATAAAAAAAGCGCAACACCCAGAGAAATATGTGCCAAAAATAATTTATAAGTTGATAGGGTCAAAGTATAATATTCCCTCTGTCCCAGTATTAATTTCATTAGCTCAAGTACCCGATCAAACTTTTTAATCTTTTAAGTGACTTATCATCGCATATTAAACCTTTTAAATATTAATATACATATTGTCATATGATATTATCAAATTATTAGTGAAACTATTTATTATAATTTATTGGAATTTAGTCAAGTTGACTGGTCAACGATACCAAGGGATAAATATTAATGGGATGGAAGGAGTATATAACAAGGGTAGTTTTATCAATTCGTTTTTTTAATTAGTTTAAAAATATCGGTGGACAGTGTAAAACTTTAATAAGAATATAGGGTGGTAATTAGCTCTATTTAAATTTATAGGGGGATAAAATTGAAAATATATGTATTACATAGGTAACTTTCCATTAATGCTATTTTTAGGATACAAAGTTGAAAAAAAAATCAATGAACTTTTTTTACAGTTCAGTTACAACAATATGAATATCAAATGGGAGGTTTTTTGGCAGAGATCTATTATGATCAGCCCTCTCAAATTCATTTTCACCAACCTGACAACAGATGGATAAGACCACCGTTGAGGGGTGATTTTTCCATCGCTATGGTCATCTACAACCGAACTCAATGCCCAATTTCAATTGCCACTTTTACCCCTTTTTCGGCCAATTGCTCTTGCCTAACTCATCTCCAATCAAAAGTCAATCAACCTCCATTTAATATAATTTAATTTCGCAACATTCCTCACTCTCCGATCTCTTATTTTTATAATTATTATAATGATAATAATAATAATTACTTAGGGTATTAATAATAATAATAAATAATGATAATAATAATTTTTTTTATTTAAAAACAATTTCTTTTAATAGTTAAACAATCATGAAAATTAAGGCCATCTTAATAATAAAAATAAAAAATACTTAACATAATTCATGGAAAATAACAATGACTAATTTAAAAAAATCACTCTTTTTGCTCAACAAATCTACTCAAGTCGTAATTTTAGTTATCATAATCTAATATTTCTTATTTTCATAATTGAAGATATAAAAATAAAAATTAACCAAATATTGGTCTAGTTTATTTAATATTTTTATTTGTATGTATTTTAAGAATATAAGGATTTTATATTTAACAATTTAAACTAATGACCTTATTAAATTCAACACAAAAAAGAGAATTAAATTTATTCAAAATAAATAAAACTAATTAAAATTCATATATTAAAAATAATGACAACCAGATTAATATAAAAAATATAATTTACAAAAAAAAAAATAACTGAAAAATAAAAATGGGTGGCCACCCACATCCTGCCATACGTTGGGGGCGTATGCCTGGGGCAATTAAGCAATTAATGCTAATTCACCGTCCACCCCCAAGCTGCCCGCCCTGCCCCGAAAACCCGCCCTAGCTATCCCCCTTTCCTTCTTTTGCCAACGGAAAGGCTCCCCTCATGCCAAGTTGTCTTCTCAGTTGAAGATGGTCTAGAGTTGACCCTTCCTTATGAATATTAGATACGCCTCTAAAAAGAATTAGAGACTATTCTTGACGGATTCCACAGTAGTGAGATGTTCCTGATTTTCTATCTTTCATGATTGTGTTCTTCAATATCTCCATGTTGACGTACCTAATTTAAGTCAACAATTCATGAAATAAGGGGTGAATATATTTTTCTTAACGCATATCGATTTGAGAGATCTAAAGTGAACCTCGAGTCAATTGAGTCTGTTCTAATCGCAGTTATCAATTTAACATGTGTAATAAGTCGATGCCTTTGCGTTTGTAGATCACACTTAAAATTCAGAAATTAATATTTTTAATTCCTTGTCCATAATTATGGCATGGAAATAGGAAGGAAAAATTACAGTAGAAGACTAGAAGCTATATCTTAATTAATGACAGAATTGCATTTTTTGTACTGAACTTGAGGTCAATTTTCAGTTTTGGTATTGAGTTTTATGTGTTCAACAAATTTGGTACATCGCTTTAATAAATTGTGACACATTTGATATAACAGTTAAAAATTACCGTTAAGTGGTGACGTGACAGTTAAGTCTAATTGCAAAGTTGATGCAATTACTTATGTTGACTGATAATTTACCACATAACATTTCAGGCTATCAAAAAAAGCCCCACATCTCCAAATTCAGTGACGATTGTACTCTACATTGTTACCAAATTTCAAAATTGACTCGAAAAGATCACGTGCAGCCCAATTTGAAAATTTTACTTAGTATATTTAAATAACTAATTTGATTCAAATTAAATAATACTTCAACATAAATATCACCAAAATTAAGAAAAAATTATTGGTTTTAAATATAAATATTATATAATTGTATAAATCTATTCAATATTTATTAATTAAAATTATATAATTTAAAACTATTTAATATTTTATAAAATAATAAAAAATAAACAATTATAATTATATTTTTAAAAAAAAACCCACCCACCCAACTTGACCTCTATAGCCCACCCCTCCCCTCCCCCCGGCGGCCTTCGGTCCCAGGGTGGCCTGAGAATTGCTGGGGGGGAATGGGGTGGCCTAATGGGATTGGGTGGGTTGGTATTTTTTATAAATAATAATTATTTATTATTTTAATACATATTAAATATTTTTTAAATATATAATTTATTATTTTAATAAATATTGAATATATTAATACAATTATATAAATTTTATATTTAAAAATAATAGTTTTTCTTAATTTCAGTGATATTTATGTTAAAGTATATTTGATTTGTTAATATTGTTTATAAATCAAATTAGTTATTTAAATAAACTAAGTAAAATTTTCAAATTGGTCTGCACGTAGTCTTTTCAAGTCAATTTTTTGAAATTTGGCAACAATGTAAACTACAATCGTCATAAAATTTGGAGATGTGGGGTTTTTTTGGTAGCCTGAAATGTTATGGGGTAAAATTTTCAGTCAACATTAGTAATGACATCAACTTCGTAATTAGATTTAGCTGTCACATCAACACTTAACGGCAAATTGTAACGACTGTAACAAATGTGTTAAAGCAATATATCAAATATGTTGAACATATAAAATTCAGTACCAAAAGTGAGAATTGACATAAACCTCAATATAAAAAATGCAATTCTCTTCTTAATTAATTGTACTGCAACCATTATTTTGGATCTATAACCCACTTTTCATAAATGCATATAGACCTACATTTGATAATGATTCTGTCTTTTAATAATGTAGTAGACGAATTGAGCGCATCAGCTAGATATGTTCACCCATTTTATTGTTAGTCCACGATTTTCTTTCAATTATTAATAACCCATGTCATTTCCATCGTACTTCACGTCTGAATTAAGCAAGCATATATCTGTAATAAGTCAATGCCTTGGGGTTTGTAGATCACACTTAAAATTCAGATATTAATATTTATATTTTCTTGTCTATAATTATGGTATGGAAATAAAAAGGAAAAACTACAGGAGAAGTTATCTATTAATTAAGGCTAGCGATATTGTCAGAGCACATATTGTTGCTGTCAGAACAACTTTTTTTAATTTCCTAATCTATTCCTTCTAGTTAAGATCATAAAACTTGGAATTCTCAATCCCCATGACACACCATATTATTTATTGACAATTCAATTTTCTCTCTCATATTAATACATTGTTTTCTCTCTCTTATTAATATATTATTATTGTTTTCCTTTTATCTTTATTATTTAACTTCTTTTTCCTTGTCTTATTATATTTCAAGCATATAAATAATTATATAGTTTTATATAATAGTATAATACGCCTGGTATGTAATTCACAACAATATATAAAGAAATTTATTTGTGATGAAATGAACTATTGCAAAATTTCACTTTTTCTCTTTATAATTGAATTTTTTGTATCTTCTTATTACCAAATGTTTATGAATTAAAGCTAATTTGGTAAATCCAAAAATGAGTCTAGTCGACTTCACACAATTAAAAATGAAATGTGGATGTGGATGGATAATATAGTTAGATAACTTGCAAACTCGTCACAAGCTCGATTCGGTAAGTCAAAAATAAAAATAAAATATGTAAATGTAAAGTTAAACGAGTTTAATACATGTTCGATTCGATTAAAACTCTTTTAAATATAAATCTATTATTCTTATCAAATCTAGCAAGAATAACATAGTCATATAATTAACTTTCAAACTTGTCACAAGCTCGATTCGGTTAGTAAAAAAAATGTAAATGTGAAGTTCATCGAGTTTAATACATGTTCGATTTGATTAAAACTCGTTCGAATCCAAATTATTTAAAAATATTTTCAAAATTCAAAAATATTAATTAATCATTAATGCACAAAAATAGTTTGTACAATCGAAAAAATTATCACAACATCATATATAAGTGTCATTCTAATCAAATATACATGAAAATGGGAAGGGAAAAATGCATTGCTGGGCCAAAATTAATAGTACGAAAATTATTTATATTACAAATGATGTTAAAAAAATTACATTCAAGGATGATGATGAAGGGCTTCTTTCTTATGCGCAGTTTATTATATTATGGCAAAATTAAAATTAATAATTGCAAATGAAATTAAAATAATTACCTTTAAGCATGATGATGAATGACTTCTTTCATATGCCGTATATTATATGTTGAAAAATAAGTAAAATTATTAATGTGATTTATCTAAAAAGTCATTAAAATAATTTATTTATTTTCTTGTTAAAATATACTACTATTAAAAAAGAAAAGAATAGTTAATAATATATTAATAAGAGAGAGAATATTGAATTACAAATTAAATGAGTATTTTGGGAATTGAGAAATATGGATTTAATGATCATTGACTTGAAAGGACAGAATAGAAAATTAAAAATAGTTGCTCTAATAGCAACAATATGTGCTCTGACAATATCGCTAGCCATTAATTAATTGTCCTCAATCTATTATTTTGGATCTAGATCCAACATTTCATAAATGCCAACAGTTATACTGATATTTGATATTACTGATTGTCTTTAATAATGTAGTAGACACATTGTGCCCATCAATTAATTAGATATGTTCATCCATTTTATTGTTAGTCCAAGATTTCCTTTCAAGTATTAATATCCCATGATATTTCCATCTTGATTCACGTTTGAATTAAGTAATTACAGAAAAGGTGGAGGACGTGTACTATATACAAATAATGGGTTAATGACAACTTACACCGTATTATATGCATAAATATTTTTTTTTTTCAAGGGTTTAATATTTTTTGTGACGGGTTGTTCACATTAAGTGGGTACCTGTCCTAACAGGGAACCTGAGTTCGCTACTTTGTGGTGACTAATCCCTTTCAATAGATCAATCACATGTTGATATTATATGCATATTATTCAAATTATATCTATGTGATTTGGAAAAGAGTAGTTTGCCTTTCTTTAAAAAATTTAAATAATAATAATAAATATTGATAATAATAATTTTTTATTTTAAAACAATTTTTTAATAGTTAAACAATCATGAAAATTAAGATCATTTTAATAATAAAAAAATCAGAAAAGACTAAACATAATTAACGGAAAATAACGACTAATTTAAAAATTCACTCTTTTTGCTGAACAAATCTACTCAAATCGTAATTTTCATTCTCATAATCTAATATTTCTTATTTTCATAATTAAAGATATAAAAATAAAAACAACCAAATATTGATCTAGTATATCTAATAATTTTATTTTCATGTGTATTAAGAATATAAGGATTTTAAATTTAACAATTTAAACTAATAACCTTATTAAATTCAACACAAAAAAGAGAATTAAATTTATTAAAAATAAATAAAACTAATTAAAGTTCATATATTAAAAATAAAGACAACTAGATTAATATAATAAAAAAATCTAATTTACAAAAAAAAAATAGAAAAAGAAAAATGGGTGGCCATCCACATCCTGCCATATGTTGGGAGCGTATGCTTGGGGCAATTCCCCAAAAACCCGCCCTATCCCCCTTTCCTTCTTTGGCATCTCCAACCGAAGGCCAACGGAAAGGCCTCCCTCATGCAAAAGTTGCCTTCTCGGAGATGGCCTAATAGAGGGAGATTGTGTCTAGAGATTACCCTTCCTTATGAATATTAGATACAACCTCGAAACAGAACGAGACTATTCTTTGAAGATTCCAACAATAGTGAGATGCACCGAATTTTGTATCTTTCATGATTGTGTCCTTCAATATTTCCATGTTGACTTAATTTAAGTCAACTATTCATGAAATAAGGGGTGAATATATTTTGCTTAACGCATATCGATTTGAGAGATCTAAAGTGGACCTCGAGTCATTTGGGTATGTTCTAATCGCAGTTATCAATTCAAGATTTGTAAGTCGATGCCTTTGCATTTGTAGATCACTCTTAAAATTCAAAAAATAATATTTCTATTTCCTTGTCTATAATTATGGTATGGAAATAAAAAGGAAAAACTACAGGAGAAGCTATCTATTAATTAATTGTCCTCAGTCTATTATTTTGGATCTATAACCAACTTTTCATAAATGTTAATTATAGACCGACATTTGATTATGATCCTGTCTTTTAATAATGTGGTAGACGAATCGAGCATATCAACTAAACATGTTCATCCACCGACATTTGATTATGATCCTGTCTTTTAATAATGTGGTAGACGAATCGAGCATATCAACTAAACATGTTCATCCATTTTATTGTTAGTCCACGATTTCCTTTCAATTATTAAGGTGGCGAACGCGTACTATATACAAATAATGGGTTAATGACAACTTACACCGTATTATATGCATAATATTCAAATTATGTGTAAAGTGGATAACGCGTACTATATTCAAATAATGGGTTAATGACAACTTACACAGTATTATATGTATAATTTTTTTTTTCCAAATGGTTTAGCTCCTTTCATGCCGGGTTGTGCACATTAAGTGGGTACCTCTCTTAATAGAAATTTGAACCTGAGTCCGCTACATTGTTGTGACTAGTCTCTTCCACTAGACCAATCACTTGTTGGTATTATATGCATAATATTCAAATTATATCTATGTGATTTGGAAAAGAGTATATAGTTTGCATTTCTTTGAAAAATTTAAATGTGTATTTTATTTTCTCCCAACGGAGAGTGTAATACACTCGCCCGAAATAAAGTGTGGGAGCATGATAGTATTGCGCAAAAAGATAAAATTATCCTAAGGAGGTTAAAAGTTATATTTATCATAAAATAGGGGGATAATATACCACATTTTCCATAACAAGAGGCGGGTAATGTGCCATATTTATCATAAAAAAAGCGCAACACCCAGAGAAATATGTGCCAAAAATAATTTATAAGTTGATGGGGTCAAAGTATAATATTCCCTCTGTCCCAGTATTAATTTCATTAGCTAAAGTACCCGATCAAACTTTTTAATCTTTTAAGTGACTTATCATCGCATATTAAACCTTTTAAATATTAATATACATATTGTCATATGATATTATCAAATTATTAGTGAAACTATTTATTATAATTTATTGGAATTTAGTCAAGTTGACTGGTCAACGATACCAAGGGATAAAGATTAATGGGATGGAAGGAGTATATAACAAGGGTAGTTTTATCAATTCGTTTTTTTAATTAGTTTAAAATATCGGTGGACAGTGTAAAACTTTAATAAGAATATAGGGTGGTAATTTGCTCTTTTTAAATTTATAGGGGGATAAAATTGAAAATATATGTATTACATAGGTAACTTTCCATTAATGCTATTTTTAGGAAACAAAGTTGAAAAAAAAATCAATGAACTTTTTTTACAGTTCAGTTACAACAATATGAATATCAAATGGGAGGGTTTTTGGCAGAGATCTATTATGATCAGCCCTCTCAAATGCATTTTCATCAACCTGACAACAGATGTATAAGACCACCGTTGAGGGGTGATTTTTCCATCGCTATGGTCATCTACAACCGAACTCAATGCCCAATTTCAATTGCCTCTTTTACCCCTTTTTCGACCAATTGCTCTTGCCTAACTCATCTCCAATCAAAAGTCAATCAACCTCCATTTAATATAATTTAATTTCGCAACATTCCTCACTCTCCGATCTCTTATTTTTATAATTATTATAATGATAATAATAATAATTACTTAGGGTATTAATAATAATAATAAATAATGATAATAATAATTTTTTTATTTAAAAACAATTTCTTTTAATAGTTAAACAATCATGAAAATTAAGGCCATCTTAATAATAAAAATAAAAAATACTTAACATAATTAATGGAAAATAACAATGACTAATTTAAAAAAATCACTCTTTTTGCTCAACAAATCTACTCAAGTCGTAATTTTAGTTATCATAATCTAATATTTCTTATTTTCATAATTGAAGATATAAAAATAAAAATTAACCAAATATTGGTCTAGTTTATTTAATATTTTTATTTGTATGTATTTTAAGAATATAAGGATTTTATATTTAACAATTTAAACTAATGACCTTATTAAATTCAACACAAAAAAGAGAATTAAATTTATTCAAAATAAATAAAACTAATTAAAATTCATATATTAAAAATAAAGACAACCAGATTAATATAAAAAATCTAATTTACAAAAAAAAAATAACTGAAAAAGAAAAATGAGTGGCCACCCACATCCTGCCATACGTTGGGAGTGTATGCCTGGGGCAATTGAGCAATTAATGCTAATTCACCGTCCACCCCCAAGCTGCCCGCCCTGCCCCGAAAACCCGCCCTAGCTATCCCCCTTTCCTTCTTTTGCCAACGGAAAGGCTCCCCTCATGCCAAGTTGTCTTCTCAGTTGAAGATGGTCTAGAGTTGACCCTTCCTTATGAATATTAGATACGCCTCTAAAAAGAATTAGAGACTATTCTTGACGGATTCCACAGTAGTGAGATGTTCCTGATTTTCTATCTTTCATGATTGTGTTCTTCAATATCTCCATGTTGACGTACCTAATTTAAGTCAACAATTCATGAAATAAGGGGTGAATATATTTTTCTCAACGCATATCGATTTGAGAGATCTAAAGTGAACCTCGAGTCGATTGAGTCTGTTCTAATCGCAGTTATCAATTTAACATTTGTAATAAGTCGATGCCTTTGCGTTTGTAGATCACACTTAAAATTCAGAAATTAATATTTTTAATTCCTTGTCCATGATTATGGCATGGAAATAGGAAGGAAAAACTACAGTAGAAGACTAGAAGCTATATCTTAATTAATGACAGAATTGCATTTTTTGTACTGAACTTGAGGTCAATTTTCAGTTTTGGTATTGAGTTTTATGTGTTCAACAAATTTGGTACATCGCTTTAATAAATTGTGACACATTTGGTACAATAGTTAAAAATTACCGTTATGTGGTGACATGATAGTTAAGTCTAATTGCAAAGTTGATGCAATTACTTATGTTGACTGATAATTTACCACATAACATTTCAGGCTATCAAAAAAAGCCCCACATCTCCAAATTCAGTGACGATTGTACTCTACATTGTTACCAAATTTCAAAATTGACTCGAAAAGATCACGTGCAGCCCAATTTGAAAATTTTACTTAGTATATTTAAATAACTAATTTGATTCAAATTAAATAATACTTCAACATAAATATCACCAAAATTAAGAAAAAATTATTGGTTTTAAATATAAATTTTATATAATTGTATAAATCTATTCAATATTTATTAATTAAAATTATATAATTTAAAACTATTTAATATTTTATAAAATAATAAAAAATAAACAATTATAATTATATTTAAAAAAAAAAAACCCACCCACCCAACTTGACCTCTATAGCCCACCCCTCCCCTCCCCCCGGCGGCCTTCGGTCCCAGGGTGGCCTGAGAATTGGTGGGGGGGAATGGGGTGGCCTAATGGGATTGGGTGGGTTGGTATTTTTTATAAATAATAATTATTTATTATTTTAATACATATTTGATGCGGAATTTACACACGCAAATAAACGCAAGTGCACGTATCGAACAAGTAATAAAGAGTAAGTATAAGAGTATCGTCTCCACAGGGACTTGATTAAATATCTACCAATTCCAATTCCTAGTTTACTTTTAATATGGTTCCAAATTCAAATGTATTTTCAGGTTCAATTAAACTAGATTAACTAAATGAAGTAACTAACCTAAATACTTGGATTGAGTTCGAATAATGAGAAGAGAAACCTAGGGTTATAATCCGCTATGTCATCTATCGATTGCCCAATTGAGATTTTTGTAGTTATTGTGGTGACAAGAGTGCTACCCGAGGATTCAAGTATATTCCTACGTATCTTCCGAATTGCGTAAGAACCTAATGTATTATACAAATCGACTCTATTCCTAGGTGATTCATAAATAACACAAAGCATTAAACACGAACCTCATGTAACGGGTATAAACACCTTAGGTATATTCCTATCATAAGAGTCGTTTACTATTCAATTTCCTATCTAATCCTAATCTCCCTTTTCCAAGTTCGAAAAGAATATTAAATCTAACAACAAGGTGATCAATCAAGTTGCAGGCATAGAGAATTAAATCAAACACAAGAATTGCTCCTAACTACGAATAATCCAATAAAAATAATCAAAGTAATATAGTTTCATAAAAACCCTAGATCCTAAAGAATTAGTTCATGATAAATATAAGAAGAAAAAAATAAAGGAAAACAAATCTGAGTTCATGTGGTTTTATAGACAAAATGATGAATCCAAGATAAAGATCTTCAATATTGTGTTCTTCTTGCTTGTGTGATCTTCAGGATTTCTCTCTTTTCTTCTTCAATCTTTCTCCAAGTAGATCTTTGATGTTGTAGGTGTATTCTATGAGAAAAGTATGTTTAGAGCTGATCAAAGATGTGTAATTTCGTGACCTAGAAGTCCTTAAATAGATCTACCAAGTTGAGTCCAAGTAGGAGACTTTAGGCCCAAGGATTCTCTCAAAATCCCGCTAAAAATCGCGACAGATTTGCGCGACAGTTTTGCAAGTGTCATAACTCTCAGCTCCGAACTCCAAATCAAGATCCGTAAAATCTGTGGTGTATCTAACTCATTCCTCTACATCATAGTAGAAATTCAACTTCATTGGAGCTTTCTTGAAAGAGTTATGGTCCTCAGAGTGCACAACATTTTTGACAGCTTCTTCGTTCTTGCACTAGTTGACTTCATTTGATCTTTAATTTGTTGTTCTTCACTTCCAATCATGTTCTTAGATCCAAAATAGCTTAGGCCTACAAGTATGAACACAATATATAAGAAAATATTTCAATTCATGCATAAAACAATCAAACCAATGACTCGAGCGACAAAATACAAAACTAACTAAAATTGCCTAAGATTCTACCAAAACTCTAATAAAAGTAATTGAATGAGTTAAGGAAATAGACTTGATAACACTGTTTTCACAGAGTTATCACACCCCCAAACTTAAACTATTACTCGTCCTCGAGTAATGGCAAAAACTCAAACAACGACACGAACATTTACAATCATGCATCCCAAGTCAAACTACTAACCATCAATTTCAAAACGTCGTGCATTCTATCATGTAGTTCCTGCGTGTGTGTGTATACATAAAACGAGAATGTCGGAATCACCTAGATCCCTATAGCTTCGAAATCATTGAACGTAATTGCATGAATTCCTAAATTGCCAAACATATTCTCTATTTTCTTAGGTTATCATACTAATTACTAAGTTTTAGCAAAGCTTTCAGTCGAAGTTATGGAATCCTCTAAGTTTGAATTTTCACATAGCATTTTCTTGATTAATGAGCATAACTTAAGTATATTTAGCACCACTCACACTCATAACTTGTTCTAAAGAAGCAGTCAAAATAGAGGAGTGCAGAATAGTAGAATAGTTAAGTCGATGCACCCATATATCGTTCATCTTATCGCAGTCAAGTTAGAGGAGTGCAAGTATAAGTCTCAAGCGATGAGGTTTTTCAGGTCTCATACAAGTGAGGTTATTTTCTTTGAATTTAACTTATAGTTTTTCAATTATTTGCTTCATTTGGTTCTTGTTAAAGTTATCCTTCCCCCCAAACTTCGGCAAAACTATCACTTAGACCCTTAGCACTTTAACCCTTGAATCTAGAGATCAGGTAGGCAAGAAAGGATTTCTTAAGCTCTATTCTAACTATAATTCTCTAACGTCATCCTAAATTCTCGATTATGTATTCGTGCTTAAAATGTGCAGGAAAAACAGTAAAAAACACATAAAATTTGAAAAAAAATAGTCAAAGTCGACCTAGCATGCACGAAGTAAATGCGACCTCACCCCCAAACTAAAACTAAGCAGTGTCCCCACTGCGACTCAAAGAGGTAAAAAGAGGTCGACAGGACAAACACACAAAAAGAAACAAAAACAGAATACATCAATGTAAAGGAGAATTGGAAGAAGAATACGCCCTGAGAATTGTATGCGCCCATTGCTCGTTGCTCAATCTTGGTAATCAAAATCCCCATTCAGAGCGGCAGCGTGGTGATTGGCGGAGATGGTTATAGCGGTGGTGATTGGATCTGAAGAGGGTGGCGGATTTGTGGTTGAGAAGGGGGCAGGTCGCGCGGCGGTTCGGGGCTCAGTCGCGGCTGGGTGGGGTGAGGCGGCGCTGCTCGAGGTGATGAAGGGGGCGGCGGGTTAGATCTGAGGTGGAGATGGTGGCGGTCGATTTGGTGGTTGGGGTAGATTGATTGAGGTGAAGAAGATAGGTGGTTGGATGATAAGAGTTAGCTTAAAATTCCAGAGTCTACTTTGCTGGGGCGGAGATATCTTGCGCTAGGGCGGAGAAATATGGAAGAATTTGTTTAAATTTCCAGCAGCTATCTCGCTGGGTCGGAGATTTTTTTCGCTGGGGCGAAGTGATATATGTAAATTAGCTCTAATTCCAGAATCTAGTTTGCTGGGGCGGAAAATCTTTCCGCAGGGGCGGATCTCTTGCTTTTTTTTTTTTTTTTTTTTTTTTTTTTTTGGAGGCCATGGCTTGACTCAAGTTGTGACATGGCTTCAAGCTTCTGGAATTTTCCATTTATGTTACCCTCCACCTTGATGTGTTATCCTCTTTGTCAAATTTTTAATATTCTCCAAAACATCGATGTATCTGCACACAAAACAAACACAAAAAGAAACTAGACACGCAACAAGACACAAGACAAAAAGGAAAATTGAAAGCTTGGGTTGCCTCCCAAGAAGCGCTTAGTTTTAAGTCATTAGCTTGACTTTGATATTTCCCTTTTAAGGTGGCCAATAATCGAATAGGGTCCCGTCCGGATCAAGCACAAGTCCGGGCCTTTTTGCTTTCTTTGTTGTCCCGAAATTTGGTCTTTCCCTTGTAAGCTCAATTGGGACAAATTTGAACCTCGTATCGAATCGACAAGCTCTATCCCCAGGTTCAAATCTCTTGTAATCTTTACCAACTCTTATCCAAGTCACGCTTTGAGGATGGGTATGCATATTGTACTTCATTTTATCATCAACCCTTCTTTTTGCGTATCTCTCACTAATATCTCTTCCACACCAAAATAAGATCCAGCGTCTTTTGACTCATAAATTGGAGGTATAATAAACCCAATTTGTTGGGATTCGGTAAGAAAAACAGCCCTAGGCACAGCGGAATATAAAAATTTTCTAGGGCCTCTTAAAGAATCTTGCCAGGATATTCTCTAGTTGTATATATATGAATATAAATTAATGACAGTATAAGTTTTCTCGTTTATACCTGTCTCCTTGCAAATCCTCGGCTAGCAAGACGAGCTCTGAATTCTGCCCCGGTAAGATCGACCCACACCTTTGATTAGCGCCCCACGTGTTGCGCCTCTACGAGTTGATACACCACAATATCACGAAAATTAATATATCCTAATCAACTGGAACATAGGGTATATTAATATCTAGGTTTTAGAACAACTTTGGAACGAAGAATCGAAGACGAAAATTCTTCCAAAGTGGAAGTATGGTTCGGCCGATCACAAGAGGGAGAGTGAGAGAATTTTTGTTTTTCTTGATTTTCTTGTGGAGTTGTATGTTAGATATGAGACCTAGTCTCTTATTTATAGATATCTCATAAAACCTAATCCTTCTAGGATTAGGATACTAATTCTCCTACATGGGCCATGGCCCTCTTAATTAGAAGACTAAGTCTTCTAATTAATTCATGGCCCATATTAATTAATCTTTCAGGGCTTTATTTAATCTCCCAATTAAATAGCCCAATTAATTAAATCATCTCCCAATTAATTAATTAAACTCCAAGTCTAATTAATTAATTATTCCATTAATTAATTAAATCCTAATTAATTAATTTACTCATAAATTAAATTCCAATTTAATTTATAATCTTGATCCAATTCCAATTGGATCCAATTTCGTTCCACATGGGTCGACCCACCCATTTAATCGACCCAGTCGATTTTGACTCAGTCGACCCAGTCGACTCGTTCCCTCTTGTTTCCTCGCTTTCGCTTCATGTGTATTGTGTATGCCCCCGTAGGTTCACCACATAATTGGCCGCGGGTTGTAATTAAATATTATTTAATTACTCGAGCAATTAATTACTCTAAATTAATCGAACACTCTGTCGATTAATCATTCCAAAATTAGCACCCCTGCTAATTTGGGAATTCTCCCACACTCCACGGTCGATGTCCAGTCACAAGCCCATGGAGCCCAATCACTGGTGAATTAATTCAGTGAACCTTTTATCATTTACAATTTCCATATACGACTTAATCTCTCCATTGATCAATCTCCCAGTCGAGACTTAAGGGTATGGTCTTTCATCGGATTCCCTTTTCTTTTGTCTTGACCTTATGTACTCTGGTCTCGTAATAAATTCTCTTTGACTTAATCTTTATGAGCTACTTACATAAAGTCGTCAGATACCTTGGCCAAGGATTTTACCAGAATTAATTTCTCACAGAAATCCATAGGAGAATTTCCCAACCTATCAAGTCGGGTCAACGGATCCTTTGTTGATGATATGAATCTGCATACGAGTTCCTCTATACCCAATGTGAGTCCAAAGAGACTTTCTGGTGATCCCCAGTCAGTCGGAACTCACATCAAAGCATAGACATTCTCGCACCAGATCAACCCTATCATCTCAAGTTGTTAGGGATCGTTCCTCGTATACTATTGCAAATTGGAATAACTTCAACCCCGATATGCGACTACCGCTTCCATGGTGAGTTATTTCCTAATTGGGGTATTCAGTGCACTTGCCATCCCAGCAAGCCACCCACTTATGTGTATCGACTATTCCAGTCACGCTCGTGGACCCCAGCGTCCTCCAGTTCATCGGAGTATACACAATAGTGAGAGTCTAACCAAATCCAACGATGCCCTATCTCGATTGGATTCTACGACTCTTGAATATGTTCTAGATCACGGCCTTGGAGATCAGTCCACTGGTTGTCCCATAGCCCTGTGATCTAAGGACTTTTATCCTTATGCGTAGATAAATATTACATAAGATAAAGTTGACCATTTAATAAAAGTGCATTTATTAATCTAAATTGAATAGTTCCTCATTAATTACAATTAATGCTAGCCATACAGCTGGCTTGCAGGACACTATTTCTATCAATCTCCCACTTGTCCTAAAGCCAGTCTTTTATGTTCTTGAGTCCCATCTTTTGCAGATGTTTCTCAAATGCCTTTTGAGGCAGAGGCTTCGTTAGCGGATCCGCCGTATTATCTTCTGAGTCGACACGTTCCATCTTAATGTCTCCTCTACCAATGATATCTCTTATCACATGGTATCGTCTTTGTACGTGCTCGGATTTCTGATGAGATCTCGGCTCCTTTGCTTGCGCTATTGCCCCATTATTATCGCAGAAGATAGTAATGGGCTCAGCGATGCTAGGTATCACATCCAATTCTTGGATGGAGTTCCTCATCCAAACACCTTCCTTTGCTGCGTCACTCGCGGCAATGTATTCTGCTTCAGTGGTTGAATCCGCGGTTGTTTCCTGCTTGGAGCTCTTCCAGCTAACCGCACCACCATTGAGGCAGAAAACGTATCCTGATGTCGACTTGAAGTCGTCTACATCACATTGGAAGCTCGAGTCTGTATAGCCTTCCAATTTCAATTCTCCTCCACCGTATACCAAGAACAATTCCTTAGTCCTTCTCAGGTACTTCAGAATTGCCTTTACGGCTATCCAGTGCTGCTCACCTGGATCAGACTGGTAGCGACTTGTAACGCTTAAAGCGTACGCTACGTCTGGTCTCGTACATAGCATACCATACATTATGCTTCCTATTGCGGATGCATATGGTACTCGAGACATATTGCTTTTCTCTTCAGGCGTCTTTGGGGCCATAGACTTGGAGAGTGCAATTCCATGTCTCATTGGAAGTAATCCTCTCTTGGATTCTTCCATACTAAATCTTTTCAAGATTTTATCTATGTACTGGGATTGGGAGAGGCCCAGCAGTCCTTTTGATCTATCTCGGTAGATCCTTATACCTAGTACAAAGGATGCTTCTCCCATATCCTTCATTGAGAATTGTGTAGATAACCATGCTTTAGTTTCAGACAATGCTTTCACATTGTTTCCAATGAGAAGAATGTCGTCAACGTAAAGCACCAAAAATTCAACTGTACTCCCACTGATCTTCTTGTACACGCAAGGTTCGAACATGTTCTTGATGAATCCAAAAGTTTGGATTGTCTCATCAAAACGAATGTTCCAACTCCGGGAAGCTTGCTTCAGTCCATAAATGGACCTCTGGAGTTTGCACACCTTGTGTTCATCTCCTTTGGATGCATATCCTTTTGGTTGCTCCATGTAGATCTCCTTATCAATGTCTCCATTGAGAAAGGCAGTCTTCACATCCATCTGCCATATCTCGTAGTTATACCACACAGCTATGGCCAGCAAGATCCGAATGGATTTGGGCATTGCGACGGGCGAGAAGGTCTCCTCAAAGTCGATACCTGGTCTTTGAGTGTATCCTTTCGCCACTAGTCGTGCCTTGTAGGTAATCACCTCTCCGTTCACTCCAAGCTTTCGCTTATAGATCCACTTGCAACCCACGGGAGCCACTCCCACTGGTGGATCTACCAAGGCCCAGACCTTGTTTGAGTGCATGGAGTCCAGTTCGGATTCCATGGCTTCGCGCCACTTTCCCGAGTCTATGTCTAGCATAGCCTCTTCCTAAGTCCTTGGGTCGGTAAGAGACTGTCCAGTCTCATGCAGTAGATCGAAGTACCTCTCGGGTTCTCTACGTTGTCTTTCTGACCTACGAAGTATCGGTGTACTTTCTGGTGCACTTTCATGCTTTTGTTCTCCCACTGCCTGTGGTGACGGGTCAGCTTGATCGACCTCTAAGGCCTTTTCAGCTTCAGTGACCTCATCTAGTTCTACGTTATTTTCTTTCTTGTCCACCAAGAAATCCTTCTCCAAGAAGTGAGCGTTCCTCGAGACAAACGTTGTTTGTCTTGTAGGATCGTAGAACTCGTATCCTATTGAGTTTTTCGGATACCCCACGAATTTGCACAAAGTGGATTTAGTTTCCAATTTGTCTCCCACTAGCTTTTTAACGTAAGCGGGAGATCCCCATATGTGCATGAATGCGTATGAGGGTGCCTTGCCAAACCATAGTTCGTATGGTGTCTTTTCAACGGATTTCGAAGGTACCATATTCAGTATCTTCGTTGCCGTGAGGAGGGCATGTCCCCAAAATGTAAGAGGAAGGTCAGTGGCACTCATCATGGATCGAACCATGTCCATCAAGGTTCGATTCCTTCTCTCTGCTACTCCATTTAATTGGGGTGTTGCAGGAGGAGTCCACTGAGATAATATTCCATGCTCTACAAGATAATTTAGAAATTCGTTACTAAGAAATTCTCCACCTCGGTCAAAACGAAGAGCCTTTATCGTATGACCAAGTTGATTTTCTACTTCCATCTTGAATTCTTTGAATCGCTCAAAGGCTTCAGACTTGTGTTTCAACAAGAACACATATCCATAACGACTAAAGTCGTCAGTGAAAGTGATGAAGTAGTCATAGCCACCTCGGGCGCTTTTTCTTAGTGGTCCACATACGTCAGTATGTATCAAGTCCAATGTTTGCTTGGCTCGCTCAGGGTTTCCCTTAGCCATTTTACCCTTTAAACATGGTTCACATGTTGGCATTTCATCAATGCGATTGAGTTCAATCGCGCCAGATGATGCTAACTTTTGAATCCTTGACTTAGATATATGTCCAAGTCGAGCGTGCCACAATTGGGCAGATATTTCATTATCTTGTTTCCTTTTGTTTTGTTGTACATGCATCACTAACTTAGGTGGTTCAATGGTATATAGTCCATCTTTTAGTGTACCAGTGAAAAACATATTATCGTTCATGAATAACGAAAAAGAACCTTTATTAATAATAAAATTAAAACCTTCATTATCCAAAACAGGAATTGAAATAATGTTTTTCACTAAACCAGGTACATAAAGAACGTTCCTAAGGACTAATTTATTACCACCTAAATCTAACTCCACTTCGCCTATGGCCTCGGCAGCAGCTCTAGCTCCATTGCCAAATCTCAGGATCCAATCCCCTGGCCTAAGTGGCCTTGTTGCTCCCATCACCTGTAAATCATTACAAAGATGAGAACCACAAGCAGTGTCTAGCACCCATGATGCACAGTTAATTGATAAATTAACTTCAACAAGGAATATACCTTTCGAGCTCTCCAAGAACTCTTTGCAGTTCCTCTTCCAGTGTCCAGGTTTCTTGCAGTAGAAACATTTCTGTTCACCAGACGAAGCTTTACGCTTCTTTCCTTTCCCTATGGGCCCAGATGGTGCTTTTCCTTTGCTTGAAGAAGCATTTCCCTTCCCCTTCCCTTTCTTTGTCCTTTTGGACTTGGATTGGGTCGAGGTAGCAACCATCACTGGCTTCTCTCTTTTCATGGAAGCCTCGGCAGTGGCGAGCATATTAGCCAACTCGTGAAGTTCAACATTCATCTTGTGCATGTTGTAATTCACTACGAATTGCTCGAATGATCTTGGCAACGACTTGAGGATTATATCCTGGCAGTAGGTTTTGTCCATCTTTACGTCAAGATGACCAAGCTTTTCAATAAGCCCAATCATCTTGATGCAGTGAGATCGAACATCAGCACCTTCAGCCATCCTCGTTTGTTGCAAAGTCTTAGCAGTTTCATACCTCTCATATCTACTTTGCACCCCAAATAGACCATTCAGGTGCGTGTAGATTTCAAAAGAGGACTTCATATGCTCGTGCTGCTTTTGAAGCTCATTCGACATGGATGCCAACATGAGACAACGTGACTGCAAGTCATCGTCAAGCCATAAATCCACGGCTTCTTTCTCAGCATCATCGGCACCCTTAGCAAGTTCGGGAGGGGGCCCATCAAGAACAAAACCTCGCTTTTCAGAAGCGAGAATGATCTTAAGGTTCCTGACCCAGTCATGGAAGTTGGGTCCAGTTAATTTGTTTTGTTCAAGTATGATGGAAATCGGATTCTTAGACATTATATCTACAAAATGACGAGAGAAGAAATAAATACGCGAAAGATTAATTTAAAATGCACAATTTACAAACATGGTTTTTATTTGTAAATTACTCCCACTATTTTAATCAAAATCTTATGCCCCCACATAAGTTTCGGGAATTTTAAAATATCCTAGCGGGCTTAAGGCCCAAATGCAATCTCCTAGTACCCACGACTCGTTGGCCATACTATTTGATCCACTTGGTGGTCGACTACGTCAACGGTTAACCATCGCAGCTAACCCTTAAGTTCATTTAGCCTCGGTTTTCGATATGGACCCACGACTCGTGAGACATCCATACTTACTAGCGTTAAATCATGTCCAATACTCGTGGAGAGAAATAGTTCAATCCTATACGCCCCACGACTCGTGAGACAGCGCCTAAAACCTTGCTATCCCCTCCCTTGGCACTAAACTCGTGCATCGAGGCAATAGACATATTATCTTCCTATAGCTCGACCCACGACTCGTGAGACATCGAGATATATTCGTACAATATGCCTAAGACCTAGTAATTGGATAGGCTCGGACCATAGACACTATTCATATGCGCCCGTTGTTCGATTTAATATTCTAATTGAATTTTAAGTTCAATTGGAGGTTTCTAAGTGTGCGAGGTCTCATCAGATTATGCTTATCTTGTTTACGTTTTCTATCCTAAGCATGCATCTCATACATCAAAGAATAATGTGCGAAAAAGTAAACATTCATCACCTAGTAAGATACGATTGGTCGATTGCCCATCCTATGCGATCCATCACGAGCCACGTGATGAATCAATTGGTCAGTCTAGGGTGAAAAATAAATGTCCTAACTATTACAATTTGTAAACCCATACATCATGGGCCTTCTTGTAATATCCAGCTTGATTGGGCCTCCATGTAATGAATTGGGCCTCCATGTCCTCCAAGGTAAATGGGCCTCCATGTGGATCTCCAAGTCTTCATGAGGTCTTCTCGGCTCCAAGCCTAATCTAAGCCTAGCTTACATAATTTAAATGGTCCTATTCTATTACATTTGTTTGCGCAAGCAAGGGCACCAATCAGGCCCATTTAATTACAACCTATAAAATAAATAAACCAAAAACAACATAGGGCTTTAAGGGCAAAATCGACCAATCCACATATTCACACAAGAACATGCATAAATTCACATAAGGGCAAAAATGTAAATTTACCGGCTCATTTTAATTTTAATTCATAAAATTTATCCAAGTTAATTAATTTTGAATTAACAATTAACCTCTAAGATTAATTAGCTCTTACTTGAGCTCCAAGTAATCTACAAATCCTATCTTGATAAAGATTGGTTAATTAAGGTAATCTAAATCTCTAAGATTCTTACCTTATCCAAAACTCTAAGTTTCCCAATATTCCCAAATCTCCAAGATTCTCAAGATTATCCTATTTTGTTTAGATTAGTTTAATTAAGGTAGTGTTCAAATCTAACAAGATAACTACCTTATCCCAAAACTCCAAGTTTCCTAATCTTCCCAAAATTCTAAATTTCCAGAATTTTCAAAATTGGCAGAATTAGAGTCCAACCTAAATTTGACCAGTCGAAACCAATCAGGAGCTGCCACGTGGACAACTCACGCGCGACCCCGTAGGGGCACGTGAGCTGCCACGGGCAGCAGCCGCGGCGCGTGATAGCGCGCGGCAGCAGCAGCCCTTGAGCTGCTGCCGTGCGCAGCGTGCGCGGACAGCGTGCTGTCCGCATGCTGCCGCATGCCGCGGCTTGCGGTGGTCGCCCAGCCGCGGTGCGCTGCCGCGCACCGCCGCGTGCCACCGCAAGGTTGGGTCTAATAAATTTTATTTTTTTTTGTTTTGATTACTTTTATGATTTAATTAAAAACAGTCCCAATTAAATCACAATCCAAAATTAAAAATAACATGATAAAATACGAATCTAAAATTACCCATTAACTCTAAGTTAACAATAAAGTCCTAAAACATTCATAGTTAAAGAACAAGCCACATAAATCAAACATATGATTTAATAAACATAGAATTTGCAAATTCATATATATACAAAGCCTAGAGTTGGCTCTGATACCACTGTTGGGATTCGGTAAGAAAAACAGCCCTAGGCACAGCGGAATATAAAAATTTTCTAGGGCCTCTTAAAGAATCTTGCCAGGATATTCTCTAGTTGTATATATATGAATATAAATTAATGACAGTATAAGTTTTCTCGTTTATACCTGTCTCCTTGCAAATCCTCGGCTAGCAAGACGAGCTCTGAATTCTGCCCCGGTAAGATCGACCCACACCTTTGATTAGCGCCCCACGTGTTGCGCCTCTACGAGTTGATACACCACAATATCACGAAAATTAATATATCCTAATCAACTGGAACATAGGGTATATTAATATCTAGGTTTTAGAACAACTTTGGAACGAAGAATCGAAGACGAAAATTCTTCCAAAGTGGAAGTATGGTTCGGCCGATCACAAGAGGGAGAGTGAGAGAATTTTTGCTTTTCTTGATTTTCTTGTGGAGTTGTATGTGAGATATGAGACCTAGTCTCTTATTTATAGATATCTCATAAAACCTAATCCTTCTAGGATTAGGATACTAATTCTCCTACATGGGCCATGGCCCTCTTAATTAGAAGACTAAGTCTTCTAATTAATTCATGGCCCATATTAATTAATCTTTCAGGGCTTTATTTAATCTCCCAATTAAATAGCCCAATTAATTAAATCATCTCCCAATTAATTAATTAAACTCCAAGTCTAATTAATTAATTATTCCATTAATTAATTAAATCCTAATTAATTAATTTACTCATAAATTAAATTCCAATTTAATTTATAATCTTGATCCAATTCCAATTGGATCCAATTTCGTTCCACATGGGTCGACCTAGTCGACCCACCCATTTAATCGACCCAGTCGATTTTGACTCAGTCGACCCAGTCGACTCGTTCTTTCTTGTTTCCTCGCTTTCGCTTCATGTGTATTGTGTATGCCCCCGTAGGTTCACCACATAATTGGCCGCGGGTTGTAATTAAATATTATTTAATTACTCGAGCAATTAATTACTCTAAATTAATCGAACACTCTGTCGATTAATCATTCCAAAATTAGCACCCCTGCTAATTTGGGAATTCTCCCACACTCCACGGTCGATGTCCAGTCACAAGCCCATGGAGCCCAATCACTGGTGAATTAATTCAGTGAACCTTTTATCATTTACAATTTCCATATACGACTTAATCTCTCCATTGATCAATCTCCCAGTCGAGACTTAAGGGTATGGTCTTTCATCGGATTCCCTTTTCTTTTGTCTTGACCTTATGCACTCTGGTCTCGAAATAAATTCTCTTTGACTTAATCTTTATGAGCTACTTACATAAAGTCGTCAGATACCTTGGCCAAGGATTTTACCAGAATTAATTTCTCACAGAAATCCATAGGAGAATTTCCCAACCTATCAAGTCGGGTCAACGGATCCTTTGTTGATGATATGAATCTGCATACGAGTTCCTCTATACCCAATGTGAGTCCACAGAGACTTTCTGGTGATCCCCAGTCAGTCGGAACTCACATCAAAGCATAGACGTTCTCGCACCAGATCAACCCTATCATCTCAAGTTGTTAGGGATCGTTCCTCGTATACTATTGCAAATTGGAATAACTTCAACCCCGATATGTGACTACCGCTTCCATGGTGAGTTATTTCCTAATTGGGGTATTCAGTGCACTTGCCATCCCAGCAAGCCACCCACTTATGTGTATCGACTATCCCAGTCACGCTCGTGGACCCCAGCGTCCTCCAGTTCATCGGAGTATACACAATAGTGAGAGTCTAACCGAATCCAACGATGCCCTATCTCGATTGGATTCTACGACTCTTGAATATGTTCTAGATCACGGCCTTGGAGATCAGTCCACGGGTTGTCCCATAGCCCTGTGATCTAAGGACTTCTATCCTTATGCGTAGATAAATATTACATAAGTTAAAGTTGACCATTTAATAAAAGTGCATTTATTAATCTAAATTGAATAGTTCCTCATTAATTACAATTAATGCTAGCCATACAGCTGGCTTGCAGGACACTATTTCTATCACAATTGTATCATCCTCTATCTCCATTACCTCAATCACATCTATCAACCTCATTGAATTGTCGAGTTCCATGCCTCCCTTGATTTGATCGTCCTTCGGAATGGTTAACACATTTTCTTCCGCGTCCGGGATCTTCTCGTTATGACGGACATCGAAACTTGTCAATTTATTGCTCTGTGGCTGCTCTATTTCACTCTCAACAATAAGAGACTTTGTCTCACTCAGCTTAGTATCTGATAATATCGAATTATCCTCTTCATTCGAGAGTGAGTCTTGAGGTGAATTACCCATTCTTGATTGTTTACATTTTTCTTCTATAATCGAATATAGCTCCTGACTTTCAGCTTCGATCTTTTTCAGCTCCTCCATATAATGGTTGAATGTCTCCATGAATGCAGGACTTGGTTCTGTTCGTGGTGGCTGAGAATACTCTTGATAGCTAGGAGGTATGAACGAGTTGGTCATCATGAAGTTTGTGTATTGATCACTACCCCGATCATCGCTCCATGGAACATTTGGGTTAGTCCCCCACCCTGAATTGTAGTTGTTGGGGTGAAGATTTTGACCATACTGACTACCCTGAAATTGATCCACATATAATCATGAATTGGGATTCAATGGGCACCAATCGTACGAGTGTCCACCTGCACAATACACACAAGTCGTTCCTTCATTAAGCCAATGATAACTATTATAATTCATACCAAATGAAGAGAACGAGTACAAGAACAACTAACTAGGAACCAACCAAAAGAAAAATCAGAATTAAAAATCGGCAAATAAATGTTGCAAGTCCCCGGCAACGGCGCGAAAAACTTGATGCGGAATTTACACACGCAAATAAACGCAAGTGCACGTATCGAACAAGTAATAAAGAGTAAGTATAAGAGTATCGTCTCCACAGGGACTTGATTAAATATCTACCAATTCCAATCCCTAGTTTACTTTTAATATGGTTCCAAATTCAAATGTATTTTCAGGTTCAATTAAACTAGATTAACTAAATGAAGTAACTAACTTAAATACTTGGATTGAGTTCGAATAATGAGAAGAGAAACCTAGGGTTATAATCCGCTATGTCATCTATCGATTGCCCAATTGAGATTTTTGTAGTTATTGTGGTGACAAGAGTGCTACCCAAGGATTCAAGTATATTCCTACGTATCTTCCGAATTGCGTAAGAACCTAATGTATTATACAAATCGACTCTATTCCTAGGTGATTCATAAATAACACAAAGCATTAAACACGAACCTCATGTAACGGGTATAAACACCTTAGGTATATTCCTATCATAAGAGTCGTTTACTATTCAATTTCCTATCTAATCCTAATCTCCCTTTTCCAAGTTCGAAAAGAATATTAAATCTAACAACAAGGTGATCAATCAAGTTGCAGGCATAGAGAATTAAATCAAACACAAGAATTGCTCCTAACTACGAATAATCCAATAAAAATAATCAAAGTAATATAGTTTCATAAAAACCCTAGATCCTAAAGAATTAGTTCATGATAAATATAAGAAGAAAAAAATAAAGGAAAACAAATCTGAGTTCATGTGGTTTTATAGACAAAATGATGAATCCAAGATAAAGATCTTCAATATTGTGTTCTTCTTGCTTGTGTGATCTTCAGGACTTCTCTCTTTTCTTCTTCAATCTTTCTCCAAGTAGATCTTTGATGTTGTAGGTGTATTCTATGAGAAAAGTATGTTTAGAGCTGATCAAAGATGTGTAATTTCGTGACCTAGAAGTCCTTAAATAGATCTACCAAGTTGAGTCCATGTAGGAGACTTTAGGCCCAAGGATTCTCTCAAAATCCCGCTAAAAATCGCGACAGATTTGCGCGACAGTTTTGCAAGTGTCATAACTCTCAGCTCCGAACTCCAAATCAAGATCCGTAAAATCTGTGGTGTAGCTAACTCATTCCTCTACATCATAGTAGGAATTCAACTTCATTGGAGCTTTCTTGAAAGAGTTATGGTCCTCGGAGTGCACAACATTTTTGACAGCTTCTTCGTTCTTGCACTAGTTGACTTCATTTGATCTTTAATTTGTTGTTCTTCACTTCCAATCATGTTCTTAGATCCAAAATAGCTTAGGCCTACAAGTATGAACACAATATATAAGAAAATGTTTCAATTCATGCATAAAACAATCAAACCAATGACTCGAGCGACAAAATACAAAACTAACTAAAATTGCCTAAGATTCTACCAAAACTTTAATAAAAGTAATTGAATGAGTTAAGGAAATAGACTTGATAACACTGTTTTCACAGAGTTATCAATATTAAATATTTTTTAAATATATAATTTATTATTTTAATAAATATTGAATAGATTAATACAATTATATAAATTTTATATTTAAAAATAATAGTTTTTCTTAATTTCAGTGATATTTATGTTAAAGTATATTTGATTTGTTAATATTGTTTATAAATCAAATTAGTTATTTAAATAAACTAAGTAAAATTTTCAAATTGGTCTGCACATAGTCTTTTCAAGTCAATTTTTTGAAATTTGGCAACAATGTAAACTACAATCGTCACAAAATTTGGAGATGTGGGGTTTTTTTGGTAGCCTGAAATGTTATGGGGTAAAATTTTCAGTCAACATAAGTAATGACATCAACTTCGTAATTAGATTTAGCTGTCACATCAACACTTAACGGCAAATTGTAACGACTGTAACAAATGTGTTAAAGCAATATATCAAATATGTTGAACATATAAAATTCAGTACCAAAAGTGAGAATTGACATAAACCTCAATATAAAAAAGTCTAGCGATATTGCCAGAGCACATATTGTTGCTGCCGGAGCAACTTTTTTTAATTTCCTATTCTGCCCTTTCAAGTCAATGGTCATTAAACCCATATTTCTCAATTCCCAAAATACTCATTTAATTGGTAATACAATATTCTCTCTCTTATTAATACATTATTAACTTTTCTTTTCTTTTTTAATAGTAGTATATTTTAACAAAAAAATAAATAAATTATTTTAATGACTTTTTAGATAAATCACATTAATAATTTTACTTGTTCTTCAACATATAATAAACGGCATATGAAAGAAGTCATTCATCATCATGCTTAAAGGTAATTCTTTTAACTTCATTTGCAATTATTAATTTTAATTTTGCCGTAATATAATAAATTGCGCACATGAAAGAAACCCTTCATCATCATCCTTAAATGTTTTTTAACTTCATTTGTAATATAAATAATTTTCGTAATATTAATTTTGGCCCAGCGATGCATTTATCCCTTCCCATTTTCATGTATATTTGATTAGAATGACACTTATATATGATGTTGTGATAATTTATTTGGATTGTACAAACTATTTTTGTGCATTAATGATTAATTAATATTTTTGAATTTTGAAAATATTTTAAAATAATTTGTATCCGAACGAGTTTTAATTGAATCGAACATATATTAAACTCGTTGAACTTCACATTTACATTTTTTTGACTAACCGAATCGAGCTTGTGACGAGTTTGAAAGTTAATTATATGACTATATTATTCATGTTATATTTGATAAGAATAATAGATTTAGATTTGAAAGAGTTTTAATCGAATCGAACATGTATTAAACTCGTTTAACTTTACATTTACATATTTTTATTTTTATTTTTGACTTACCGAATCGAGCTTGTGACGAGTTTGAAAGTTATCTAACTATATTATCCATCCACATTTCATTTTTAATTGTGTGAAGTACGTCGACTACGCTCATTTTTGGATTTACTAAATTTGCTTTAAGTCATAAACATTTGGTAATAAGAAGATACAAAAAATTCATTGGTAATAAGAAGATACAAAAAACGTTTTCCTAATATATCTTTTTTTTTTTTAATTGTTAGGTCGCAAAAGTGCACATTATGTCATTGAATTTCGTATACTTTATGGTTTAAAATTGTCAAGTTTTGTAGCAATGTTTAGATGGCCTGATTAATGTTAAGATCGTGGTCGTTAGTTAGACAATATTTGTTTACTTGTTCCTGATATGGATATGCCTTCATGCATTTTTTTTCTGCTGCTTAGGATGCATTATTTAGATGGAAAAAAAATACAAAAAATTCAATTATAAAGAGAAAAAATTAAATTATGCAATAGTTCATTTCATCACAAATTAATTTCTTTATATATTGTTGTGAATTACATACCAGACGTATTATACTAATATATAAAACTATATAATTATTTTTATGCTTGAAATATAATTGGACAAGGAAAAAGATGTTAAATAATAAAAGGAAAACAATTAGTAAGAGAGAGAAAACAAAGTATTAATATGAGAGAGAAAATTGAATTGTCAATAAAATAATATGGTGTGTCATGGGGATTGAAAATTCCAAATTTTATGATCTTGACAAGAAGGGGTAGATTAGGAAATTAAAAAAAGTTGCTCTGGCAGCAACAATATGTGCTCTGGCAATATCGCTAGCCTATAAAAAATGCAATTCTCTTCTTAATTAATTGTACTGCAACCATTATTTTGGATCTATAACCCACTTTTCATAAATGCATATAGACCTACATTTGATAATGATTCTGTCTTTTAATAATGTAGTAGACGAATTGAGCGCAACAGCTAGATATGTTCACCCATTTTATTGTTAGTCCACGATTTTCTTTCAATTATTAATAACCCATGTCATTTCCATCGTACTTCACGTCTGAATTAAGTAAGCATATATCTGTAATAAGTCAATGCCTTGGGGTTTGTAGATCACACTTAAAATTCAGATATTAATATTTATATTTTCTTGTCTATAATTATGGTATGGAAATAAAAAGGAAAAACTACAGGAGAAGTTATCTATTAATTAAGGCTAGCGATATTGTCAGAGCACATATTGTTGCTGTCAGAGCAACTTTTTTTAATTTCCTAATCTATCCCTTCTAGTCAAGATCATAAAACTTGGAATTCTCAATCTCCATGACACACCATATTATTTATTCACAATTCAATTTTCTCTCTCATATTAATACATTGTTTTCTCTCTCTTATTAATATATTATTATTGTTTTCCTTTTATCTTTTATTATTTAACTTCTTTTTCCTTGTCTTATTATATTTCAAGCATATAAATAATTATATAGTTTTATATAATAGTATAATACGCCTGGTATGTAATTCACAACAATATATAAAGAAATTAATTTGTGATGAAATGAACTATTGCAAAATTTCACTTTTTCTCTTTATAATTGAATTTTTTGTATCTTCTTATTACCAAATGTTTATGACTTAAAGCTAATTTGGTAAATCCAAAAATGAGTCTAGTCGACTTCACACAATTAAAAATGAAATGTGGATGGATAATATAGTTAGATAACTTTCAAACTCGTCACAAGCTCGATTCGGTAAGTCAAAAATAAAAATAAAATATGTAAATGTAAAGTTAAACGAGTTTAATACATGTTCGATTCGATTAAAACTCTTTTAAATATAAATCTATTATTCTTATCAAATCTAGCATGAATAATATAGTCATATAATTAACTTTCAAACTTGTCACAAGCTCGATTCGGTTAGTAAAAAAAATGTAAATGTGAAGTTCAACGAGTTTAATACATGTTCGATTTAATTAAAATTCGTTCGAATCCAAATTATTTAAAAATATTTTCAAAATTCAAAAATATTAATTAATCATTAATGCTCAAAAATAGTTTGTACAATCGAAAGAAATTATCACAACATCATATATAAGTGTCATTCTAATCAAATATACATGAAAATGGGAAGGGAAAAATGCATTGCTGAGCCAAAATTAATAGTACGGAAATTATTTATATTACAAATGATGTTAAAAAAATTACATTCAAGGATGATGATGAAGGGCTTCTTTCTTATGCGCAGTTTATTATATTATGGCAAAATTAAAATTAATAATTGCAAATGAAATTAAAATAATTACCTTTAAGCATGATGATGAATGACTTCTTTCATATGCCCTATATTATATGTTGAAAAATAAGTAAAATTATTAATGTGATTTATCTAAAAAGTCATTAAATAATTTATTTATTTTCTTGTTAAAATATACTACTATTAATAAAGAAAAGAATAGTTAATAATGTATTAATAAGAGAGAGAATATTGAATTACCAATTAAATGAGTATTTTGGGAATTGAGAAATATGAATTTAATGACCATTGACTTGAAAGGGCAGAATAGAAAATTAAAAATAGTTGCTCTAGTAGCAACAATATGTGCTCTGACAATATCGCTAGCCATTAATTAATTGTCCTCAATCTATTATTTTGGATCTAGATCCAACATTTCATAAATGCCAACAGTTATACTGATATTTGATATTACTGATTGTCTTTAATAATGTAGTAGACACATTGTGCCCATCAATTAGATATGTTCATCCATTTTATTGTTAGTCCAAGATTTCCTTTCAATTATTAATAACCCATGAGATTTCCATAGTCATTGTCACTACAAGAAAACTGGGCTTCACCTACGGCAGATTCCGTTGGTGAAACCTTGATTTCCGGTGGTATTCATGCATAGCGACACTTTTTTTTCGTTAGTTGATTCGTAGGTGAAGGCCCCGTAGTTAAATGAAGCAACGGTTTTTTTTTTTTTTTTTTTTTTCCGTTGGTAAATGTTGCAACGGTTCGTTTATCCGTTGGTAAATGTTGCAACGGTTCGTTTTTGTTGGTAACTTTGTTGGAAAAAGCGTCGGATGAACAATCGGGGCCGAATATCTTTGCGCCAATTTTTGTTGTTGAAAATGCGTAGGAAATTTTCTAACTGATTTCCAACGGCATAAATTTGTTGGTGTTCTGTCGCCAATCCGTTGGAAACAATGTAACGGAATATAGCAACAAAATTATTCCATTGGCTAAAATTTGTCGGTATTTTGTCGCCATTCTGATGGAAGCATTCCAACAGATTTAGCATCATAATATTTCTGTTAGCTTATTTTTGTCACTAATTTGTAGGTAATCAGTTGGAACGTAGTGACAATTCTTTTGTTGTTGATTATGTTACTAGAAATTGACCGAGTCGACTTTGCATTGACTGAGTCGTTCATGGGCGCCTAGGCTTGTCTCGATTGCCTGGGCCATGCCTGGGTCTAGTAGGGGCGCCTGGGCCATATCTGGGTTTGTACTGGGCGCCTGGGGCGCTATTGGGTTTGTCTCGGGCGCCCGAGCCACATCCGGGTCTATATCGGGCGCCTATGGCATGGACTGGGTCTGTCTATAGGCATGAGGCCTCGCCTGAGTCTAAGCCTGGGCGCCCGGGCCACGAATGTGTTTGTTCTGGGCGCCCGTGGCCTCGCCTGGGTCTGTCTGGGGTGCCTGGGCCAAAGCCTGGGTCGAGCCCGAGCGCCTGAGCCAAGCCTGGGCGCCTAGCACATCTGATTTTGTTTCAGGCGCCTCAAATCTGATTTTGAGAATTTTTTGGCAGCTCATAAAGGTTAATTGTAATGTAATTATAAATATAGCTAACAAAATGTGATTAATATTTAGATAAAAATTATTAATTTAAAAAACTTAATTTTCATGTTTAAATTTCATAATTTCGAGCTCATAAATACTAAACAAAAATCAAAGTTAATCACTAGTAAATACGAAATAAATACATTATAATGAATATTTGCGTTTGCCTTTGCTACGACTAGTCTTGTTCAATATTTTTTTGCCTCGCTCACTTGGTCCGCTTTTTTCGTAGTCCATAAGTCTTTCAAAACTATCTTCTGAAGTTTGGTCTTATTCCGAAGTTTGGTCTTCATCAATGGAAACTTCATTGTTCATGTAATTTGGTTGGTTACGACCCGATCTCTGGCATATGTATGGTTAGTGTAACCCAACTCTTGTAACATGGACCGTACGATGGTACTCATAATTTCGGGCAACTGTTCAAACATCTTGTCGGTCTTCTTTATCAGCCCTTCCACCTTTTTCTCCAACTCCTCAACTTTTCCATAATCCAATGGACTAGACTTCTCTAATCCACTTGCATTGATTCCTTGTTGACTCGGTCCGAAACCATACATTTTTCCTCTATACATACCACCTGATGATTCGTTCCATATTATTGGGTCAAATTCTGGACGTGTAATCAGGTCTGGATAAGTTTGCTCGATCTTGTCGTCATAAATCTCCTGCATAAATTCAATGTTTGAGTCATCATAATCTAATGTTAATAAAATATTAAATAGTATAAAATAAAATAATTGAACTTACCCTCACTCTTTTGGCTTTCTGGCAAATATAATCTCCTTTCCCTTGTTTTTTTCTGTGAGTGTGCTCGAATAACTCCACCTTTGTCGGCGTACGTTTAAGTTCGGCTTTCTACAAATATTTTTATGTTAAAGTATTGAAAACGAATGAATATAAATAGAAAAATTTATTAAAATGAAACTTACCATCTTTAACTTACGTGCTACATATGGTATCGATCCACCGGTGTGAGTTGATGTACCGCCTTCCTTTGGCGTCAACCTATTGCTTGTCCCAAGTACAAATTTTCTCAACCAATCTTCTTTGGACCAATGTTCATCAATTAATCGATTCCATAAAGTCGAATGAATCCACCCAGGGTTGTGTCCACGCCACATGATCGGATTTTTTGATTTTGACTCCTCATCTACTATTTTACGTTCCGCACATAATACGTCTCTGAATTGCCTGACACTTGTTTTCTCCCACGTTCGCCGAATTTCTTTAGTGCTAGACGGATTCCATTTCCATTTTTTCTGAAATAAAATAAGAAAATCATTTAATAGTGATAATTGTTTTAACTACAAATGCAATAACTAACCAAGCGAATGAGTTATAACTTATGCAAAATTCTCCCCACAGTAACTCCTTCATATCTTTTGGAACTTTTCGCCACATCGGCCAAGCGTCATTGAAATGACCCTTAAAAGTTGCCGTTATGTCAGAGGTTATTCTAGTTTCCAGAAAACTGTTTATCCAAAATGAGATGTTATCATTAAAAAGTTGAAATCACTAAAATATGAAAAGATAATAATGACAAATACCTGTCTTCATTTGCAAAAATGAAATGACGATCTTCTGGATTTCTGGGTGCATCGACCCCATGATTTCTGTTAGCTAATTTTTTCATTCTTCAAAAAGTAATGTGACCTAAACGGTCATGCCATAATGTAGGAGACTCAAGCAAGTAAGCAGAAGTAATATTATTATTAATAAACTTATTGTCTTTGCCAATCACGGCTACATTTGCCTTAAAAAGGCCATCACACATGTAACCCTTTCCCACATACATACCCCCTTTGGTCAGCACAAATTTATCTGACTCAAAGGCTAAGCAGAATCCATTCTTAGTAAGGATAGAACTTGAAATAAGATTCTTCCTAATATCAGGAACATAAAGTACATTATTAAGAGTAACATCTTTTCCCGAAGTAAACTTTAGCACCACCTTTCCTTCTCCTCCTACGACGAAATGAGCGTCATTTCCCATGAAGAGCATCTGCTTTTGTTCAGAATCTTTGTAAGTAGTGAACATGCTCTTGTCGTAACAGATATGACGGGTAGCCTCAGTGTCCACCCACCATCCTTTGGTATCGGCAGTTAAGAATGCTTCAAATACGACCGCTGCTAGATGCATATCGTCCATGTCAGAAGCCGCGAGTTCCACAGTGATATTTGCTTCATTTTTCTTTCCGGTTTTTCGGTGGCGGCACTTCTTTGCAAGATGGCCGCTCTTTCCACAGACAAAACATATCCTGTTGGATTTCTTCTTTTGGTTACCCTTGTTCCCTTTGTTAGGTGGATTAGGCTTTTGCTTCTCACTCACTTGAGAGTCTTCCACAATGTGAGCCTTAGCTCTCCCAGGATGAGGCATTCCCATAAAGTTCAAACCTTTGTCAGTGATCATGATGTTTTCCTGTGTCTTGAGCTTTTCTGCAAGATCTTGCACGGTCCATCCAGAAACCGACTTCTTGTGCCTTAAGTGATGTTTGAACCATGTCCATGCCGGATGAAGCTTTCCAATTATGGAGGCCACCTGGTAGGACTCGCTTAGTTCATGCCCTTCAGCCAGAAGTTCATTGATCATTGTTGTCAGCTCATTCACTTGTTCATACACAGATTTGTTATCAACCATTAGGTAGAACTGGAATTTGTCCACTAGAAACTTTATGTACCCTGAGTCTTCGGTTTTGTATTTCCTTGTCAGACATTCCCACAAGAGTTTAGCAGTCTTTAGGGGACTGTAAACCTTGTAGAGTGTCTCGTCCAAGCAACTCAGTATCTAATGTCGGCACATAAAGTCGTTGAAATTCCATGACTCGATTTGCTTGACTTCCTCAGGAGTTTGTTTCTCCTTGGCCACTGGTACCTCATCAGTAAGGTATCTAGTTACGCCTAAAGTCGTTAGGTAGAACTTCATTTTGTCCTGCCATGTCGCAAAATCAACCCCTTTGAACTTGAAGGTTGGAATCAACGGTGGGGTAGGAATACTTTTTGGTGTCTCCACCACATTGTTGTTTGATGCCATCTACACAGATGTATTAAACGGTTTATTATTGTCTTAAGATTGTTGGGGTTTAACAATATATGTAATAGAAATATACTCGATTTATATTTCTTGTAATAACTATAAAGGTAATTATGTATAAACTATAATTATAATTAAGTATAGTTTACTAAACTAATATAGTGTATTTATATTACTATATTCAAGGTTTTTAAACAGAACAAAGTAGTGGAGCAGAAACTTATTTATATAAAATAGATGTTTCAATTTGAAATTTAAAAATAATACAACAATTTTATTTGAGAAAGTTTAAGTAATTGAAATGAATAAAATTGAATAAAATAATCTAACTTTCATAAGTACTTATGCCCAACAATAGATTGTCCCAATAAATTAATTAACCAATTTGATGATGCTGCCGATGAGAAAAGTACAAAAATGTGGCCCCTATGCTGCTCTCACTTTTTCTTTATAACCTTCCTTGAAATGTTCATTTCTACCACCAATTAAATTAAGTCACCATCTTCATCTTCATAAAGTAAAATTCTTGTTTTCTTTTTCCAGGAAAATGCGTACCAATTTCTTTTTCTTTATGAAATAGAACCTTTCTCTCAATTCTTGGAAGCTCTTTTCTTTATAGAGGCAAAAAGTGAAAAGGGTAAATTTTATTTCCAAAATCCATGGAAGAAAAATCTATTTTCAGAGTTCTAATGTTTCCATGGCTAGCTCATGGACATGTATTCCCTTTTCTTGAACTAGCCAAAAGACTCTCCAAAAAGAACTTCAAAATATACTTTTGTTCTACATATATCAATCTTGATTCAATCCAAAAAAGTTTCAATCTTGATGTATTTTCAATAGAATTAATTGAACTCCAATTACCTTCAACCCCAGAACTTCCTCCTCAATACCACACAACAAAAAACATACCACCCAATCTAATGCCAGCTCTAATTCAAGCATTTGAAAATTCGAGTTCCAATTTTTCCAATATAATAACCAAAATCAAGCCTGATTTGCTCATATATGATGCATTCCAACCTTGGGCTGCAAAGTTTGCTTCATCACAAGGTATACCTTCTGTTCATTTCTCTACTTCTGGTTCGACTCAGTTTTCGTTTTTTCACCATCTTCATACATATAAAAGCTTTGATACTTTCCCTTATCCTGCAATATACCATCATGAATATGAGATAAGGGATCTCTTTACACAAGGTGGATCAATAAAAGTTAAAGATGCTGGTAAAGGTTTCCTTTTTGGAATATTCGAACTATCACAAGAAATTGTTCTGATAAAAGGCTGTAAAGTGATTGAAGATAAGTACATAGATTACTTCTCTGAGTTGAGTCATAAAAGGGTTGTCCCTGTTGGTCCACTCATAACATGTAACTACGAAAAAGAAAACGAATCAGAGATCTTGAAATGGCTAAGTACAAAAAACAAGTGCTCGACTCTGTACATATCGTTTGGTAGTGAAAACTACTTGTCTAAGGATCAAATTGAAGAGATAGCAAAAGGGTTGGAGCTAAGTAATGTTAATTTCATTTGGGTACTTCGATTTCCGGTTGGAAGTGGTTTTAGTATAGAAGATGCATTGCCTAATGGTTTTCTTGAAAGGGTGAAAGATAGATGTATAGTTGAGGGAAAATGGGCACCACAAGCTGAAATTTTGGCACATGAGAATGTGGGTGGTTTTATGAGTCATTGTGGATGGAGTTCGGTTATGGAAAGCATTTATTTTGGTGTTCCGATTGTGGCAGTTCCGTTGAAGCTCGATCAGCCAGTGAATAGTAGGCTAGTGGTAGAAATTGGTGTTGGTGTAGAGGTGAAAAGGGATGAGAGTGGAAAATTTAGTGGAGAAAATGTTGGAGAAGCTATAAGTAAAGTAATTTTGGAGGAGAGTGGAGAAGGATTTAGGTGTAAAGTGAGAGAATTGAGTGAGAAGGTCAAAATGGGGGAAGATGAAGAATTAGATGAAGTTGCAGAGCAGTTGTCAAACATTTGTATGAAGAAATGAGCAGTGGATGTGTGTGTGTTTTGAAATAAGGAGCTAAATATATTTGGCTATGTTTATGTCTTGCATTTATTAACATAAAAAAATTCTTCATATTATGCAGATTTTCCGGTTGTTTGACGGGAATGAATTTGATTCTGGATATTAGATTTTTAATAATCTGATTTTTAAAATTATGATTCCATTATAGTGTTTGGATATCACTTGAGATTTTTTTTTTTTTTTTTTTGATTATTTACCATAATTACAATACTAAACAAAACAAATTACAAATAAATTATAGTGGCCACAAAGTCTAAAAAGAAAATGAACAATGAAGATCTAATCAATTTCGGGAAAACAAAACAAACAAAAAAGATAAGAAAAAGTGAAGAAAATAAGCAATTACACATCTCCGTGCAAGGAATGATTCCCAGACGGAGTGCAAATCAGTGCCAAATCTTCGGACTGATCCCAAGAGGAAACCTAGAATAATAGTGAGTGCTAAAACCAAAACCAAACTTCCAAAATTGATCTTCTCCTCAAAGAACACAGACATTAAAAACTATTGTGAACCACCACAAACGTATCTCCAAAAACAAACAAAAGACAAACACAAAGCTACAATCATAAATAAAGCATAATAATGTAGATCCGAAGGCTTTGGAGGCAGGTAAGAGGAGGAGACCGAGCCGGATCTGGTGGTGGTGGCGAAGGCGGATCTGGATCTGGTGGTGGCGACGAATCTAGTGGTGGTGGAGGAGGATTCGGTGGTGGAGGCAGCTGCGAAAGATCTTAATCCATGTTCCCACAAAAGTTGCAAAAGTTTGGCAAGAGAAAGGACAGGGCAATAGGACATGGTTTGTAGGAGAAAGAGTTGTGAAGATTTTGGGAAAAATGGAATGGTAAAGATGGATAAAGTGGTGGTAAAGATGGGGATCTGAAAAAAGTGATGAACAAAGTCATCTCCAAACAGAAGAAGCGGCGATGAAAGCCGGGGAAGATGGTCGAACCACCGAGAATGGCTGCCGACAGAACTAAGAAAAGCTTTTCTCTGAAGAGAGAAAAATTCTAAAGAGAGAGAGGATGTTGAGATTGTACAAGAAAATTAATCGAATTCATTTTCCAATGTTTGGTAATGACATGTTATGGATTACATATTTAAAAATTTTCAAAAAAATACCCCCACCCATATATTATACATAAATCATATAAATGTAACATTAATTATATTGTATTATTTATAATATATTGATTTAAAAAATAATGTAAAATATATTAATTAATAATTTATATATTATATCATATAATTAATATATATAAAATAAATCAGTGTTAGAAGAGAACCGTTTATATATATATATATATATTTCAAGAATGCAACTATCACAAAAAATGGTTTGTGCTAATACTTATAAATAAGATAACACAAAGCAAAATTAAGCGTACAATTTGAAAATGGATGTGCTATGAAGCATAAGCTTTGAATTTGTCCTATTAATATGGGCGTATAAACTATATGCATATTTTTAAATCAATTTATATCTAAAATTTTATATTATTTCATTAGGTAATGAACGTGAAGATTTAGTATGTGATTTAAGCAGTTAAAGAAGAAGAAAATGAAAGAAACAAGAAAAAATGACTATTGGAGAGAAAATATGTATTACATAGGGAGAAAATAAAACTATAATAAGAAATAATATATGGATAATAATGTCTCTTTTATTTTTAGTTCTAAATACTCCAGGAATGGAATCATAATCTATATCCATCTATTCTATTCTATATCTATATCTATATCTCATACATATAAAAGTACAATTGGACTAAGGAAATTTCTTCCTTTTTTTGTGAAGACTAATATACCCTTATTTAAATTATATTGTGATATTTAATTTTATGGCAAAAAGGTAAAAGAAAAAAAATCCTAGAATTATAATTAGACAAGAAATCTATCCTACATCAACCTTATAATTATCTTTTAAAGTCTTACAACTTATTAAAACATTAATGATAACAAAAAAAATTATTCTATATTTCTTCAAAAATTTCTTTGAAAAGTTAAAAAAGTTATTATTTATTAAGGAACCTCAAAATATTAAAGAGACTATAAAAAAAAATTATGTCACGTTCAAGCTACATGAATAAAAAGAAGGTACTATTTAGTTAACTATAAAATGTATAATTGGCTTAAGCCCATAAAAGTCAAAAGATAGAAATTTTTAAAATCAACAATTCGATCAAAAATAGTAAAATCAATGGGAAAATGGATCATTTAGAAAGAAAAGCGAGTTAAAGCAAAAAAAAATGGTGAATTGATAAAACAACAAGATTAATCGGCAAAAAATGTGTAAAACCGATAAAAAAAATGAATAACATCGACTAAACACGGGATAACAAAAAAATGGATCAAATTGATAAAAAAACAAACAAAAAAAATGGTGAATTGTTAAAACAACAAGGTTAACGGGCTAAAAATGGGTAAAATTGGTAAAAAAAATTGAAGACATCAGCTAAACACAGGATAACAAAATACTGAATCAAATCGATTAACGAACAAAAACAAACAAAAAAAAATGAGTTAATTGGCAAACGAGAAAAAAGATAAAATATATGAGAAAATATGTTAAATAAGCAAAAGAATAAGTAAAATCAGACTAATTTTTTTTTTTTATAGTGGAGAGAATGAGTATACTGATTAACAAATTAATGTGAAAATCAACTAATGGGTTAAACTTGAGAATGGATGGATCGATTAATAAACTAGACAAACATAAAAAAAAATATGAACGAACGGGTTAAAATAACAAAAAGGAAATGATAACTCAATGTAAAAGCAGGTAAAATCGATATTTTTTGGTAAGTTTTTAAGAAATTATCACTTATTAAAGAACCTAAAATAAAAGGCCACCCGTTAAACTTAGCTATTCTCCTCTTTCTTGTGCTTCCAGTACTGGGTAACCTCTCATTCCATCTTTACTGCTCTCGCTAATGCTTTTCCAAGGCCTTCGGACTATAGGAATTAAAAAAAAAATACTATTTAGTTAACTGAAAAACTTATAATCAAAACATGTAATGGTTAAAATTAGTGAAAAATTCTAAAATTCTATTAAAAATATATATGATAAAATCAAAGGAAAAATGAGTTAGATAGAGGAAAAATGAGTTAAAGAAACGAATGGCGCAATTGATAAAATGGGCGAAAAATGGGTAATTTGTAAAAAATGAATGATATTGACTAAACATGGGATAATAAAAAATAAATAATAAACTCAATGTAAAAGCAAATGAAATCGATAAAAGAAAATGTTAAAATAACAAAAAAATGAATGATAACCTTAGTGTAAAAGCAAGTTTACTCGACAAAATTGAGGAAAATTGATAAAAACGGGTTAGATTAGTTAAAAAACGGATTAGACATGTGATTAAAAATGAATGAACTCATAAAAGAATAGGTATAAACGGTAAAACTGGTTAAGGGTTTAGATGAAAATATAAAGGTCAAGTAAAAAAAGAATTGGTATTGTTTATTAGTTCAAATGTTTGTTTTAAAATAATAATAATGTAGACATGTAGTTTTATTATAAATACATAGTAATTACTAGAAAAGTGCACGTACGTTGTACGTGTCTAGTTTTAATTTTATGGGTATTTTTCATAAATTTAAGTAAAATTAGTCATTTTTATGTCATAGAATATCATATATTTATGACTGATCGATTTATCTTTTAATGAATTTATATTTATTAATTATTATTGGTTTATAAAAAACGATGGCTAAATAGTTGTAATAAAATATAAAATGATAACTGGTTTAGTCATTACATCTAATTAAATTTGTTCGAAAATAAGATTATAAAAACATTATCTAGAGCCCTAATTTTTTAAAACTTACTCCTAAAAAAAAAAAATCCCTGCCACCACCAAACCCTAATTCGGCCGTTGTTGCCCTTAAACCCTAATCCGCGCCTCCATCAGCCTAGAAACAGCCTGTTCTTCGCTCCACCACCTCTTTACGGTGCCGTCCCCTCTTCTACTTCGCCTTTCTGGGCTACTCAACCGATAGCTGTCAAGCAGATGTCTACTAGGCAGCGAGCTCATCAAGCAGATGGCTACTTGATAAGTTTGCCATGTAATCACGTGGGCACTTACATGACGTTGCAGCGTACTTCTTGCTCGATATCGGATGGCTTCGCTCGAGGCAGCTTCGTCGACGACGGAAATGGCTGTGCGGCTCACCTTGAGATACGGCGATGCTGATTTCAGGGTGTCATAACTTGCTGGTGGCTGAGGATTGGCAATTGATATCAGGAAATTGGTGAGGCTGACTAACAATACAGGCAGCGTAAGCTGAGCCCCAAGAAAGGCGTTTAGCCTGGTTCAGTGATGATTGAAGATTTTTGTTGAGTGAATTGTGTGTCCTTGCGCGTATGGCTACCCCTTTGTATTTATGCTTGAGTGCAAACTGATCGGCTAATGTCTTCCTGCCCACTATCTCCATTAATTGCACAACCTCCACTAATGGTGGTTATTCTCCTCAAACCCACGTTCTTTCAATGTTCAGAGATGTTGGCCGCTTAATTTGAATTCTCCTTAATTTTGATCTCTGTTAGTGTTTTAACCAACTTTGAGATTTTTAAGGAAAGTGGTTGTATATAATTCTATTTAGCCAGCTATTTACGTGGCTATCATGCTTTTCTTTTGATAACTAGTTAATTAGTTGTGCTACTGGGTCGGCCCCTTTCGTGTGATTGGGCCTTTTTACTGTTTCGAGTCCGGTAACTGTTGGCCCAGTTAATCAATCTACATAATTAACTAACACACGTTTCAGCCGAAATGGGCCGGTTTGGGGCAATTATCAGTTTAGGGCCATTCATTAACCTACAGGTTTTAATTAGTCACTTGAATTAATGTTTTAGGGCCAGGATCGTTTCGTGGGATTATTGGACCTGCTTCACGTATGGGATCCATTACTTAACTTTTGGCCCAGTTAGGCAATTAATTAATTGCTCGGTCCAAGATGGCTCTACTAGGCTATTAATCATCAATTGGATTGCTAATTAGTTGAATTGGGTCACTAATTAATCAATTTCTCAATTAATCTAGGCTATTAATCATCAATTGGGTTGCTAATTAGTTGAATTGGGTCACTAATTAATCAATTTCTCAATTAATTAAAGTATTGACCATGTTGATCATTGATACAATTGGGCTTAGCCCGTTTTAGCCTCGTGGACCATTTACCCGTTTTTATTATAACTGGATTAGCGACTTGGGCCAAGATCAACCCGATCCATTTTACCCTTTTGGATTTGTTATTCTGGCCCATTATTACTTAGTGGCCCATTATCGAGCCATTATTACTCGATTAATTGAGGGTGATTTTTTTGGTATAAACAATGCCCCCTTAAGTCGTATCTAATAAAACTCATCTGATAAATGAGTTTATATCAGATCAGACTTAGCTATTCATCTTCCCGCTTTTCTTAATTGGGCATGTCTTGTAATATCCATAAATAGCCATAATTAGCTAGATATGGCTAGTCATAATTACCTAGACATTTTTGTGTCTAGGGACTCCAAGAGTCTCTCCCAACCATGACTCATCTCGGCCAAGTGTCATTCACCGAAACCACCTCTTTCTCCTCTTTCCTACTTTTCAGCCATATCTTTTTTTTTTTGTCATTATCTCCTTTTTGTTTTCACTGGCCACCTATCTACTCTCACTTTCCCTATCTCCAAGGTCCCTCTACTCATAAAAACTCTTTCTCTCCTTCTTTCTTCTTCACTTCACGACTTCTCCCCCAAAATAAAACCCTAGTTCTCCGTTAAAAATTGCTCAAGCTTTTCCTACATCTTAGCCGCACAATGTTGTTTAATATCGAGTCTGTCTCTGATCGACAAGTCTCCATCCTTGCCCAGGTCTTATAAGACACAGCCTATGGCACCACTATCGGCCCCTTCCATTCCGCGGCCGATGTACCTCCCGTCACTAAACATCCTTTCCATCTCCCCGCAGAAGCTCTTCCTTTCTCACAAGGCAACTGATGGGGGCTATTTCGCACCCCTTATAATATTCGGATCGACCAGGAGATATCATATCGGTTCGACCATACAAGCTCATCTGGGATCATTCATCGACCCGATCAGAGACAATTCTCCTCGGCGACCAGACTACAATCCTGACTCAAGAAGGACAGTTATGCCGAGTCCTATTAGGATTATGTTTTCTTGTAAAGCTAGGGTTAATATCATATAAATACCTAGTTAAAACGTTGTATTAGGGGGCATACAATCAGAGCTTACGCCTACATACTCTGGCAATCTAATATCACATTAAATAGAAAAGCTTTTGCTATACTATTTACTTATTGACTTATTCACTGTCTTGCTTACTGATTGTTCTTTTACATAATTGTTCTTCCTTGAGATTGATCCATCCAGAATAAAGTACAGAGCCCTATAATTCGTACTGAATTTGACCTCTAAGACACATCTTATTGTTTTAATCTTACCCTACGAAAAACGGTTAAATCAATTGGCGCCCACCGAGGGGATAGGTTAATTATTCAATCGACATATGGCTCGCCCAAGGAAGAGCACCCGTAACGGAGCAAGAAGTAACACAACCAACCCGTATAACACGTCAGAGGATCACAGGGCAATAATAATAATAACGCCCCTATAACCAATGACAATCAGCAAGAGAACGAGCGTCTTCAGAATCAGGAGGAACCACAAGCGATCCCTACTGGTGCGGTACCAGAAGAACATGCAGCTCCAGCGATCCCAGTTCCCCTGTCAGACACTCAGGAGAAGTTACTACAGATTGCTATGCTCTTTAAATCCCTCTGCCCAGAGGAATTACTCGTACCCTAGCAGGTTCCTCGAAACCTCAGAACTACTAGAGCAAACCCATTCAAAGGATGCCGAGACAGATTGATCAAATCTCTCAACAAGCTGACAGCCCGGCAAGCGAGCAACGATCGCTACACAGTCCGCAAAAGGGAAATTTGAAACCTTCCGATGAGAACGTCCGAAGAAAAGCGGATCGAAGGAGACCGCAACCAGGACGCACCGGTTCCAAAGAACATATCATAATCCCCATCGAGGATGACGTAGGCGACGCAGTTCCTAATCGACCACGAACCATGCGAGTCTCTGAAAGAGAAATTGAAAAGATGGTACAAGAACGGTTGGAACAACGTTTACGAACTGTTCAAAATCCATGGGCCAGAACCACGGAGCTCCAGGAGAGCCTAGCAGCGTGCTCTCCCTTCTGCAAAGAAATAAAAGAAGCGCAGTCATCTGGGCAGGTTCCGGGATGACTACCCAGATATGACCGAACCACTGACCCAGATGACTATATATTTAGCTTCACCAACATAATAAATTTATATTCTCACTCAGTAGAATTCACCGCTAAGTTAATGATAACCACATTCGAAGGACTCGATGTGGACTGGTTCGCCAAGCAATCCACTAATTCCATATTCAGTTTTCGGGAATTATGCAACAAGTTGGCACAACAGTTCGCCAGCCAGAAAAGACAGAAACTACCAAGGAGCTATTTAGGAACCATCTATCAATAAGAGGGCGAATCCCTACGGAACTGGTTGGCAGGATTTAACGTAGAATTGCTCAAAATCGATTCCCCAAATATTGACTACATAATCTCCATTCTCTTCGATCTCACTAAAAATAGGCAATTCGGAAATGCCCTCAGTAGAAAGCAACCAAGAACGTTTGCTGACACTATGAGCTTAGCATCGAAGTACATGACCCAGGAAGAGATGAACTCTTTTAAAGATAAGAACAAAAATAAAGCTCCTGCTCCAGGCTCCAAACGGCAAGATAGGATTCCTGTTCAAAAATCTATAGATTATGAGTGATCTTTCAGAAAAGGCAATGTCTTTCAGCGATTAGAATACAATCGAAACGATCAAGACAGACGACCTAATATTTATCAGAGACCCAGATCGGACGAGCCGTCGATCAGGAACAGAATTAACCAAGTGGAACACCCAAGGCTTACCGTTCCAATAGAAGAAATCTTGGCGGCACTAGAAAGGAATAATTGGATCCCGGCAGCAAAGAGAATCGCTCAGCCCAGACCAGGTGCACGAAACTATGAATTATACTATAAATATCACCGGGCAAATGGGCATCGCACAAAAGATTGTTTTCACCTTAATAGAGAAATCGAAAAACTGATCGAACAAGGAAAATTAGATGACTATTTAGAACGGAATAACCGTAAAAGAGGAAGAAGTAGGAGTCCTCGTAATAACAACCAAAGAAAGAGTTCTCGAAGAAGGTCACCTGATAATCGTCCCCAACAAGACTTGAACAATGACCAGATTAATGGCACCATCCATACAATCTCATGAGGACCCGCTGGCGGGGACAGTCGCAATGCACGTCGCAGGACCGCCAGATCCATAATTGGAAGCTTAAAATACTCGAAAGAAGTATGGACGCTAGAAAGCAAATCAACAAACGACCAGTTGCTTAGTTTCAACGAGAGCGAGGTGCCAAAGAACTTTGTTTGGGACATGAAAGAGGATAGCACCGACTTCCCGATGGTGGTATCACTTGAAATAGCGAATTACAACGTCAAAAGAATCCTGATCGATAATGGAAGCTCAGCGAATATCATCTCTAAAGAGGTCCTAGGCCAGATGAACTTGGGACAAATAACTTTCCAAAAGGTAGCTACGTCTTTAGTAGGATTTGGAGGATCCGAGATTGTTCCCAGTGGCACAATAACTTTAAGTGTCTCACTCGGAAAGAAACCACGTCAGACGGTGAAGCTAGTAAAATTTTTAGTAGTAGAAACTCCCTTTGCCTACAATGCAATCTTAGGGCGACCTGCCCTCAACCTATTCCGAGTTGTTGTTTCAACTTAACATCAGAAGATAAAATTTCCAACTAACATGGGAATCGGAGAAATAGTGAACGATCATTGTATGGCTTGGGACTGCTACAACACATTATTAACTTTGGGGAACCGTCCTAGATCGATTACCCCAAGCAAAAGAAAGCTCGAAGACGACGTTGACAGAATCGAGGTTGAAATCCCTAGCACCGATCGAATAGACAAAAAGGGAAAGGAACCGGTAGATTTGGCATTAAAACCACCGGAACATAAAGATGTCCTACTGGTGCAAGGGGACCCAACAAAAACAACCAGAATAGGGACCGAACTGAGCGAGGAAGGGAAAGTAATGTTGATCAACTTTCTCAGAGAAAACGTAGATGTCTTCGCCTGGAGTGCGAACGACATCGAAGGGATCGACCCTCGAATAATCAGTCATTCGTTAAAGATCGGCCCTATGGCAAAACCTGCTAGACAAAAGAAGAGGAATCATGGGCCCATAAAGGATAAAATAATTAAGGCAGAAGTAGGAAGGCTGCTTAAAGCAAAACAAATTCGAGAAATACACTTCTAGGAATGGCTATGCAATGTTGTGCTAGTAGCAAAAGGGGATAAAAGGGATAACAAGTGGAGAATGTGCAATGATTTCACCGACCTCAATAAATTATGTCCGCGCGATCCATATCCCCTCCCAAGGATCGACTTATTAGTCAACTCAACCGCTGGTTTTGCGATTTTTAGCATGATGGACTCCTTCCAAGGTTTTTATCAAATATACATGGATGAGCGAGAAAAAGAGAAAACTGCCTTCATAACCGAGCAGTGAGTGTACTGCTTCATAGTTATGCCATTTGGCCTAAGGAACGCTGGGGCCACTTACCAAAGGTTAGTAAACCTGATGTTCAAAGAATTGATTGGAGAAATAATGGAAGTCTACGTAGACGATATGCTGGTCAAAAGCATGAATGAAGCTGATCATGTAAAGCATCTCGATCTATGCTTCCGGATAATGAGGAAGTAACGAATGAAGCTAAATCCTGCAAAATGCACTTTCGGCGTTAAGTTGGGGAAATTTTTGGGATATTTGGTACATCAACGAGGAATCGAGGCCAATCCAAAAAAAATTCGAGCCATAACCGAAATGAAGCCTCCCAAAACGATCTCCCAAGTACAGAGCTTGGTAGGAAAGATCGTAGCGTTAAATAGATTTATATCCAAATCGGCTGATATAAGTTTGCCTTTCTTCCAAACTCTTCGAAAAGCAAAGAACTTTGTTTGGACCGAAGAATGCGACCAGGCCTTCGACCGGCTAAAGTAATATCTGACGACATCCCCGTTATTAGCCAAACCAATCGAAGGGGAACCATTATACGTCTACATATCAATATCCGACGTGGCCATTAGTTCGGTTCTCGTTAAAGTGGAAGGTTTAGAACATAAGCCTGTTTATTACTTAAGCAAGTTACTACAAGGGGCCGAGAAGAACTACTTGGAAATAGAAAAATTTGCTTTGGCCTTAGTGGTAGCAGCACGAAAACTCGACCTTATTTTCTAACTTACAAAATTGTGGTCTTAACGAACTAACCACTAAGACAGGTCTTAGCGAAGCCAGAAGCCTCTGGAAGATTGATCAAATGGGCGATCGAACTCGGTGAGTTCGAAATCGAGTACAGACCAAGAATTGCGATTAAAGCCCAAGTCTTAGCCGACTTCCTGTTAGAAACTCCAACCCAGGCAACTGAACATACCGAATCAATTAGTCATAACGATGATGTCTTGATCGTAGAAAATCAAACCTGGTTGATGCATGTCGACGGTGCTTCATGCCGTGAGGGAGGTGGTGCCGAAATCAACTTTACCGGACCAAATAGGGAGGATATAAATTATGCGATAACGTTGGACTTCATCGTAACAAACAACAAAGAGGAATATGAAGTGCTGATCGCAGGAATGGAAATGACAATCAAGGCCAACATAAAAAGCCTTAAGGTATTAACCAATTCAGAGTTAATACAGAGACATATAGAAGGTTTGTACTAGGCAAAGGAATTTAATATGGTCAAATACCTTGCCAAAGTGAAAAAATTGGCTGAGAAATTCGAAAGTTTTGGGATACAGAATATTCCACGGTCGGAAAACAAATGGGCTGATCAGCTGTCTAGGTTCACAGGATCTCACGACGAAAAAACTGAAAGGGTGATCAACTGGTTAATTTCCAATGCGCCGGCAATCGATATAGATGAGACACCGGTCGCCGAAATGATGGAAATCGAAGAAGCTGAAAGAAACTTGACGACTCCGATGATAGACTATCTTCAAGAAGGAAAATTGCCGCTTGACCAAAATGAAGCTCGAAAAATAAAATATCGGGCTCCAAAATATACATTGATAGAAGAAAAACTTTACCGAAGATCAGTATCGAGAATTCTTCTAAAATGCATCTCTGAATCTCAAACCAACGATATCCTCCGGGAGGTACATGAAGGAGATGCAGGAAATCACAGCGGAGCAAGGGCCTTGGCTTTAAAATGCCTCAGAACAGGTTATTATTGGCCTACCATCAGCAATGATGCCGTCCAATATGTCCAAAAATGTCATCATTGCCAAGTCCATGCTAATATAAGTCATCAACCAGCCGAAAACATGCACCCAATACCAGTATGTTGGCCGTTTGATCAATGGGGAATGGACATTGTGGGACCTTTCCCAGCAGCCATATCCAAGAAAGCATATGTTCTAGTCGCTGTCGAATACTTCAGCAAATGGATAGAATGCACCGCCCTTGCTCGAATAACTCAATTCCAAGTGATCAATTTCTTATGGAAGTTCATAGTATGTCGATTTGGCATATCCCAAGAACTTTGATCTCTGATAACGGAACCCAATTTGTGGGAAAACAGGTAATGGAATGGTGTGCAAAGCTGGGAATTCAGCAAAATTTCACTTCAGTTGGGCATCCAAGAGCGAATGGACAAACTGAAGTAGCGAACCGAGAAATAATAAAATATTTGGAGAAAAGATTAGGGGCAGCCAAAGGAAGATGGCTAGATGAACTCCCAGGAGTACTTTGGGCTAATCGAACTACGGTCAGAACTTCAACCGGGGAGACCCCATTCAGTCTAGTATATGGCTCGGAAGCTGTTATTCCAGTCGAAATACTAATTTCGACACCAAGAATTGAAATGTATGACGACCAGGAAAATGGAAAGGCAAGAGAAAATGACATCGACTTAACAGAATCCTTAAGAGAAAAAGCTGACGTACGATTGCAAGTCGCTAAATCAAATATGGAGAAAGCCTACAATCAAAAAGTACGCATACGAACCTTCAAAGAAGGAGACATATTATTAAAAAAGGTAGAGGTATCCAATCAGATGGGAAAATTACAACAGAATTGGGATGGACCATACATTGTCATCAATGTAGGAAAGAAAGGTTCGTACAATATTGCACACTTGGACGGAACACCTCTCCCAAGAACTTGGAATGCAGTCAACCTCAAAAAATACTATGGAAGATGAATCCTAGTAGATTATTCTGGTTTATTTCTTTTAATCTAGTTCGTTTTTATTCGTTGTAATAAAGGCCTTTGCCTGAAGTTCATTTTCAATGATTTTTGCAATTCTGAAAACCAAATCAAAAGTTCACTTGAGTAAAAGGCGAAGCATCAAAACGACTCGAGTATAAATCGATCAATTCGATAACCGCTCCTCGGAATTCTACCGTCAACTTGGTTTGATTTAATAAGTTGATCTTGAAGTATGACGAGTCGAGTAAAATTGATTCGCTCAATAAACGCTCCTCGATCAAAAGTATAACGAGTCGAGTAAAATTGATTCGCTCAATAAACGCTCCTCGATCTAATAGTATAACGAGTCGAGTAAAATTGATTCGCTCAATAAACGCTCCTCGATCTGAAAGTAAAACAAGTTGAGTATAAATTGATCCGCTCAATAAACACTCCTCGTTCTACATCTAACGATCAAAAAGATTTTAGGTATGAAAAACCTAAGTCTTAAAAGAGTCGAGTATAAATTGATCTGCTCAATAAACGCTCCTCGTTCTACATCTAACGATCAAAAAGATTTTAGGTATGAAAAACCTAAGTCTTAAAACGAGTCGATTATAAATTGATCTGCTCAATAAACGCTCCTCGACCTATATCTAACGATAAAAAAAAAAGATTTTAGGAATGAAAAACCTAAGTCTAAAAACGAGTTGAGTATAAATTGATCCGTTCAATAAACGCTCCTCAATCTACATCTAACGATCAAAAAGATTTTAGATATGAAAAACCTAAGTCTAAAAACGAGTTGAGTACAAATTGATCCGCTCAATAAACGCTCCTCGATCTACATCTAACGATCAAAAATATTTTAGATATGAAAAACCTAAGTCTTAAAAACGAGTTGAGTATAAATTGATCCGCTCAATAAACACTCCTCGATCTATATTTAACGATCAAGAAGACATGGTAAAAAATCTAAGTCTTAAAAATGAGTTGAGTAAATAAGAACAGGTCAAGACAAAGTCAACAACAAGAAGTATGAAAGGAATAATAATAATGTTTTATTCATCTGTGTTCAGAGAACGTGTAATAAATTACATATGATCAGAGTACAAAGGTCTTTGTACGATCTACACATCGCTACAATTGTTTGGATAAAATAATCCTATCTTATAGATTAATGGTCTTGACGACAATGTCCACGGAAACATCAATCTCCTCCCTAGTGCCTCGATGATTCTGATCGACCACCTAAGAAGCATGCTGCTCAGGATGATCGACTTCTTTAGTTCGGTGGCCAGGCTCTGAAGATCAAATATTCTTCCAGACGAAATGAGCATTACCAGCCAGATAACCGGCAATACTCATTCACCCACAACAAGATACTGCTTCTACATTAGGAGTTGATATTTTACTCTAAAGCAGCATTTTGCGAGAACCCTCCATGTGCAAACGAAAACCACGGACCTCAAACCTGTGAAGAAAAAGGTTGAGGCCTCATGGGACCCGTCAGTACAAGGTAGGGCTTCCACGGGACCTGTCAGTACAAGGCAGATGAAATTTAAGTCATTATGATACGAATCACGATAAATGTGACTTTTTGAATATTATGGGATCAGAAGGCAAAGTGAAATTCAAGGAAACTGAGATCTCCATCCTTTTTGGGAGTTATAAGTGAAATATGGAAACTGCCTACTTATTTATAGGCACAGATGCGAGTAATCCTACGGTTAAATAGAGATCAGATCATGGGATGAAAGTGCGATATTTTGTTTTCCCGTAATTAATGCGAGTAAGTTGGAACGGCACCTCTATGGTCGAAAGGAATATTCGATAGTAAAGAAGAATCAAGATCGAAGCGATCAACGAGAAAACAAAGCGGATCTGAACAGCTCCAGACCGAAAAGAGCTTGCCCAATCACGAGTATTGAATGCTTAATAAAGAACAAGAGATCTTCAACACAGGCAAATAAGTTGGTACCAATATGACAAATACTAGCTCGTTCGAAGATATAAAATCTCATATTCTAGCATACGAGGTCGTCACTGCCTCATACATCACAAGAAAGATAGATGATTACAAAATCTAGACCTCCACGGGAGTCTATGAAATTTGACACAAATATAAGAGGGATAATCGTCAAAATTCCAGCCTACGAAATCGTCACTGCCTAACATTCCAACGAATTGCTTAAGGAGGTCTTGAGAAGCTAGATCTAAGTAATAATTCTACATTTTCCAATTCCTCCCATATCAAAGAATTGATATATTGATACATTGGTTGCTTTATTTGAGGAACATGGAACTCACAATTAGTACAGAGAAACATGGATTTTAAGAAGATACCTAGAACGATATCTTTTTCGCAAACTTAGACTTATGATAAGAAAAGCAGAGCTCAACAGGGGAAATGACAGCGTCCTTAAATAAGACGTCCATGACAAAAAGGACAAATTTACAAGGAATTGATCGATCATCGACAAGAACGCTAAGCATTCCTTCATAATTGTTCAATCAATTATCTACGTGGATGGCCTACAGTCCACATTTTAATGTCTAAAGTGACTTCGGAACAAGCCTAAGGGACCATGCTTGGTCGATCATCATTCTTATACTTGATTAAAAAGTTTGATTTGCAGAATAAACATTATGTCGTTCAGTTACTTAAGACTGATGAAGCCAGACCGAGCTACTTTTTCGAACAAAGGATAATATCCCAGAAGATCAATATCAGATAAGTAAACTAAACTCTCCTGCTTATTTAGAGAAGTTATACTTACTCATAACAATCAAATGTGCATAACAATACATATCTACTGGCTAAAATTGATCAAGGCATGAATCTGTTCATAAAAGATCATCATTGTCATTAATTCATACTTCCAATACAAAAATTCAGCCCAAACAACAGTACAAGGGTCGGGGCCCACAAAAAAAAATAGAGAGACCAAAATTAACAACTGAATCAGGACAGGTCATTGAGATAGGTTGCCATCGCCGGGCCGACTAGCAGAAGCACCCCTCCGAGGAGTCGTGTTACCTACAAACGCCATCAATTCCTCCTGACGCTTTTGGTAACCGGCATCATAACCTTGTTCAAAGGACAGCCGTCGAGACTCCTCTGCAATGGCGAGAGCCTTAACTAAATCACTTTTCTCCTTTTCAAGGACAAACTTATCTTCTTACGATTTCTGAAGATCATCATTGACAAGCTGTAACTGGAGGGTCTGCCCTGCGACCTTCGCCATCTCCGAATCTAAGCGACGTTGCTGGGCATCCCTACCAATCCACAGATCATCGTTTTGCACACCCAGCTGGAGCGCAAAATACTTGGCCTGAAAAGAGAAGAAAGCTCATATGTGACAAGGCAATCAAAATAAAGCAAGAAAAATAGTTAGAAATATAATTACCTGCTCGCATATCTTGACCAGCGACTGAACGAGGCGGACATTGGGAGTACCCTCATGCTTCCTCAACTCGCCGGGCAAAATAGTGCTCAGGCCCAAGTCCCAGGACAAAGCATCAGGCTCAACAGAGCAAGGCAGTTCACTATCAAGAGGAACATGATCAGGCCGAAGACTAACCGAGTGCAGTATATCCTTAACTTGCTCAAGGATGCAACGGTCATCTAACACACGAGGAGAATCCCTCTCGTTAGGACTGACCGAAGTTTCCTTGCCCGAAGCAGAGATAACGGTCCGCCGATCCGACCTAGAGCCTGTCCGACCTCCAGAGGGCACGCCGACTTCGAAAGAGATAGACACCACAGTAGTATCATTAAACAAAAAATCAGGAAAATCTTGGGAAATAGATTGTGTCATGGAGGGATTCAAAAAGGAACCTTCGCTAATCGCCCCTGCGGCAACGCTCACCTGGCTTCCTCTAACAACCAGGGCAGTAGAAGTAGAGGAAGGAACGGAGTTATCAGGAACATGCTCATTTAAGCCATGTTCAAAAGAGGAAACACATGTAGAAACGGGTACATTAAAAGTTTTCTCCATGAAGGACAAATCGCCGAAGGACACCCGACCTGGGGAAGGACTCCTTCTACCTCAACGGAAGTGGAAAAATTTTGCTGAATAAAACTCGAACTAATTGCAGGAAAAGCTTCAGAAGGGATAACGGGAGCCTCGATCTCCGACCTTCTAGTTGAGGATGAACGAGGAGGATCTATCGAAGGCCCCTCTGTACGAGACCTTTTAGGTCTAACATTTCTACTACTTTCACGGGAGGGACGCTTCGAAGTATTACCGAAAAGATTACTCATGTTCAGAGATAAAAAGATAAACTTTAATTATCGAGAAAGCTTATCGACCTCCTAGCAAGAGAGTATTCTATTGAAGTTGAGTAAAAGCAGTAAATAGCGAGTAAAGTTTTTACCGTGTGTATTTATACTATACGAAAAGACAAAGAATGGGCGCGAATCACAAAGACTAGTCTATGAACAGGCGCAAGAATTAGAAAAGACATAAGCATAATGATTACGGCAAAGTTAATAACTTGTCTAAAATATTACAGTGAAGCCGAAAAGACCTAACTGTCAGAATATGAATCGTCTATTGTACAAGAGGATAAAAAGGTAATATTACAAGCCGTGTCATGATTAAACGTCACAAGGATTGTTCCATGGGTCGATGGATCACTCCCTCTTCACACAGCCTGGTCGCCATCCCGGACTCCCTGTTCACTAGCGACCACTCCTTCAGCTACTCCTTCGTTCTCTGTCTCCACATTCTTCCCATCTTCCTCTGGGTCGATAAAATTAATATCAACCTCATCATTAATATCCGAGGAAGGAATCGGCAATGGCTTCCTTAACTCTTCGACAAGGCGAGCCAAAGAAAATTGTTGATAGATGACATCTGGCAGCTCGGAAGGAGAATATTCCTCGCCGTAACGATTCAGGCTAACATGTGCTGCTTTGAAATATTCCATTCGACGATCTTCAATCAGCTCTAGAGCCACCAGCTGATGGATCGCCTTCTTAAAGGTACTCTCTAAGAGTGGACCGACCATTCGATAGACCAAAGTTGTATGAACAGGAGAATTGAGGAATTCACGAATGACTCTTTCATCGGGATTCCGGCCGTAGCGATCCTTAAGTAAGAGAAATGTCCTTATCATACTCCTCCAAATATGCTTGAAGACTTAACACCTGAGATTCCAGCTCGCTAATTCGAGTAGTACTCTGAACTTGATGATCTTCCAACTTTTGGTTAGTTGACTGACTTGCTCTTAAGCGCGGGAAGTCTCCAAAACCTTGTCTATAACCTCCTGGTCATCAGTTCCTATAGCCTGTGCTTCTATGACCGGAAGAGAAGAAGATGTCGAGGGACCAACCTCTAAACCGGAAGTCTTATGAAATAAAGTCTTATATTTCTCATCCAGAAACTCACATTGTTGTTTCCAGAGAGCAGCTTCATAGGCATAGGATGCCAAACAAGTCTTAGTCTGAAAGAAAAAAAATGATAAATGAAGTAGATTAGCAAGCTAAAGTACTCGTTAAGTAAAGTTACCCTACGAGCGCACATGAGAGGAGATCACCTTTTCAGCATAAAGAGAAGCTCGCTAAAATTTCTCCAAAGGATCCTTCCGAAGGAGCTTATTCATATCACGAGTAAACACGCCGGATAGAAGGACACGAGTTGCCTTGTCCACCGCATTCTCACTTTCGTCATGAACTAACGAATCATTCTCAGGATAACCGGGGGCTCTCCTCCCCTGTAGATGGTCCTCGATCATCTCGACAAGAGTGGGCTCCCGATGATTCTCACCTAGTAGAGACAGGTCCTCACTAGAGCGACCATAGTAACACCTTTTTCTCTCCACTAGCTTGTCGTTAGGATGGGGCATCGACCAGCTACGACACCCACGAATACCTAGAGAGGTTCGAAGATGGAAGGGAGGATAGCCGGATCCGGTCCCCTTACCGACGGGAGATTCTTGGGAGGAATCCGGAGATCCCTCCCTGTTTTCCTCAGAATCGTGGCCCAATTCCAATTTTCTTTTTTGGGACGCTCTCTGCTCGATAGGGAGGTTCTCTATGGTTTTTGTGGATTTGGATAAGACCATTTTTCCCTTAGAAGAACGCCGGGAATTTCTACCATGAGAACTGAAATGAAACAAAGTCAAGGTTAGACATAATGCTAAAAAGGGATTGTAATGAGTTGATACAAAAGAAAAAATACTTACCCAACAGTTGAGAAGGGGAAGAAATAGAAAAACTATGAGAACTCAGTCCCGCCTTGCGAAGAAAGGCCTCATCAATAAGAAGAGCACTTTGGTATTTGTTGGCACGCATTCCCCGCATTTCGCTAATCAATTGAGGGTCGTCAGGGATAAGATCGCCAGTCGCCAAGCGACCACCATAAATCCATTTGGAATAATGGTCCCACGAGAAAGCCTCAGTTGAACCATCCGCCAAAGAATAATGAAAAGGTGGTTGTACGAAGAAAAAATGAGATTTCCAGCAAGGATTGCTGGAAATCAGGGAGTCGAAAATGAAGCGACTAATCTTCTGGCTGGCAAAGAAATATCCGCGACTGGAAGAACTAGAAACATTAAAACGGAACAATTGCGTAAAGTTACGAAAAGAAGGCTGGAATCCTTTTGCTATCATCAAAACAAAAAAGGCCACCACAAAGGCCACATAATTTGGGACTAATTGCGTCAAAGATACGCTAAATATTCTCAAAATGTCAAGAAATAAAGCAGATAAGGGAAGGCGTAAACCGTAATTGAAATGAACAGTGTAAAAGGCTCGACAACCCTCCGGCAAAGAAGTAACCCTGTCCGGAGGAGAAGGTAGAATAATCTTACAACCTTCCGGAAAATATTTCGCGTAATTATCCACGACCTCGTGGAAAGTCTCCTCGGTATAAGCACAAGCGAGGTCCTCGACTGGTTCAGAAACTTGAGGAACCGTACCTTTACCCTTCTTGTCCTTGGCGGCAACATCCGTATCAGATATAATTTGCACATTAAAATTATCCTCGACAGGGACGGTAATTCAGACGTTCGGGTCTGCTCAGTTGGGGGGCTCGGGGGAACCTCCTCCTCGACAGTAGGAGTAACTCTTTCTTTGATTAACGAAGAAGATTTTCTTGAGATTGAAGCCATTTTTAGAATCCTCGAAGAATACGAGTCGATAAAAGCAAGATAGAGAAGAAATGAGCGAATAAGAAAATGATTGCGGAATATGGGAAGTAGAAAGTAAAAGATGACTGAAACAACGATTACCTATTTATAAACAAAGATGAAAAGACTTTTCGAACTTCTCACGGCTGATCACATTCCCGCCAAGCGGCAGAAAAATTGAAATGCTTTCTCAAAGAGACACGTGAGAGTTCATGATTGGAACGACAAAATGACTATTTATGAGGTGTAGCACTCTTTTCCTTCCTTAGGATTTTTTCCCACAGGGTTTTTTCCTATGAAAGGTTTTTAACGAGGCACATTTCGTAGAAAAGACAGTCGTAACCTACCATCTACTTCTACGAGCTTCTACAACATATACGCTCGAAGAAGTGAGGGAGTACTGATGGGGGCTATTTCGCACCCCTTATAATATTCGGATCGACCAGGAGATATCAAATCGGTTCGACCATACAAGCTCATCTGGGATCATTCATCGACCCGATCGGAGACAATTGTCCTCGGCGACCAGACTACAATCCTGACTCAAGAAGGACAGTTATGCCGAGTCCTATTAGGATTATGTTTCCTTGTAAAGCTAGGGTTAATATCATAAAAATACCTAGTTAAAACGTTGTATTAGGGGGCATACAATCAGAGCTTACGCCTACATACTCTGGCAATCTAATATCACATATAGAAAAGCTTTTGCTATACTATTTACTTATTGACTTATTCGCTGTCTTGCTTACTGATAGTTCTTTTACATAATTGTTCTTCCTTGAGATTGATCCATCCAGAATAAAGTAACATAGCCCTATAATTCGTACTGAATCTGACCTCTAAGCCACATCTTATTGATTTAATCATACCCTACGAAAAACGGTTAAATCAGCAACATAATCCTCTTCGGTTCCACCACCCGTTGTTGGCCGTGGGCAGGATCGCCTCTCCATTTAGACTAGTTAGTCTGGTGCGCTCGAGTTGAAAAATGCTTCAGTGGAATATGGAAGAAGACTGGTATCTACCCAGCCATGGAATTTTGGAAGAAAGGTCTTCCACTCAATCTCCCGATGCTGAGGGCTGCGGCCCAATTTTGGAGCAAGACCGATAACACTTTTCACTTCGCACATGGTCCTATGATGATGACTATCTTGGACATCGAGGCCATAAGTGGTCTTAGTCCGACGGGAGCGTACATTGATCCCCGACCATCCGCAGACGACGATGCCCACCATTTTCCGATTGTTTATGGAGAAGGGGGCCAATCCCTTTCTGGCTATGACCTATGTTGGTCCCAAGTGGTCAGATGAGGTCTAGAGGGGGGGGGGGGGTGAATAGACCTCTGAAAATTTTTGAACTTAAAAACTTTTCAGTCTTCTGTCAGCAGACTAAGCTGATGAAGAACAGTAAGCAGACTGTGCTGATCGTGAACAAATCTTGAACAGCAGACTGACCACTCTTCTTACAAATACTTAGCTGTTTTTCAGTAAAACAGTTTTCTTAAGAGTATACTTGCAGCGGATGTTTGAAAGTGTTTTTCACAAGTAACTTAAGTTCTTTTCAAAGATTTTATCCTCAGTTTAGAAACTCCTTTAAAAATCTTTTAAGTCAATTCAAAGTGAAGTTATGCAAGTTTGAAATATGCAGGAAAAAACTTAAATGCAAATCAACACAAAGAATTTTTATAGTGGTTATATGGATAAAAATCCTTTAGTCCACTCTTCCAGATCACTTAGATTCTGGGTTATACTATAAACACTAAGTTTACAATATTTCTCCACTTACACCAAGACAACAAATGAAATGGCTATAAGCTCACAATAGGAGATTACTAAGAAAACCTATCATCTGAAGTTAGATCACTCACAAAGATGGATCTACACTTCGCACAACACTCAACTATTACAAGTTCACTCAGAAAATGTATTCTTTTTGCTTCAACTTGGCTTCTGTCAACAAATGACTTCACCAGACGAGTGAGCTGTTCGAGTTTCTTGAGACTTGGATAATTTCTGCTTCAAAGCGTAATCTCAGATTGTTGTTGTGTGTCTCGCTCGTTGTTGGTCCCAAGTGGTCAGATGAGGTCTAGAGGGGGGGGGGGGGTGAATAGACCTCTGAAAATTTTTGAACTTAAAAACTTTTCAGTGTTCTGTCAGCAGACTAAGCTGATGAAGAACAGTAAGATTACTTCTCTGATCAAGAACAAGTCTAGAACACCAGAGTGACCACTCTTCTTATAAATACTTAGCTATTTTTCAACAAAACAGTTTTCCAAAGAGTATACTTGCAGCGGATTGTTTGAAAGTGTTTTTCACAAGTAAACTAAGTTCTTAAAAGATTTTATCCCCAGTTCTTAAACTCCTTGTAAAATCTTTTTGTAATTCAAAGTGTGTAAATATGCAAACTTTAAAATATGCAAGAAAACAGAAATAATTTTTATAGTGGTTATATGGATAAAAATCCTTTAGTCCAGTCTTCCAGATCACTTAGATTCTGGGTTATACTATAATCACACAGATTACAATATTTCTCCACTTACACCTAAACAACGAATGAGAAGGCTATAAGCTCACAATAGGAAATCACTCAGAAATCCTATCCTCTAAAGTAGAATCACTCACAAAGAGGGATTCTAACTTCGCACAACACTCAGCTATTACAAAATCACTCAGATAATGTTTTTCTGTTTTCTTCAACTGGGTTTCTGTCAACAGATGACTTCCACCAGACGAGTGAGCTGTTCGAGCTTTTGAGACTTGAAAGATTTCTGCTTCAAAGAATAATCTCAGATTGTTGTTGTGTGTCTCGCTCGTGTAAATCAGCTCCTTTTATACTTGAATTTGAAAATAAGACCGTTGAAGCAAATCAAATCTTCAAATCCATAGCCTTAGCCCGAAATCAGAACGGCTACCTGCTACAGTACTTTTTCTGCTGTACTTTCCTGTAGCTGCATTAAATGCACTCTGCTGATCCGAGAGTTAATTCCAATAATTTGTCATTACTACCCTTCTCTTCCAGCATTTATTACACTAGGTGCATTTATTACCGTTGGACTTCTCTCATGATCTCTTCTACTCTGCTGATCGAAGTGACTCTACTGATAGATACTCTGCTGATCAAATACTGAACTAATCTGATTTGACTCGGCTGATGACCTACCCTTCTGTTCGCTGTTTCAGCATGAGATCACTAGTCTTCTTGGCTTTGAACTTTGAACTCTTCTGATGTCTTCTTTTACTTGTTCAAAATTTCTTCTAAGGGAACTAAGCTTTCCATACTTAGCTGATTCTGATGTTTTGGAAATCATCAAAACCATCCCTCAATTACTTATCTTCTTTGCACTTTATCTTCATCTTCATCCAACAATTTCCCCCTTTTTGATGATGACAAAACTTCAGCTAAGTACCTGTACCTAAACTAAAGTTCTGATCCTCAAAAATTTCTGAGTTAGAAATAGTCTGTTGGATTGAAAACTTGCAATTTTATAGATATATGAAAATGTTATAGATTACAAGTCTTGTCAGATAAGTTGTGCAAAATGAAAGAAAGTTACAAGGAAAATTACAAGTAATATTAGATAATTTTTAGTCTTCTTTTGTTTCCTTGTCTTCTTCTTTTTCTTCAGCTGGCTCAGATGTCTCAGCTATTGATTCATTAAACCTTTTCCTCAGAAGCTCCATGTTTTTGTATTTGACATCAGGGTCAAGCTGTTCTTCAGCTGAATCCTTAGCAGCAGCTATCTCTTTGTCAGATTTGGCCTTAGCTTCAGTTTCAGATTCTTCAGCTTCACTGTCTTCTTCTGTGTCTGGTTGATTTGCTGGTCTGCTGTTTCCTTCATTCTCATTTTCACTTGCAGATTCTTCCAGCATCTCAGTTTCTTCCAGTTCAACAGTCTTCTCTTCAGCTACCTTATCTTCCCCCTTTTTGTCATCATCAGCAGGGTTGACTTGGTATTTTGGAGAGAGTGGTGTGATCTGAAGAGAATCACAGAGAAGTCTGATGTTCTCATTCATGGCATCCATTTGAGCTCCTTGCCTTAGCTGATTAGCTTGAATGACATCAACTTGAGCAACATGAGTTATCTGATTTGCTTCCATAGCATGCATTCTGTTGAGAGCTACTTCACCTTGATCACCCAGCTGAAATTGGGTTGCAAGAACCATATCAGCAGTGGATTTGAAAGATTTGCCCATATTTATCAAGGTTTCATCTTCTGCCTTGATAGCCATCTCAACAGTTTCAGTAATTTCCCTCCAACCAGCAGCTGTGTTCTTTGTTCTAGCTTGAATAACATCCATATCCTGCCTGATGGACTTCACATAGTGAGCAGTGTCTTCAATGGCATCAGCAGGGATAGAAGCAGCTTTCTGGATTGATGGTTTTAATGCAGCCAAAATGTTTGCAGTTATTCTTTCTTCCAATTCCTTCATTGATTTGGCAATCATCTGTTGGAATATGTCAGATAGGGAATCCTGCAAAACTTTAGAAGTAGAAGCAATGTCAGTAGGAATAGGAGGTAAGGCAAGAACTTCAGTTTCTTTGGTCTGATCAGCTGAACCAGAAGCAATCTCCTGCTCTTTGGTTTTATCAGCAAGACTGGGAGTGCTTTCCTTCTCCTCAGTTTGATCAGCAGTCTCTTCTTCCTTTTTCTCCTCTAAGTCCTTACTCTGATCAGCAGGTTCAGATGAGTCTTCTGTTTCTTTGTCTTTCTTTTCTTGCTCAGTAGACTTATCTAGCTCTTTTCCTTGATCAGCAGCAGGGGCTTTGATCTTCTTCACCTCAGTAATGGTGTGGACTTTACCAGCCTCATCTAAGGCAGTCCTGTGAGCAATCCATGTCAGATCATCAATGGCAACAAATGGTGACACTGGATCCTCAGGAAGATCCTCATATGGTCTGATTGCTGGACCATAAACTATTTGCTTTAGACTAGGAAGGGGAATAAGTGAGCTTGGTTGCCCCTTCATCTTTCTAGTCTTTTGTGCCCAAGTCTTCATAGTTTGAGATATGGCCAATCTTATGGATCTTTCCTTCAAATCTTCATTTTCAGCATAGTCCTCTGGTACAGAGTTGTAAATCTTTATGGCTTCAGCCTTGGCAACTTTGCTGATCATCAGCCTAAGTCTATCCAAAAAGAACTCTGAGTCAAGTGCTTGTGCAATTGATCCTGTTTCAAGCCATTTTAGAATCCATGCCTCTTCATCATTGAAAGCTTTCCAACTATTTATTTGCTCCTTGCTCTTGGTCAGACGATATTCTCTCCATCTGTTGTAACGCACTTTTTCTTTGTTGAACATCGTCAGACGGGTCAGCTTAGCATTCTCAGCATCCAATCTTTCAATGAATTCATCAAATGCTTCTGGATTGTCTCTCACAATTTCCAGAGCCAATTTAACCTCAGATCTTTTCTTAGATTGGACCTTGGGAGCAGGCATCATTTGTTTGGGCTGGTTTGGGTTTCTTGCTTCCCCAATCCTAATTCCTCCAGTCTGCCTTGGACCATGGGCGTCCTTGGTGCTGGCTTCTATTGCAGCAGCTAACTCAGCTGCTTCAATAGCATCTCTTTCTGCTTGAGTTAATTTGCTGGCTTCTTCTTCCAGCCTCTTAAGCTCAAGGCTTTTCAACCTATCTTCCTCAGCCTTCTTTGCAGCTTCTCTCTGCTTCTCAGCTTCATCAATCTTCTTTTGCTCAGCAGCAGAAATGTAAGGAAGTACTATCTTTCCAGTCCTTAGCTTTCTAGCTTCAGGACTCTCAATCACCTGAATGGGAGTGGCTTTAACAGGAGTGGGGTGTATCAGAGGTACAGTCCCTTCACTTTCTGTGCCAGTCTGTTGTTCGACAACTACTTCAGCAGACACTCCATTCTTTTCAACAACAGCCTCTTCAGCAGGCTTTGCAGCAGGTTCTTCAACAACTGAGGGCCTTTCTGCTTCTGTTGTTGTTTCTCTTACTGTTTCAACTGGCTTTTCAGAGAAAGTGACCTTTCTCTAGGCCTTTGATTTAGCAATTCTTTTGGCAGGGGGGTTGGCAGTAGGAGGTCCCTTGCCTCACTTCTGGTTCTCAACCTTTTCAACCTTTGAAGAGGAACTTCTTCCTCAGACTCAGTTCTTTCAGGTGAGGAACCTGTATCCATCTTTTCAAGCTCAGCAGTGAAGTCATCTATCACCTTCTCAGGGACTTCAATCTCAGCTCCTGTTGATCCAGCTTCAACAGTAGAGCTTGCTGCTTGATCAGCAGACTTGCTTGTCTGACCCTCCTTCTTGCTTTTCTTAGAAGGGGTCTTCTTAGATTTTGCAGAGGCCTTTCTCTTAGGAGCCACAGTACTCCTTACTGGCTCGTACAATTTGAACTCTTTACCTGGGTGGGTGACCTTCCCACCACCCATAGGACAGTGAAGTGATGCAAATAGATTACTGAGTAAGATAGCATGAGAAGTCCTCACATCACTCAGCAGATCATAAACATGAGCAGCCCAATTCACCTTCAGTCCATAGTATATGCAGACCATGGTGTATTACCTTCTTCTTGGTAACCCATCTAAAGAGCTCGTACAGCAGTCTAGTACTTTTGCAATGATGTCTGCAAATCTCTGAAACTCATCTTTTAATTGAGTTTTCATCAGAGACCCAGTCATCTCTTCTCCTTCTTTCGCACAAATGCCCCAGAATTCCTCCTCCTTTTCAGACCCTAGGTCTGTCACATCTCCTCCTTCATTCTTAAGCTTGTAAATTTCACTTAAAACAGCAGCAGAGATAGCAATTTTCTTACCACCAATGACAACCGTCATAACAGTGTCATTTTTAGAGAATTCCCTGGTCTGATAGAAGTGATAAACGTCTTCCAAGTAGACCCTGTCTTCGTGTGCTTCCAGAACTGGAACCAAAGATGCCTCCTTTATTTTCACCATCAGTGAACGCATCAGATCAGTACCCGAAACGTGAAATTTGTTGTAGTTTAGGTATCTTCCTTCAATAATCTTTTCCATTTCCGAGGTTAGTGAGTAGAATCTACAAAAACAAAGAACTTTCGAAACAGGAGAGTTTGAGAGTTAGAGAATTTGAGAGTGTTTGAGTGCGTAAGACGACTAATCTGTTCAGATCGGATTTTATACGATTCCTGTAGTTTGGGTTATCGTGATTAATCTAACACGTTGGATCAATCTGACAGTTTATTAATCGTGCGGATGAGAGCCGCGGATTTCAATTTTATTATTTTAATGTCAGATGGGCGGGAAACTCTATCGACACTAATCTGTTACTTATAAAAGCGTGTTTCTAAGAATACGTTTTATGACCATGCTTATATAAGATATCAGATGAGTAGAGTTTAACTTATCTGACAGACGAGTGATCTCTGATCTGATATTACTAGAGAAAGCCAATAGCTTGTAATCTTCCTCTGCTGTTTGTCAATCCAGCAAGATAAAATAGTCTTCAGTCTTCAAGAATTAAGAACAAATCTTCTGATAATATAACTTCAACTAACTGTCATTAACAAATTTCATCTTTAGAGCAGAAGTAACGCTAGTCTTACACGTTCCCCCTGTCTTTAAGAATTCATAAGTTAACTAGTCTGTTGAAATTTAATTCTTGAGTATAATACTGGATAACTAAGCTGTTGAACTCCAGTCTTCTGATGAGTTCCCCCTCAGCTTATGCATCCAAATTTAGTAGTCCTAGCTCAGCTCTTAGAGTTGAAAACCTTACTTCACTTAAAGGTTTTGTGAAAATATCAGCAATCTGATTGTCAGTATGAACATACTCTATCATAACATTGCCTTTTTCCACATGATCTCTAATGAAGTGATGCTTGATCTCTATATGTTTAGTCCTTGAATGACTTGTAGTGTTCTGAGTAAGTGAGATTGCACTTGTATTGTCACAGTAGATTGGAATTCCACTGATTTTGATGTTGTAATCTTCTAGTTGATGCTTCAACCAAAGTATCTGTGCACAACATGCTCTAGCAGCTATGTATTCAGCTTCAGCAGTAGATATGGAAACTGAAGTCTGTTTCTTACTCATCCATGAGATCAGACGACTACCTAAGAACTGACAGGCACCTGTTGTGCTCTTTCTGTCAATCTTGCAGCCAGCAAGGTCAGAATCTGAATATCCAATAAGCTCAAATCCAGACTCTCTAGGGTACCACAATCCCAAATCCTGAGTGCCTTTAATGTATTTCAATATCCTCTTGGCAGCTAAGAGATGAGACTCTTTGGGGTTTGATTGGAATCTTGCACAGACTCCAACTGAGTACATTATATCAGGTATACTTGCTGTTAGATACAACAATGATCCTATAATGCCTCTGTATTTGGTTATGTCCACTGATTTGCCATCTTCATCTTTATCCAAACAAAGACTTGTAGACATATGAATGGTAGTTGTTGAGCTAGTTTACATACCAAACTTCTTGAACAGATCTTTTGTGTACTTTGCTTGATTGATGAATATACCATCAGGCAACTGTCTAACTTGCAAACCAAGAAAGTAATTAAGTTCACCCATCATGCTCATTTCAAACTTATTCTGCATCAGCTTGGAGAACTTATCACACATCTGTTAGTTAGTTGAACCA